>JAWWEN010000020.1:9086342-9114344 GCA_035582955.1 Sycophila texana
TTTGTACGATTGGAATTTGTACGCTAGAAAGTAAACACAAAATATAGCTAAAGTCCGTTTTGCCCGCCCTTCCCCTACGTATTAACAAACATAATAAAATGACTCGGAATGGCAATCATTCTTTCATCACAAAATAAATTAATTGCCAGTAAATTAACGGATTAAAAATTCCAGATAATTATAATATTGCAATATAAATTAAAATTTATACATTTCTATTTCTCTTACATTTGGCGCTTTTTGAAGCTGACATGTTTTCATACACAAGAGTAAATCTGAACGTGATAAAGTGATTGAGTGAAATGGAGAAAGCTCGAGGAAAAGTTTGAGGACAGAATCTCGGGTACTCTGCGGTTTCGGATTGGCAGACGGGCAAGTCTACCGCAAATGAAGCGCTGCAAAGGTCCGAAAGCGACTCTCGGGCTCGGGGTCCAGCGTCACTGCAAAACTAAACGATAATCCAAGAGGCTCTGAATCTGATCCCTCCAGGTAGTGGTTGAATGAGACCGAAAACTCCTTTTCCATGCGGAACTTTAGATTTTTAATTGGTTTGTTGTTTCGTGTTCTCTATAGGTTTACGAATGTAAGAAAAAGCTCATACGAACTCCATTGATATTACACAAAGTTAGCGTGTTATATTTCTATAAATAACGCACGTCCGTAAAATTTTAGTATTTAACAATTTAGTTGTAAATTCAGCTTTTCGATAAAATTGTATAGGAATTGTTTTTCTTAAACAATTAAAGGCATAAAACAAAAATAAACTACGTAGAGAAGTAATAAAGACGGACAAGCTCTGGAGAAGCTGCAGCGGGATTATATTCGCAGGATTTTAATGCACTACCTCGACACGTGCGATGCTCATGTTTACCTATTTCAATGCAAATATGAAGAATCTTCTAACATTTAGGGCAAACATATCGTTTTCAACAGCACAGCTACGCAATCACACGTGTCTACTTATTAGTTTGAGCTTTCTTGAAAGATAAATTTCCGACAATTCCTGGGAACGCTCTTCCTTCATCGCTGCAACGCGAAGTGTATATATACGGATAGACTTTTCCAGTAAAAATTACGACACCCGTAAACGTGGGGCAGTTTGCCTGCGTGGAAGAATTTACGATTTTTTTTTATAATTAATGCAGCGCCATCCACGAATTAATACAACGCGCTGGGTAAATTTTACCGAACGTTCCGTAATTTTTTTAATACGTAGTCTTTACTAGAAAACCAGCAATTTTTACTGAACTGTTCGGTAATTTTATACGGCAGTATGTTAAAGGTTAAGTTAGGTTCGGTCATCTGATTGCTTCGTTACGTTACTTGCATGCGCATAATATCTTATTTTCCGCTGCGCAGGAGTTCAGTCATTTTTACGAGGCAGTTCGGTAAAATTCGCCGAGCGGATAGTATTATTTCATGGCATGGCATATGGTCCTACGATTACGGTTCGTATCGGTAATTTTTACGGTTTTTTTTTTTAATTTTAACGGAAAAGTCTATCCGTGTATGATGTGTAATTTGTTCCGATTACATTTTCACTTGATACTATAGATTTCACAGATTTAAAAACAAAACCATATCAATCACTTTTGAAAGTTATTTACTCTGAACTTCATTTACAACTATTCTATTGACTGTACCAAATAATAAAACGAAGACTTTAAAATAAAAAGCTACTACTATAGCAAACCAGAATCTTTTATTTAGTTTTAGAACAAAAAAAGAACGAGAAACACTGTAGTTTCATATAAAAGGGGGAAAAAGGAAGAGAAGATTGATTTTAATTAAAATTTTCATCAAAGCCCCGAATCCTCATTCATTTACTGGCTGGAACTTTTTCACCCCTTTAAACTAGAGGACTGCTCGTAGCGCGGCAAAGGACAGAAAGTGAGGGGGTGGAGGAGAAGGTGCAAGCTCTCATGCATCATCCATCTAGCTTTATTAACGCTCAGCGGTCCACTTATGCATAATCGCTCACCCTCTTCGCTGTTGTTAAGGGAAATCAGTTGTCCGTCCTCTCTGCGCCAATTTATAGTTGGGGCCGGCGAGCCCGTGGCGGCGCAGCGCAAAGTAACGTTGGTCCCTTCCTTCACGACCATATCCGTGCTCGTCTCACCGTCTATTATGTCGGGTGGAACTGCAACAACTCAAAAGCTCCATTAATACGCGGCGCTTAACTTTAAATGGACATTTTAAATTTTACGCGAACACAATCACAAGTGACCTAATAGTACAGTTGAAATTTTCAATGACAATGTGAGTGCTGTAAGCGTTGTATGAATTATTTTCAGATTGTATAAAATGTTCACTCTATTGTTGTGCAGGATGAAATAATTAAATTTTAGAGAGATAAAATAATATTATTATTCCTTTTTTGTAGTAAATAAAAGGAGTATGCAATACATATGCTTTTTATATGGAGAACACGAGGATTTGATTTTATCTTTTAGAAGTGATAACGGTTTTTTATGCTATCAGCTTTTACTATATTTTTGCAAGGATTTTTTTTTTATAAATATGTGGATGAAAGATTTAATATTTAAAGCAATAACATTCGAGTAAATGTTAGTTGAAAGGAGATTTAATTTAAGTACTGCGTGGATAGTACTTAATGTATTGTGTATTAACTATAAGTATATAACTTATATTAGTAAATGTTGTTGATTTGTTCTGAAGAGATTAAAGTTTATAGTTTGTTTTAACGAGAAATATTAATTCCGCTAATTAGTATGGGATGAATGCTTCTTTGATGTCATTTTCCTCATTACAAAAGGCCAGTTTGCACACATTCGACACCGGAAATGCTTTGAGTCATAATATTTAGTATAAATGTTTATTCGAATGA
The DNA here is from genome assembly GCA_035582955.1 of Sycophila texana. NCBI lineage: Eukaryota > Metazoa > Arthropoda > Insecta > Hymenoptera > Eurytomidae > Sycophila > Sycophila texana. Next base: position 9,089,191 of record JAWWEN010000020.1, read on the forward strand.
CGTACTTGTCTTTAAATTTTATTGAAATTGCTAATACGTCTGTTAAATTTTATTTCGAATATATACCTTCAAATTCAAATATACACTACATTTAAAACAACGTCCTGAATAACATTCTAGTGTAAAAGTTTATAAAAATGATTATAATTTTTTTATATACTGAGATATTTAATTCTTAAAAATTTCGATGGAGCTTCTCGTAAAAAATGACTGTAATTTTTATCAGAATCTTGAACTTCTGACGGAGCTTTGTATTTTTTACAAGAAAAGCTCCATAATCTAAAAAAGCTCTGTAATTTTAACAAAAAAAAAAAAAAAAAAAAACATTTCAATTTTTGCAAAAAAGATTCATAATTATTATAAGAAAAGCTCCGTAATTTTTACAGTTTTTCTTTTAAAAAATTACAACGTTTCGACAATGAATCAATTAAATTCACATAAAGAATACAGCTATTATCCCGCTAAAATTTTCAGTGCTTGCAAGCCGCGTCCCACTATTAAGTTCCTTGTCGCAACTTTACCTGAAGCTTTACCGTAATTTTTGCGAAAAAATTTCTTTCAGTGTACCATCCTACAATTTCACAAGAAAAAAAAAAAAGATTTCAGAAAAAGTAAAAATTCTTCAATGCCACCGTATTTCTCTTCCTGTTCAGCGAGCCATAAATAAAGAAATCCCTTAGCTCGAAAGCCTTCGGTCAGCGAGTGCGCGGCTTGATCGCCTCGCTCCTTTTCCAATCCGCTCCCAGCGACACATCATTGCCCCGGCAATCGGGCCTCACTCCCCCCGCACAAGAGAAAGAAGAACCGCTCATCCAGAGAGTAATTCGCTCACATGGCGGAACAATGAGACGCGGCGTATCTACCGGTCGTCCACGTCCTGTCCATCTTTTTCAGCCGTAGGAAGTGCATACACGCGCCCGAGAGAGATTATCGTGCGTAAATCACGCTCCACGGTGGGATAACGCGGCGCTCTCGCGCCCATTCCTCTTTTCAGCGTCGCTTTTAAGCGCAGCGCGGCTCGATGACGCCGGGGCGCGCGAGCCGTACGCAATAAAGTGGAATGATAACGCGAAACGACAGTCAGAACGTCATATCCGGGAGGAAGGGCAGCGCGTGCTCGGTCCTGCGGCCGCGCATTTCGTCGCTGCGGCTTTGTCGCGCCCGACACTATACCGAGCTTATTCACTTCCTGCATTTCCACTCTTTTCTTTCTTTTCTTTCCTTTCCTCCCCCTTTTTTTTTTGTTTGCCAACCTCGCTCCGCGCCATTCTTCATTTTGTTTACTTCGCACCGGCGCGTTCTCTATTTTTCCACTAGCTTGGTCCGTTTCTTATGGTTCCGCTCGCCTTTTTTCCACGACGCTCTCTTTTCATTCACTTTATTTCTCTCCCCCACTTCTTCTTTTTTTTTGGGCGGAACGCTTTCCTTATATCTATTTTTCCGTGAACTTTGTTTCGGTTTCGTTTTTTTCCCGCCTTTTTCCAGAAACGTCTGTTATTACTATATTCCGCGCTTCCTTATTGCAGCGACAATTGAAGCGTCAGATGAGAAAAGGGGAGAATGGCTTCTAAATATTTGGGCCAACTAAAGTCTACATCAAAAAGACACTTTGAGGAGAAAGAGAAAAAAATATAACTTACTTGTTTATTGCGAAGTACACGCTGAAGTTTCGATGTAAAAAAAATTAAAAAGTGTTCGGGCGTCATACGTTGTTTAAAGGTAATGAAAAATTAATTGAAACCAGTTTATTACCACCGGGAAAGTCACTCCTCACAAAAGCACTTTGGCGAATCCCATTTTCCGGAATATTTCTTCCCCGTCCAATTTTCAACTGGATGCTCGCCTGCCGTTCCGACGTAAGCAGCCCGTGCGATCTCGCCCTCGCTCATATAATTTATTCGGACGTGCGGGAGCGACTCTTTCCGGATGACCGGAGCAGCACATTAAACCTGTTCCGCCTTCTTCCATCATCTGTCTACTCTCGATCCGACGTCTGACCTCCCGGTGCTCGCTCACACTGCGCCCGTCCGGATTGGCCGGGCGCCGACCGGACGCGGGGCTCGTCCCTCGCGGATAATGTCTTACACACACCGCCCGAAGCTGCAGCGCACTCGAGAGGGCGCAAATCAGCTCCGGGGCCGGTGTGAACGGTTGATTTTATTTCTGGCGCGCCCCCGCCGCCGGAACTCGATTTGCGGCCGAACGAGCGGTCATCCCTCGAAACTCGAACCGCGCAGCGGTCGAATCGACCCGCGGGGCATGCCGATCTTTTTCTTCTTTTTTTATAGAATCATTGCACCGGGAATTCGCGATCCATCATGTTCTCTGCCCTCTCGCATGCCTGATTTTGGTTGCTCTGCGTTTAGCATTCCGAGCGATGGTTTTATCGGGTATCGTATATAGATAAAAAGAACGATTTAAGAGAAAATAGTTATTTATTTGACAATCAATTTTCTCATGTCGTTCGTCACAAGTAAATATTTCTTGACAGTAAAGAAATATTTATTAGCAGTTAATACACGATTTCTATTAAGAGCACGCCTTACTCACAGCAAATAATCCACTTTTTATCTGTTGATTCCTAGTCGTTTGGTGGGATTTCATGTAACATTCACTTTGTCAGGAAGGATTCTTTTTTCTGCGTACTTAACTTTCTCAATTCGGCTTTAAATATATAATATACGCGGTCAAATTAGTTTTATTTATATAGAGTACTTTCGTTCGAGAGAAAAGTCTTTCGAATTTTGATCGTCGCCCGTCGAATGCTCGAAATGTGTCACTGCACGACAACGAGGATCGACATTCGCGATTTCATAAAATATTCAACGTCGCGCATTGTATATATTCAAGAAGATATCGTTGCTATTTTCAAAATCTTTACATCAAAGTGACGTTTTTCCGTTGATGTGAAGAGTGTTATGCGTATACTTATCAGCAATAAATAAGGGAATAAATTTAAATGAAATAAGCAAAGCTGAAGCGGTAGCCTCGGCAATTGATAATGGGAATTGAGCTAATAGCTACTCGGACTACACTGGATGTTCAATTGAACCACCATTCTATTCGCTCTACCCTCCTTTTTTTTTTCTTCCTCGGGCTTTTTTCCCCTATCTATTTTCCATGCTCGTCCTTGTTTTTACACATCAGGCTCACCTGTTTCGCCCCTATCCCAGCGTCTCTCGAACCCTCGTATCCCCGCATTGCCGGAGAGTTTTCCATCAATCCGGGAGGGGGAGGGGAAGGGCCGCTCCGGTCCGGCACTGTCCGACCGGCCACCGCTATACTAAACTTCGACCTCCCACGTCCCATAATCCGAATCCGATCGCGAGCGCTTTTTTCGATCACCCCCTCCTACTGGCCGCCCTCGTGCGGCGCGGGGTGACCCTCTTGCGGTTCTTGTTTCTTCGTTCCGCAAGCTCGAGCGGCGTCGAATCAAATGGAGATTGATTCGTCCGTCTCGCTCCGACGAAATTCACTATTCGCCTCACCCTCTCTCTTTCTCTCTCTCTCTCTTTACGGCGTTAATGCGCTTTAATAGGATGGATGAGGGCATGAGCGCGCGATTCGCGCTCATATCTCACTCTCCTTTGGAAATGATGGAAAATAAATTGAGTTCCATCGTCGGTGCATGATTTTTTTTTCCAACGAGGGTACCGGGTCGCCCGGTAATACAGTCACATTCTGTAAGAGCGACAGACCTCGCTATCTCTCTTTCTCTTCACGATTGCGCTGATCGAGGACTTTTTAAGCGGATTACGAAATTAGCGGCTCTTGTCAAATAAACTGGTGATTAATGAGGGCATGCGTCCCGTCGGTGTTTGCAATATTCTGTAAGCCCGCCAATTGTTGCTTTATGAACAGCTTATCCGTCGGATTTCCGGGCACATTTTTTCACCATAACTCGATAATTATTGCACATAAATTATACGTATATTATGTCATTAAAATCGAGCGAGCTATTTAAACAATTTCACAGAGAGAATATCTCCCGTTCAGCGGTTAATTTAGCTAGAACGAAATCCTTTAACGAAATCAAAGCAAATACACTCGCAATTCAAAAAACTATTTTTCCTCCCGATCGCACTGATAAATGTAACATCAAAGTGCCTTGGACCGAGCTTTCGGAATTCTGGAGAAACGAGAGTCACACACGGGAAAGCTCGAATCACAGCGTGGCTGGAATGCTCGTCCAGGTCGGCGGTTAGGGGAGGTATACGAGAAAGCAGAAGTCCAAGGATGGAATGAAAATAAAAGCAAAGGCGAGACGAAGCTCGGTAGGCGCTGCCGCTCGTCTCTTTCTTGAAAAAGTAGACCTGCTGCCAATCCTCAAGGGAGAGGCGAGAAATGGGAGAATAGGTGGAGGTGGTCTCGTAAGCTCCCAGAGAAAAAGAAATCTGAACGATGCAAGTTGAAATTGGATGCCCAAGCCGATCAAGGAGGATTCGAAGGGTTCCCGTCGCGGGCTCTCCTCTCTCTCTCTCTCTCTCTCTCTCTCTCTCTTTTCCCTTGTCGTCCGCGCGGGAAAAGAATGGTTCGCGTGCGTGCGTCTTTATTCCTGCGGGGACACAGCAACGGGCCAGAGGCGTAATCTTTGCCCAGAGCCGGTGCCTCTGCAGACCGTCGACTGAGGCAAGAGAAACCCACAGAGGAAGAAAGGCCAAGAGAGAAAGAGAGAGGAAGGAAGGGGATGCCACGAGGCTAAACGCCAAGTGTCGATCATAAAAAAATCGAGATGAATGGTTTGGTGAGGCGAGCCGCGAACAACTGTGATCTACAAACTGCCGTTAAAAACATCGCGTTGGGTGACATTTTTTTCCCTTTTCTCGCTCGAATTATTCCTGCTGAATAGCGGGAGAATTCTCCTCGCCCTGCGGCTAGCATTGTATATCTTTTTTTTTTCTCTTTTTTATTTCCAGGCCCGGTGGTAAAGAAAGGCGCGCCTTCTTAAGAAATACAAGATATGCAAACTATTCCGGGGGAATTCGGAATAAAATCTTGAGGGCGAGCACAATGTGCAGGGTCGCGGCGACTCGTTCCTTTCTTCTCGGGTGACGACGATTCCACAGGAGCGGACCGAGTCTCTATAGCCGCTTCTTGACGAATTGAATTTGTAAATAAATCCTGTCTCTTAATTTTGGTCGAGAAATAAAAGGCAGTGACTCGGAAGTTGGCGGCGCTCGAGCGAAATCCGGCGCGAATGATTAAAGTTGGCGATGCATAATGAAGACTCGGAATTCGCAACGCGTGGCTTTCGACTGTTATCGACGTGTTTGCTGAGCCTTTGTCGAATCGTGTCGTATTACGTTTCGCGCGATCCACCCTCCCGATCTACGTGGTGATCGCCACAAAGCTCATCTTGGACGCCGATTAAAACTCGCATCCCGCCGATATATTGCGGTCTCCTGCATCGCGCTCGAGCGACGCTGATTTGGCTAATCAATTTTTTATGCGGGGAAAACTCGTTCGTCGTCGTTTAATTGAATATCGAAGAGAAGTGCCGCGTTGAAGAACAATAAAACATATTTTTATTATTATCATTCGCGCGCTATGCGCATTTATATGAGTTCTTTTAGCTGCTTTTTTTCTCCGGAAATGTGAAATATAAATAATTGGACGCTTTAAAATGCGTCGCAGCACGGTAAATTATCAATTAAAATCAGATACGCACGTCGAGTTTAAAATGCGATTTTTTAAAAGCAATTTTTACGACTCGACGTAAAAAGAAAAAACCGACCGTGAATCCCTGCGTAAATCCGTCCCTTTTTTATTCATGAAGAATAACGGTAATTTCGTCAAACATCAAACTAATGGAAGTCGCGTGTATATCGGAATCGACGCCGCCGACGTTCTCGACATACTTAAACGCTATAATGGAGTGCAATCAGAAGCGCTGGCGGAAGCTCTAAATTCAACTGAGGGACTTCGGTGGAACTTCTCAGTGAAGCTGATTGGCTTATAACCTGTAGGCCAAATGGATGTCATTCAGCCTCGCAACGGCGTCACTTAGCAACTTTTCGCGCCTCTCCTATATGAGGCTGCTGTATGAGGCTTGCACGTCTCTCGTCGCTACGGTTGAGAAGGAATCTTCTCAGCAGATTAGAGCGCGAAAAAACTTTTAAGTAATAAGATACATATTAGGTGTTTCGATCCAGGGCAAAGCGAGTGAGCGAAGTAGCAACTTTCTTGTACCCTTTGACCATATGTTTACTTTTTTTTTAGAACAGGATTCATTTTCATGATATATTACATTAGTTAACTGACATTAGACGTATGTGCTAAGCGTAATCTCTTGAGAGTACAAAAAATGAAATGCAAATCGTGGAGAGACTTAAGCGCGTACGTACAATGTAAATTTTGAGAACGCATATATAACATATTTTAAGAACATATGTCACCAGTTGCGATGAAGAAAAAAAATGAGTTACATAGGGAAAAGTGTATAATGAAAAAAATAAAGCCCTTTTGCGTTCGAAAGAGCGTGAAATTTGCCGGATTGTTCCCGTCGAGTGGGAGACGCTTGATCGAATAAAATTGGTTCTTCAAATTACATAGGCGTGCAGAAAAATTGAACAAAAGATAATGTTTGCAAATATGAAGTGTTTTCAGTAACGGTTCTCGACGAACCACTCGAAAACCGTTCAAACGTTAACTTTAATTGATCAAAGTGGAGCGGCCGACTGCGAGCAATAAAATTAAAAATTCAATTGCGCAAATTATATAATCGCAACGTAAAATGAATGTGCCTATCTCTTCGATTTTTTTTATTTCCTTTGCATGAAACATAGTTATCTCGTGCACACTTATTAAAAAAAAAAAAAGAAAGTGCAATTTATTTTTATTTCGACAATGAAGGGAACAGGTTCCATCGGCCGGAATAAAAAAAAAATGTCCGGTCGTAAATAAAAATCTTTGAGGGAGCGTCAAAGAATCTTCACGAGAGCGGCAAATAAAGAGAATTTTCTGGTACGACGGACGATACCAGACCGCAGAGACTCGAAAATTTATGAGCTCCGAGCGACGTTGTGACACGGCCCAGTCACAGTAAATCCTAAAGTGCACTTCAACAAAGAACGCATCCCCGGCGCGTATGCTCGCTCGCGCGAAGGGTAAGCTTTCACGTATTAAAAAAAGAAACGAGAGAGAAAGAGAGGGAGCGCTCATGATAGAAGAAGAGAGAAATCCACCTAGGGGGTTTTGACCTTAGAAATTTTTTAATAAGATACGGATAAGCGTGCATGTGTCTCTCCACGACGAACCTGTCCTATTATCAGCGCGACCGTAGAACAAAAGCCTTAGTCCAGGTTGCTCGGTAACGGAGCCAAGCGGAGCAGGAAAAGAACAAAATAAAAAAGAAAAAAAAAAGAGAATCCAGAGAGGGAGTGCACAGTGCAGCGCAGGATGTCGACTGATTTTGCACCCCTAATGCGCCACCCGGTGACATCGTTCGCCGGCGACACAATGGCGTTCCCTCCCGGTCTCAACTGGACCTAATGTACGAGCCCTATTTTTACCGGACCTTGCCTTTGAAGTCGCGGAGAGCGAAATGCCAGACAGAAAGAACGATACAGAAAGAGAGAAGCGGAGAGACGGAGAGACAACGGCGAGAGAAGGGGAGGGGGGAGGGAAGGAAAGAGAACACAAGCCACTCGTTTCCAGGCCGTTGCATACACGCGAGCCCGCTTTCACGCTCTACGTGTGTGTCAATTCCCTTCGGAACTCTCGAAACGAGAGCGCTTCGGGTTTCATTAACGGGCTCTTTTGTACTTGCCGGATTTAATTTAATCGATCGTTTTATTTATATTTCTAAATGCGCCCGGGGATTACTGTATCTGGCCTATTCCACGGCGATAACAAATATTTATTAAATTTTTTTATTTATTAAATTTTTTTTCAACGTTCGATTGGCTAATAAAGAACATTACAAGTCGTATATAAAATACGGGAACTAGACAGACATAATAAGCGAGAGGAGAATAGTCGTAAAAACTCCAATTCGAGCAAAATCAATGATCCTCGTGAGGAGGGTTAATTGCTAAATGACAAAAAATTGTTGCAAAACTTCCCAACAACGCACTTTTTTGTACTGCTAGATTTATTTATTTTTCTAAATGCGCTCGAGACATACCGTATATCCGTATATGGCTAAATAGTTATTTTCGATACTAGTGTGTTACAAGTCATTTTTGAGTCCAGAAATCACTTACGAGACGAGTATCGAACGAAATTTTATAATACGCGGACGGAAAACGCCGTTTTATAGCACGGTCACGTGCGATGAGTAAGCATTTTACGCACTGGTGTTACAAAATTATATAGTTAATTTTCTTATTTATTTTCTTTATTTATTATTATTATTCTTATTATTATTATTTTAAACGTTAGATGCGCTAAAAAGATATTTTAATTCTCATATTAAATAGGGAAATTAGAAAGACACAAATAAGCGAGAGAGCCGTAAAAGCTCTAATTTGGCCCTCGAGGGAAGGGTTAATTGCTAAATAATGAATTATTGTCGAATAATGATAGTACCAGTTTGTTCGTGGATCCGAAAATTGCCAAAATAGTATTTTACCGCGCCAGAGTGAAAATCATAAGTTCAGGAAATTTGTGTTGAAAGGGTCAATTTGTGTGGGTAAATAAAAGTTGGATAATGAAGCCCGGTTTTTCGCGTAGCAAATGCAACGCTGCGGTGACAGTTTAAATAGATAGAAGTTAAGTTAACAGAATATCAGTCCATGTGACTGTAAATTAGCTGCTCCTAATATCTACACTGTGTGCGATTTAACGCCTGACATTGATTACGTTGCCACTGAGCAGTACGTTCGTGTTTGTTTGTCCGTTCGCACCTCTCGACGCGTAATCATACAAATCGTTTCAAAACTCGCAGTAAATTTGCTTACTTTTTATATTTGTTTTTCGAGTTCTAGTTGATTAGTGGTACTTTGTAATTCGATTTTCGAATTCGGACCCAATTCGAAAGGACTATTCGATTTTTACGAAATAAAAATCTCCATGGAAATTTAATTTTAAAAATACAATTCAATTTTTTCTCTTAATAAAAATAAGAGAAATTTCTAATATAATACAAAATGTTTCCGAACTTACAATGTACTGGCTTCCTTTATATTATTTAATTTTACAGCTAGTTAATTAATGGTACTTTTAATTATTCGATTTCCAATTCAAATTAAATTAAAAATAATTATTTAATTTTCATTAAAAGTTACATTCAGCCTTTTCGTGATAAAAATGTGAAAGATTCTGTAAAAACAAAGATTTTGCTTAGAAATAAAGTGAAAAGAATAACGTTTGCAAAGCTTACTTGCTTGGCGTGCTTTCAAAAATATAAAATGGCATTTCCCTTTAGACGATTAAAAAAAAGAACGCACAGTGAACAATTTTAAGGACATATAATGAGCTGGATGCAGTGCGCCCTGGACCTACTTAGAGACTGCATTGCCAGCAATTTTCTACATGTCCATGTGAAAATTCAGTTTCTTAACGAAGCAGATAACGAGAAGAGTGTACGCTTTTTTTCTCCTCGTGTTCCCCTTTTCCGCCTTTTTTTTAGTTAGTTGAACGACGATGGGGTCAGACAATTTTCTTCGGTAAGATATTTTTTCTTACGGTTCGCTGCTATCTTGTTATCCCGACATGGGACTACCACGGACCATTGCCAGGTGACTGGGCAGCAAGAAAAAGCGGACAAGAAAAAGACCGCTGCTCAGAGGAACGAGGAGACTCCACTTTCGAAGAGACCAATGAAAGCGTTCGAAAGAGAAAGGGATGCAATATAGCGTATAGGATACACCGTATAAGTGCGATTCTGGCGCGAGAAGTTCGCTGCTCGAATCGAGTGCAGCATTATGAGCGCCTCTGGCTGCACAATAGATCACTTTGACGAATGAAACGTTCCGTAACCCTTTACTGAAACTTCCCAGTAGATTCATAATACTTTTAATTTATCTATGGATAAAATTTTAAATTACAATAGAATGTTGTTGATAAATAAAAAAAAAAATGTTATCTATTATTCTTATTATACACTTAGAAGAGCTGCCTTTGACAAAGCCAAATCAATGCACACTACTATAGTTTCATATTGGAGGTCTATATAATAGAATCGATTAACCTGAAGCCTGCTGGGATTTGAGGTATCAATATTTCCTTTAAAAGTGTCCAAACTTATGTCTTGCATCATCTATCAACTGTAGACAAAGTTAATATGATGGTTGAAGCCGATATATTGACTTTCAAGAAGCCTATTATATAGGCTAAATAAACAGACATCGATGCGTCTTTCATCCATGGAGTGAGTCTCTATGATTCAGCGGTATTAATTCTAGTTCAATGTTCCAATAAATCACACTGCAAATTTCTAGCTAATTAAATCACAATATCTGGTGGAAAAATAACCAAAAAAATTTCAGAACAAGGTGAAAAATCTGACCAGAAATTATTAGACACTCGTCACTTTTTCAGTTAATTTCTGACGAATGGATGATTAAATGTCTGATTAATATTTAGGGTGACTGCACCGGAGAATGAACGGATAAGGAATTATGAAGACCCAGTGAATGAACACACTGATCCGGTATGTTCCAGTAAATGAACGCACATTTTTCCATAAGGTGTTCATTCACTGGTGTCTGTTCGGACACTGGTACGCTCACCCTAATCAGAATTAAAAGGTTCATCAGAAAAGATGACTAATTTTCTACTATAAGGGTCTTAATTATTTAAATTTACTTAGATCAAGCAATGCAAGTTTACTAATTAATGCTGCCATCAACGCTTTATTATAAGGTCCAGGTAAAATCGATGGAAACAAGTGGCAGTGCACATAAGCGCCAGTGCAGCGAAGTCATTGGCGTCTTCGCTCTTTCGTAAAATTAAGTAGCTCGACGCGATCCATAGAACAAAGTCTTTCGCAAAACCAAAGTACATTCACTTAAAGCGTTCGCGCGCTCTGGAAATATCTGGAGTTCCTTCTGCGCTCTGGCCCGACCAACCGTTATTCATTACTCGAGGCAAGTGAGCTGGCTGCTAGACTCCTGTTAACCTCTTTCTCATCCTCGCCTCCTCTTTCCGTCTTACCTACCCTCGCCTTGGAGCTTTAACGCCTTCTCAGCAACGGCATTACTTCTCCCTCTAATATCATGAAATGCTAGCAATCTGGAGTGCTATATTCCCTCCTCCCCACAGCGGCGCCTTCCCTCGCCCACCCCCATTCTCCCCTCAACTCACCCCCGCCCCCTGCTGCTCCCGCGAGCAAGGGAACAGCGCTGATTCGCGACCGCACCTCCGAGCCCCGGCTAATTCTCGGGCATGAAACCACGCGGGCAATATAGAAGTCATGCTCGACACAATGTTTGCTCACGATATTCCTACATTTTGATTGTTCCTCATCAACGTAAAATAAATTAGACAGCTGCTATACGGCTTTTAGCGAGCCACCACACTATGTCTGTTGGTTTCACCACGAACGATTTCACCGGCGGCTGATTTTCGACTCCTCCGGCAATGTAGGCTAACGAGCTTTTCTTTTACGGTATAAGGAGTAAACGCGTACGCTTCATAAATTATTTTTATGCAGAATATCTCGGCTGATTATTAATAACACTTATATCTGTATATGAAAGATGGAGTTGAATTATAAAGATTATTCATTAAAGACTGAATATTCATAAAGGCATATAAATTTTAAACTTCAGACAGAAGCGGCAAATGTATCCTATTTTATATACGAATAACTTTAGCAAAAGATTCTTGAATTTCATGAGAAAGAGAATAAGTTTAACAGGAGAAAAGGTGGAAAACAGAAAACAAATTTCGCGCACAATAAACTATTGAGACGCCTCAGAAATTTTCATTTATTTATAGCGAGCAGACTGTACATACAAAGCCGCGTTAAAATTCGCGACGGCCAATTTGAATATGTCGTATCACCTTGAAAAACGGCACCAGCACCGGAGCTCGAATTTGAGGTTTCGTTATACGAGGCAATCGAGTGGGACAATAGCCGGGGAAAATCGAAGAGTCGTTATGCGAAGGTTAGATTTGAAACGGCCGTCCAGTGCGCCGCCTCGCGGCGAAGTTTCTTTAACGTCAACGGATTCGCAGCGAAATGGCAAGCAGCAGCCTGTTAGAGCCGTAATCTACTCCAACGAGCATTCGAGCATTAATTCAGAAGAGTCGTCTCACTCATCTCTCCTCCAGTTTCCAGGAGAGAGTATCCTCTCGGTCGGTCTTGCGAACTGCCGGCGAAGCCACTTCGCAAGTTGCCACTCCCCCTTTCCCTCCCTGGCCCCCTGAGTTTCCCGCAGCTGAAACCGCTGGCTGCGCCAAAGAGCGAGGGAGCTTGCACAGCTCGAGCTTGCGGACCGTAGTTAGCAGATTTGGGACTTATTTGTGCCAATCAGATCGTGACTCCGGCGACGCGCACAAAGTCAAAAGAATCGTCGCCTCGATGCTACTAGTAGCCCCCCAACCCTCTCACCTTACCCCTCGGCGTCATCGACTTTGTTTATACGCTACTTTTTTTTTTTTTTTTTTTTTTTTGCAGTCGCCGCGAGGGAGAAGAACTTTTATCTGGCTTTCTGCGTTTAAAAGCGCCGCTCTGTTTGATGGCCTAATTGCATAAGCGCGACGCCGGCAACGGCACGTAACGCTTGAGCATACAGCGAATGCTACGCTGGCAGTGGGCGAGCCTGTACACCGGGGCTCGAAACTCTGAAATTAATTAATGTTTGCATTAACTCCGAAAGTCTATCTTTGACTTATTGTAATCTGAATAAATAAGCTTTTAGTGGGGCTCGCCGCTGCGAACCCGCCGGCAAAGCTAAATAATTTTAAAACTCGTTTTGAGATATCTTTGAAAATTTATAATATCTGTTAATAACGCAAGAGCTCGCGCCGCGAGTGCACACTTAATTAACTTTATTTTATTGGAATCAGATAATTAGTCGCCTTTCAAATGAATTTTCTCTATAATTAAAAAGATCCTGCAGATTTCACTTCGTTGTGCATTGATTGTACTCGGCCTTTCACGTATCGGTAGCATATTTTTTTATTTTAATTATTTCCGAAATATCGTACTATAACGTTTTTTTTTTACAAATAAATGAATCCCTTTGGATTTTAGTTTCCGGGGGATATTTTCGATTTTTTGTATAATGAATGATACTTTTTCGGAGTGATGAGGAAATATTTTAAAGCAATTCAGAGTTTAGCGACACGTTCATTTAAAATGATATTAAATTCTTTCGCGTTGCACAAGAAAATAAAAATTTACCTTCTGCAAATTCCGTTTGAAAAACATGAGTTTTTGAAAGTGAACGGACGCGCTTATCAGCGCGCTAAAAACATGCAACGTTAGACTTTGCTCTCCATTGAAATCCAAGGGTGCACTTCTTGCGCTTGAAAAAGCTGCTCTTGCACTTTCGTCGTTTTTAGACGTCCAAATAAGTTTTATCATAATAGTTATAATTCAGCGAAGGATCGTCTTTTATCACTGCCTCGAAGCAATGCACTGTCCTCTTTTTTTTACGCTTTCTAAAAGCAAAAGGTATCGGATACAAATTTCTGCTGACGAACGTAACTCCGGCTATAAATTAAAGCACTGCACGTGTGACTTTAAAACTTTTTTCAAGACCTTCATTAATCTCCTCCGACGTTCCAAAAATTCAAGCGCCTTTCATCCAATAATCGAAATAAAAAAAAATGGCAAAGTTCATCAATTGAAATAATTAAACACAAAATGAATCGAGTATCCTTCATACTCGCGAGCAGATTCAGTGAAGGAAATAAAATAAAAAAATGTTCCCTCGCTCGAGCGAAGAAATCACCATTAGCTTCTTCCTTTATATCGGCAATTTAATTTCTTCTTAAGTTTTCATTTTGATCAAATTACGGCTGCTCCTTTCAAACGACCACCCGGCCCAGTTCACCGTCGGACCGAGTGATCTCTCCTCTCTTTTTTTTCGGAAGCGATGCGCTGCAGGCACAAACGACTCCGCCCGGCAGAGAAGTTCATCTCCCTCGTGAAATCATTCCCATGCAGTCTTGGACGCTCGGGCTCATAAAGAGCGCCGGGCGTAGTAAAGGTTACTTTTGAGCTCCGCGGGCCCCGGCGATGCCAGATACAGCCGTCGAGGGTTCAGAGGAATCTTTCGCAACGGCGGGTAGCTAGCGCGAGCGACGCATCCGCATGCATGCGAGATTCCAGCCGAGGCCGGCTCGCAAGCAGGCTCTCTCCGTTTTTATAGGCGGAGGGAAATATCCGGGAGAGTGGATTCAAGCGGCGTGCAGCCCGCGCGATTCGCCGCCCGAGAATGGAATGTGTACCGCGGGGGTGGAGGGGGATGGAGTGGAGGTAGGAAAGAGCGTACCGGGGGGATTATCTTTAGCGATGTTATCCTTGCCTACGCTCGCGTCTTGATTGCCCCGGCAATGAAAATCATCCCGGTTACTCTATTGGATTTTCAGTGGCCGCGTGCACTCTCGGGCTACATCGATGATTGCTTAATTTGTAAGCAATAGATGTTGCGCCGTTAATGTTCTCCCTTTTTCTTCTTTTTTTTTCTCTGCCTTTGAAACGCCGGAATGGAGCTCGTATTTAAATTGGATTTTTCAATGGTATGAATTTATTCGAGCCGTTTCACCGAATTAATTTTATTGTATGTGAAAGAGTGTTTTTTTTTAATAATTACGTGGCGTGTGTTTTAAATAACTTTTGTATTAATTATGTGACATACTTTCGGCTCGTACTGATTATTTAGAAATAAGAATAGTTATTCGTTTCAAAAATTTGAAAAAAAGAGAAAAAAGTGAAGTAACGACAATTGCGAGACAAAGACCAATATGACCGAGAAGTAGCTATACAAGTCGCAGTGTACAGATGAAACTCTGTTTCAAAAGGAAAAAATATATTCAAAGAGATGAGAGTGGGTTATTTATACAGTAATAAAAGGAATGATTGAATAAACGAAGGATCACGGTTTCTGTGGATGAAATGGAAAAATAAAAGATAACAATGAGTGACGCTATATTTAACAAAGAATATATATACCGTACCCACAACTTCGAGGAATCCGGTTTGACTTTTCATCGGGTCAGTGTTGATCTGACACATGTACCAGCCACGATCCGTTTCCTTCACCTCTTTTATGTGCAGAAACCACGTTCGATGCTCGCTATGGCTGACTTGGATTCGTTGATTCTTTGTTATCACGTGAGTGCCTATCGTTAGAATCGTTTGAGTGTCGACGCGTAGCCAGGCGACCTGAAAGAAAAAATAAAATCCGTCTAAAAAAATTTGCAACAGCTGCAAAACATCAGCAGTCAGTAAGAAGAGGATTTAAAAAATATAAAATTTTGGCTTGAATTCTGGCTAAATATAAATTTTAATTTTAAAAATCTCGCATTATTCGTCATTTTGATTCTTCTTTCTGAAAATGTGCCATTTAAGGAGAAAGATTAAAAGTATAGCGATGAATAAGCTTTTCACAAACTAGAGGGGGTTTTGAGCCAAACATAATTAGTATTATTTCATTCATGAGCAAAGAGAGTAAACTGCAACCTTTGAATGCACTGCAAAGCGTGTAGCTGTCAATGAATAGAAAGATACCGTAGAAAAGGGTGTCTTTTTCTCTTACAAAACGACATAAAGTATGACATCAACATATAAAAATAGATATATTTAGAGGTTTGAGATTTCTGCTTATTTCTGAATTTTCGATTTTCGAAAAATTTATTTTTGATTTTTTTTAGTGATACGATTAAGATACTTAAATAAAACAAATAGTAGTTGGAGGCGTATAAAATTACTTATGTTTAAAAAAAAACTTTGTGTTAACTGTTACGGTTCTTTTGTTTTTTAAAAAATGTGTATTTTTAAAAACAATGTATTTGTTCTAAACTAATCTGTGAAACGCTTTGGAAAAAATAATTACAATGCAGAAAAGAAATATCTATATTCTGTAAAAATTCCAATCAATTTTGAACCATAGTTTCTGAGAAAAAAATTTAAAAATGTGTTTTTTTTATCTTCAACGCGATTAATTGATATGAAAAGGTAGATTTTTACGCATTTGCTTACGTAAAAGGAATATAAACAAACTTAAAAATTATTATTAACTAATTTAAAAAAAGGAAGTCGAAAATTATGTTTGTGGAAGCTAATTGCCAATCTATTGGCAGCGGTATTTTACTTGATACTGAAGAATGTAATTTGAAGAATGTTTATAGCATAAAATCTTAATTAAAATATCACGATCGATTATACGTAAATTGGTTCACTGCTATGATAAAAATGTATAAAACAAATAAAAGCTCTTAACCTTATTATTTCATATTCACTAAAAATATTCACACAAGTCTTTCATATTTTACTGAGAATCATTAAATTATTAAAAAATGCTTGATGAAGTAATTCAAAACATAGATATCTGGAAAAATCTCTAAAATTAATTATATTTTATATCGATGAATTTAAAAAAAGATCGAACGCTAGTAGGAAATTTACCATAAAATAATTAAATTAATTTTATAGTAATTCATCTACTTTACGGTTTAAATTCTGACCAGAAACCCTACTTGCTAGCTTCAGTTTCTTCAGAATATCTGGTTTCTGATCAACTTTTCGAATTCTATTTATGATCCACATTCAGAATTTCACTTCTCCTTAACTTTCTAGTAAAAATCTCAAAATACGGTTTACAATCTATTCCTTATCCAATTTCGTTCTCCCAATTAACTGAGTTCCCTGAAAATTCCATAAGGTCAAAAGGCGCAAAGGACAAAAAATGTTGTCAATCCATGTCTCACGTCGGAGAATTTAAAGTATGGAAAATTCGCCGGCGCAGCAAAGTGACTCTTAGTGTCGCGATCGCGCGGCGGCGGCAATAACGTTTGCGCGGAGTGCACGGGCACTGCTCGACTTCAAAGATAGCGACGCGCGCAACATACAGGGACATAAGGAATTGCCGCTCTTGGAAAATTTGCACCTCCGCGCCTTGCACGTGACCTATAAGTCACGAAAAGCAGAACGGGCAGGGCTTTTGGAATCGCGGCGATTGTGCATCGGGCTCCCGAAGGAAAGGAACAATGATATGCAGGAGGCACCCGAGGCACAGCTTGCGTGCGCAACAATCTATGAGCCTTTGAAAGCTCGGAACGAGCTCCCGAGACCGGCAGATGCGACGGGAGTCACTCCGGGCGCTCGCGAGTAACGCGTGTGCATAAAGCTCTTCCCATTTTGATGGCTTCCTAATGAGAATTATGTTAAAATAGAGATGTAAAAGGAACACTGGAGGCGAGCTTCCGCTGAAAAAGAGACCGAGACTTCTACTCGCAGGAGCATACGCGTTGCCCTCTTGCAGACCTTTCAGCCAGATTAATTTCTCTTTGTAATGAGGAAATGCATTTAAGATTATTTTAATTGTAATGCGAATTTTCCCTCTGCTGTCTGAATTTTGTATTCCGTATGCTTCAGCCCCATTACTTCATCTGTTAAAAACGTGGTATTTTTTAAATGGTCTCTCGTGATGCATCGTGGACTTGCACTTTTGTTGGAGTGTGGAATAAAGCTCTGATATAAAAGGTTGCATTAATTTTTCTGAAGTGAAACTTTAACGCTAATTTATTGCGAATCCGAGGTAATGCCCGTATAATAGAGTTGAAAAGGCCAATATTATTGGAGAAAAATGGAGAAGCGAACGTCGGTGGCGTGCCGGGCGAGCCGCGTTGGTGGCGCGAGGAGAATTGAGGCCTCCTCGCGCGTCGGGCGCGCCCTGCCGGGGGGTGTGAGATACGTTCATAAGGGATGACTGAAACGTCCGCGAAGTCGATTTTACAGGGCCGCTAGAAGTACATGCAAATTGCGATTGTTCGTAAGGCTCGTAAATTTATTCGCGACTAAGTTACCGCGCAAATTAACGTGGAAAATGGTTCTTCGTCATCTGCAGCGCGGCGCCCGTTGCGCCGGGGCGCGATAGCGTGTGCCATTTCAAGAAATAAATGAAGTAATTATTATGAAACGTCAGTAAAGCACGGGTAACGAAAGTGAGGGAACGAGAATCTTGCCTCGGGTAGTTCGAGTCGTCTCTCTCACCCCCCCCCCTCTCTCCCTCTCTCTCTCTCTATGTTCTGGAAAGCGCGAGAAAGGTAGGAATGTAATGGAGGTAAATCTTTGTTTTAAAATTATTTTGTAAAATATAAAGGAAAGAGAAGCGCCAGGATGGTTGGCGTGCTTCTCGTAAATTTAACCGAGTGTAATTCTATGCGATCTTATTGTCTTTTATAATGGTGTTTAAGGTCTTCTGATAGCTTTATGTTTGATCGTTATTGTGAAGTACTGTGAGTTATTACTGTGAGATAAAAGAAAGTCTCTATATAAGTATTGAATCTGAAAAATCTCGCAAAAAATAATTGCAAAACATTTTAGTAGATTTAAGTATATAAAGCTGTGATAACCATCACAATCGATCATATGCTGAGAAAAGAAAGCATTAATTCAGATATTTATCATATTTTGCGGAATATGACCCACGGTTTCGGATCAGGATTTCCTAGCTTCTACTTACATAAACTTACATTTCTACACGAAGTGGTGTACTTCAAGACGGGCACCTTAATTAGTATTATATATACATATAATTGGTTATATACAACTATAAATATTTATATTAGCGGTAAAGATGTTACTTTAGTTTTAATTGTTTTCTTCTCTCAATATAAAATTACAAAGTTTAAATAAAAATGAGATGAGGACGTGACCAATGTAGGTCTATACCTCTTGAAGGTGATTTCTGAACACACAATGCATTCTTTCCTGCAAGTAACAACTACATTCTTCATCAGGTCACCTCAGAAGCTTGCCCTGAGCAACGAAGAGCCGAGAGCTTCTAAGTCGTCTACTTCTTTCCCAGCGCGACGCGCGTTTTCATTTTAAACTAAATCTCACTCGCCTCCCTAAAAGTGATTTTAATATTTCAGCGCGTTACAACGAGATTCACGCCGTAGCAGCGAGCTCCGTCAGCGGCGGCAGAATCCCGCGTATATAAGCAGACCTGGCGGAATTGCACTCGGCCGAGCATCGCGTCTGAGCTCGCGTTAATTGAGCGCTAACTATCTTGTTGCCAAGCCCGAGACTCGCTCGGAACGCCCAGGGAGGAACTCGTTTCTCCCTCCTGGAACTACGACTCGATTTGCTCGCCATTGCTCCAATTTGTCCGGCTGGCCACTTCTCGTCGGGGTAATCGAGAGACGAGGCTGCCACTGATTTCTCATTTTTCATTGTGTCAAAATGTCTCACTGCACGCGCTTTTCAATTAGCCCCCGGGCACCTTTCTTTTTAATCACATTCACTTGACCCCCCGCCCCCTGAGTGCGCCACTCGCCCATCCTTCGTTCATTAGTATATTTTCACTTGGTAATTCTTTTTCCTCTTCCCGTCCGCGCGAACATTTTTATAGCCGCTGCGACGATAATTCCGCCGGAGAGAATTTCTTCATTAAGAAGGAAACTGGACTGATAAGCGTCGTAAATTTAGCTCTCATTTTATCGGACGGTGTAATGCACGTGAAAAAAGCCAGTTATATCAGCAAAACGGGAGCAGTCGATTCTATTATGTGGCTGCAGTGTCCGCTGGTATAAAATTAGATGAGACCTCGGCTTGTTCAACATAGCATATTCACTAGATAATTGTCTAACGATAATTGCGTAAGGGTGCAGCTTAATTTTCGGTATTAAACATAGTAAACAGATTGTCTGTACATCGATCTTTTTAATGCTGCATCAACGGAAGAGAAAACAAAAAAAAAGTCATCACGACGAAATGCGTGTGTGCCTTTTTTTTAGAAAAATCTGCAATAGATATATATTTAATTGTTTGTCCAATCAATCGCACAATACCCTTTAGCAAACAAAGCGTCCGAGGGAGTAAAGAAAAAAAAGAGGGGATTGCACAGTGACAGAGAGAGAGAGAGAGAGAGAGGGGGGGGGGAGAGGATGAAAAAAAAAGAAACAAAAAGAGGCTCGTGAGCGACGAAGTCGATGGCATCCTCGAAAATCCCTTTCACAAAGGGTCCCCCCGATCAATCACTGAAAGTTCGTCAATTAGGTCAGGCGCCGTAGCGCTCACCTTTAAAGGCTTCACCTGGCAGACGAAATACTTTCGCAATATAACGAAACGGCTCTCGGGGCTCGCGCGCGTGCAGGCCGGCTATTGCTCGGGCCGTCGCTTTCTTTCGCTCGCCCGGCGCGGCTCACTCTCCCATTCTCTCTTTGCAAATACGAGCGACTCACGGGCATTCGCGCGCTGTAATGGACACGCGTAAATTGCCTCTGGTTGATCGATGAGCGTGCCCAAGTTAATCTCGCGCACGAGATCTACCCCTCTCTCTCTCTCTCTCTCTCTCTCTCTGCCTCGTACCGCCCTTCCTCTGTGCCTCCACGTCGAACACGCCAAATACGCGGACGGTACGCGCACGTGTCGCTCGCACACGGCCAGGATTCCTCGTCCATTGATTGTGCATAATCGTTATACCCGCCATATCGCACCAGGTATTTGTGCGACCAGGTGTGTAAACAGACTCGCGCCGTTCTGTACGTCAATGCGCTCCGCAGGCCCGAGTCCTTCGATCCAGTCTTAACTATGCAGACAGATAAACGCAGATCCGTTCGACGAACGGCTTAACAACTATTCTGACTTGCCTTTCGAGTTTACGGGATATATGCTGTTGTCGAGCTTTGCCTCTGGAGGGACGGGGCAGGACCAGTAGTAGGGGAGTCCACGTGTAATCTGTGCGGTTGTACTTACGGTACGCGCCCAATGGACAGCTCGTGTTCGCCGATTGGAGATACGCGGCGGTGCGGAATGTCTTTGGCTATTGTTCGGGATATAAGGGGGTGATGGTAGGCTGGAAAAGTGATAGTTTCTGCGTTTAATGAATAATTGTGTGATTCGGTAATTTCTTAGGCTATACGCGTATGGAGATGTCTTGGCGTTACTGCGGCTCCAATATCACTTGGTGATAGGATAATCCCACTGGTCCTATCCTTATCGACAAGAGTATAGATTGTGTTCAATGTGCGCTTGCTAATCAGAAATGCTACGGGATCCGAATACGCATAGAGGAGGTCGCGAGTGAATGCATAAATATACTAAGGTTTGATAATAAGGAATTTCGAATCTAATAATCTATTTTAGGAAATGATAATACGGTTTCAATGAAATAATTTATCTAAATTTTAGATTTACTCCGAATTACAGTGCAATGTCTAAATTATTTTCTTTATGTACGATTCAATCGAATCACAATGTCGCAGATATGTTTTTCTTATTCTTTAAAACCGTGAACTTGCAACAAAGGCATACGGTTCTCGCGGGACCCAAACTGAAATAATAGATTTAGTCAAATTTTGCTTGATCGTATAGTGTATTCCGTTCAGTTTTCCATTAAATAATTATAAAATAACATGCTTTTTAAAGAGGCATACGGATCTCGTAGGATTGGACATTGGTCAACAATTGCTTGCGTAATTTCTATAAATAATTTAAAAACTTTATGTTTTTCGAAGTGGAAATTAAGAATTACATTACTGATCGTGAATTAAATGTAATTTTAATTAATAATTACATACTTAAGTATTAATAAAATTTGAAACGAACAATTAAAATTAAAATGAATTAAATATAAAATAGTAATTCTTCATTGAAGTTAAATTTAATTCACGATTGCATATTTAATCGCTAATTAAATTAAAATTATTAATAAAAATTATTAATATAGGCGAATAAATTGAATGTACATTTAATTGATATTTGAGCAACCCTGCGTTTAGTAGCACGCACTGCACGCTAAAAGTGACCCAGAGCTATTGCAAACTAAGCAAGCGCATTTCACACAAAGGGCGAACGGATCTAAGCAAGGTCATTTCGCTCTCAATCAGCGCTCATTCGCCGTATTATGAAGATCTCTACTGGTTACAGCTTCCAATTTTCGCCGCTTCATGGAATTTGCGAAGGATTGGTTACTCCAGCAGACTCCAGCAGTTTGCATTTGTTGCAGTAAAACGCGCAAAAAATTTAAAGGCAGAAACGAAAGCTTATCGAATACCTTCAAGTATAATAAATTTGAAGATGTAGTTCAATATGCAATGAAGTGGGATATTGATACAGCGACGAGAATACAAACAGTAATTAACGATGGCAGCACAGATTAAATTATAAAAACACAATCAAAATTAACTCTAAGGATCGAAGTGAATCAACTTTATAATTAGTGACAAATTTTTACAAAAAATGTTTCAGTCAAACAATAGGTAAAAATAACTGTCTTGTCCTAACTCAACTAGCGCATTCAAATTATCGCACCTTTGCGTAGTTACGATTATTTAAAAACAAAATGAGAACCAATTAAAGTCCTTTTAAAACACACGAGCCGGCGTATGAAAGCAGAAATGAAGAAAGCCAGTTTATGGCGTTAATTCGTTATAATGATTTTCCTCTATTTGAAACTTAATTGACTCTCTGCGCACCTCTCCCACTTCGGTTTCCACTAATCCTGTTTCGAAAAGTTTTATCTCGCCGGAGTTCTCGAAAAAAAAAGAAAAAATTCTCCTCCCCGGCTACCTTCTTTTTTTTTGCAACAGACGCGCGCCGAGGGCAGAAATAGCGCGTGAATGTGCGAGGAAGAGAAAAGGGTTGCGAGAAAAGGACGTGCGAGATAGAGACGTCCCGGTTAAAATGAATATTTTATTGCCGCGTGCTGGCCTCAGCTCGCCATCCGGACGTCCCTGCGGCGCGCAAAAACGCTTAATTTCGACTCCCAGACCGGCGGCAGCGCAGGAGAAGCCAAGCCCCGTCCTCCTGCGGAAGGTGGTGGGCATGGACGCGGAAGAAAAAAAAGGAGTCCGTGATACACGAGCGCGTATAGAACTCCTGTAAATTACGTGGATTTGCGCGGCCCGCCGTAAATACTTGGTTATCATAGCCGGGCGGAAGCGACGCCACCCGGCGACATTCACACTTGCGCGCCGACAACAAAGACACCCGGGGATTTCCATTTATTTGAGAGCGGAATATCAAATGCAATAGTTCAAGCGGCGAGTTCCCGCTTCCGACCTCCTTGGACCCCTGAAAGCTTTCATTTAACGCCCTGCCCGCGGACGCAGCCGTAATTAATATTCTTTCCGCATTAGCGTCTGCACGGACTAGGCCCGCCCTCATGCTCGTAGCTTCACGGACCACTTGAGTCCGCAGCCCTGACAAAGGATGAATAAAGAGCGGAGGAGAGAACTCATGGCGTTTTGCCGATTTGGCACCATTGTAATGCTCGCGAATGGGTTACCAGATTTTATTACGTCAGGAAGGAATGGTATTTAATTTTCTTTCCGCGCGATCGCGTCTCCATTAACTTGTAACTTTAACTTATTTCTGATAATCTGAATTTTTCTATATTATTTTTACTAGTAGAGTATTACGAAAGTCATTATTTTGCATTTGCCATGGAGTATGAGCTCTTAGAATGCTCATATTTTTAAAAGAACTGTCAATGCACATTTTTCTACAACATATTAAAATTAACCCATTTATTCAAACTAACAGCGAACTAAATCTCCCACGGCACTGAATCAAATTTACCCTCTACTAAAATCCTAAAAAATGTTCACCTCCCTCCGACACAGTTAAAAAAAAGGATTAAAAAAAAAAATTCAATTAACGCGTATTATTTAGCGGCGACGGGGGCGATAGAAAAAAAAACGAGAGAGAGAGAGAGAGAGAGAGAGAGAGAGAGAGGTGTCCGCGCGCGAGAAAATTTAATGCATAAAACGGCAGTTATCAAGAATTATGATGCACCGGCCGACGGAATAGAAAATATCATAAGTATTTTCCAGCGGGTAATAGTAAGAGAAAGGCACCTCGAACCGCACCGGGCGCGGCGCAAGTGTGACGCGTTACTGCCACGCGATAAAATTAAAACGGTACAATTAAAATTCAAACTGCGCCGGCGGCGAGAGAGCGCGTCGCGCGGCGCAAAGTCGCGCAGTGTCATAGTTGAGTCGTAAAGCGCGACGCCGGGGCCATTACTTCTTGGCGCAGCAGTAACGAACTCGCGGGGGATACCGTCTGCCATAATATCGCCTTCGCGTGCGAATCTCGTGAATACCCACCTCCTGTGTGTAGATATATATGCATATATATAATATATATATATGCAGACGTGCACAGAGAGTGTGTACAATTTGGCGCAATCGCTGGTAAATTGCGACCGCGACGGAATTGTTAGCGAGCGCCTTTTTTGAGGTGGAATTTCGCTACCCAATATAACGTATCCGCGTGCGCGCGCTGAGGCCGATTTCATTTTGCCGCTTCGTTTGTTCCGGGTGCCAAGAGCGAACAAAAAAAATTAATTACGTCCCACTGTGTATGATTTATGAGGACTTTAATTATCTATAGGCTCTTATAAAGTTTCAAACGTAAGCGAAACCTTATTAAAATCCGTTATAGGAATTCAATATTTCGAATATTACACTCGGCTGGTTATTATATATATATAAATATATCGCGTTTTCAACGGCGAATTAACTGACATTAAATTATTTCGTGCACATACTTGCATATTATTTATTTATTTATTAACAATTGCACGGTCGATTTGGCCTGTACATTTGAAAAATGGGACGAAAGAATTATCAAGAATAACATATTTATTTATAATTAAGAATCAATTGTTGTGTCTTAACATTTTTTTCTGAATATGAAAACTTCTAAAACCTTTTCGCCAAAAAGAATTACATTATGTAACAAGGGGCGAAAAGTGCAGATTTTTCCCGCGGGTGAATTTACTGCCAGGTTGAGCAGATTTTTCACGAGAGTAGTTTACTGCCCAAGCGAAGCAAGGGCAGTAATCACCCAAGGGAAAAATCTACTCGTGAGGGCAGTATTCACCTAAGGAAAAATCTGCTTTCGCCCCGCGTTACATATGGTATTTTATTCCACCTCCTATTGAAACCACTTTTTGAGTCTGAAAAAAGGGGCCAACGTTATTTTTTAACTTATTAGTTTTGTTAGCGTTATATTAGACAGATAAAATATATCTATTAAATTTTTTTAATTAAAAATTGAAATAAAAAATTTTTCCACAAAA
>JAWWEN010000020.1:9159472-9184961 GCA_035582955.1 Sycophila texana
GATCTTTTATTTTCATCATCGTGGTTTGGCCACCTTTGGCGTGCGATCCGCCGGTAGCCCACACTCCGGCCGGTTGCCCGTTACACTTTATAAATAAATATACAAATTGACCTTCTTGCAAAGTGGATGTTCTTTTTCTGTAGATTATTCGTAGGGGAATCGGATGGAACGGAGAATTCAGAGGACGTATATAAATGAAAAGAAGAAAAAAGAAAATAAGTTGAACGAAAATTTAAATCTGATGCAGCTGGAGGGGTAAGGTGAAAAGAGGCATGAAGAAAGGGATTTCGCACAGTTTGGAAGAGATCAGGCTGACTTTAGTTAAATGTGCGCGAGCAGATGGGAGGAATACTTATTGATAAGAAGAATTCGATTTGTTCAATATTTTCCCTTCTTGAATTTCGCTCTCGTCTTGTACTTCAATTCTCGAACATGAAAAGTAGTATCATATGTCACGTAGCCAAGTTAACGTAAAATATTCGATACGGCGCCGGTATTAAAGTAAAATGGAAGAGTGAAAAATATGCCAGTAGATGAGCAAAGACGTAACTGCTTATACGCGCTTCGTGTTCCGGCTGCAGAGAACCGGCCGGAAAAAATGAAATAAAAGGATGCAAAGTGAGGAACGTACAAGGCGCGGAAAATTATTAAATAAAGGCGGTACAACATTCTTTGGGATAGAGATAAAATATTTGGAGGTTTAAAGATAATTAAGAAATTTTAAGAGCAAGGATTATGTCTTCCGATTGTTTAAAAAATTTCGCGGCCGGTCGAAGTGAAATTTAATTCTCAAATTAATAATGAAACATTTGGTGGTAAACGGAATAAAAATTGTATAAAAATTAACATTTCTTGAAGTATTAAAAGCTTTGTATTAAAAATTTTAATTAACTATCAAGTATGAAAACTGCACCTTATAACAAAGAAGTTAATTATAATTTCTATTTCTTCAGACGTTCCAGATGAGGTTCGTACTTCCGTAAGAGAAAAAGTCAAAACAATTTTTCGTCTAAACGATCCACCTAAATTTGAGATACGAAAAAAAAAGAATTTCATTCGCATCACGCACACTTAATTAAAAATTAAGAAAGTCGCGCTTGAAAAAATTAAAAGTGGTGTGCAACTTACTTGCACCTACGCAAACTTAATTAAAAATTTTGGCTAAAACAAAAAGAAAGAAAGAAATATAACACCAAGTGCACATCTATCAACACATTGCGGCTTTTTTCCACTATACCCATGCACGAATCCTTGAAATACTTCGCAAAACACAATGCTGAATTCAAGTACACGGAAGACAAAAAAAGCACCACGGAATCGTTGCGTAAAATTTCAGAAAAAGAAAATGAGGACAGTAACGAAGAAGGAGAGCGCACCAGCCGAGTTGATATAGCAATGGAAGGAAAAGGCGAGCGGAAAGAGCATACGTACGCCCGCAGTACAGACCGAGAGAAAGAGCAAGATAGTCGCGAGTATAGCGAAGGAAAAGGAGGAGATCGGGCGCGGGGGAGGCGCGCATTTATATATCAGGCAGACAGGCGGGGGCTCGCCTATAAAATATATACGCGCATCCGGCGAACGGAAGACTCTCCTCTCGCCCGGGCGATCTTTCGGTGGCTAGTCCACCCTCCTCCCCCTCCTTTCCCCTTCCCAAATTCGCGCAGCGTCCATTTGCGAGCTGCGGCCACGAAGAGCCACGGGCGCTTAAACGTGACGCCTGGAAATGCCCCGAGATAGCGCGGCGAAATGCGCTCTCGCGTGCTCCTCCGCGCGCGCGCCGCAAAATAAAGTCGGGCAAAAAACGCCGAAGCTTTGACCGGCCCCGCCGCACCCCCGTTATATTAGATCCCTGCGCGCGGGGCTCTGTATATGCGAGATGCGTGAGCTGCGCTCCACGAAAATTTTATTCCCCGGCTGAATTAAAATGGTAACCGGCGGGACGTGAGCGTGGTACAAGCGCCCTGGTTATGCCCGACAGATACGTCAGCTTTATTAAAGCTCGCCGGAGCGCAAACGTATTAGCGCGAATGTTTCACAGGGCCGTTCGAAGGTACGACCCGCGCATGGCCAATTTGCGGGAAAACCCTTCGGGCTGCGGTATTGGGGATGCAACTGTTAATTGCTTTTTTATGCGGCAGGGGCTTGATTGGGACGTTTCGTTAGAGGTATAGTACAGTATCGAAGAAAAGCTGCGTCTTTTGTCGGACTTGATCTTTTACTGCATTCGCCTGATCCTCTCTTAAAATTACGACGACTGCGGAATGTCGCGAAGCAGTTAAAGAAGCAATTCGATTGGTTATTGGCTTTAATGGTTAATTAAATGCTTAATTA
This sequence comes from Sycophila texana, assembly GCA_035582955.1. Lineage (NCBI taxonomy): Eukaryota > Metazoa > Arthropoda > Insecta > Hymenoptera > Eurytomidae > Sycophila > Sycophila texana. The sequence goes on from JAWWEN010000020.1 coordinate 9,161,804, forward strand.
AATGAGAATTAAAAAAATTTTTATGTTAATTCAATATTTAAATCCGTGTCGTTAAAAAAGTTTATGCTTTATTCAAATCGATGAAAGAAATTGCTATAAAAATTAAAACAGAATATACATCACAGAAAAGATGTGAGGTTGTCATTCGGTGACTTATTATTATTTAGTGGTGAAAATTATTATAAGTGTAGATAAAAAATTAAGCTCTCAAAGGCGGTTGGATTTCGTTAGTAATACAAATTTTGCTGTTATTCGTTTGCGTGTATACTAAAATGCGTACAATTACAAACCTTTTTAATTCAGCCGTGCATACCTAATGTCAAACAATTCTCTCGTGCCTCTGGGCTCGCTTTACTTATTATATATTTACAGAAAATATTTCTTCGAGCCAACGCGGCCCGTTTATTAAAACAACCGCTTTTAAGCTTAATTTTCCTTTATGTTCGCCGTATAATTCAGCTTTGTTCATTTCGCCGCGGCGTGCGCGTACACAATTTTATCAAGTCAAAAGATCGGGCATATTTATTTAGGCAATGTTAAAAAAGAGCTAAACTTGCATCTTGGTCGCGATGCGACCGAATTAAAGCTGAGCTTATGTGTATACAAAATAAAAAGAAGCAGATTGTGAACAACGAATGCAATTTGGCCACGTTTAATGCTCGGCCGAGCCTATATGCTCGTGGCACACACGTGAATGGAGCCGCATGCTATGCGGCCAAGAGAAGAGAGGGGAGGCCAACAAAAAAAGAAATGAGAGTATCAAAATCGCGCAACTGAACTTACGAGTGCGAGATAACAAAGCTATTTTCTTTGTCCCGAGATTCGTCCCGGCGAACCCCTTTTCTTGCCTAAAATTACACATTCAACGTGACCCCCTCGACGTTACAAGTATATCTGTATGTCATTTGAGGAAGGGAAGGTAGCGCGTGTTACATGTGCGCGCCTTTAGCAGCGGGTTCTTAAAATTCGGGCGTCGCGCGTGCTTAAATCGGAAACAGCCAGCATGTTGTGTTGCAACTGTTTGTTTGAATTCCTTTACGCTACTTTCTTTTTATTCTCGACTGATAAATGCGTACAACGATCTGGAATTTTCCAAAAGTAGCTCCTATCCGCGTGGATATCGTAGATATGCTCTAAACGAATATTTTACTGCTTTATTAATTACTTGTTAAAATATTGTGAGGAATATTCTATGGCAAATTGTAACTGCCAGTATATTCTAAGAAGGACCGACAGTCTATACGACCAAGGAGTTGGCTAAGTTCAGAGGCGGTTATTATAAACATTCAGGGCGATAAGGAGACGGCCGGACCGAGTAGCCGAACAAGGGACGGCTACGAGAGCAGTTCGGCCTGGGCCACCGTGGAAGCCTGTCGAATATTATTTGTCGGTCAATGTCGTGTAATATTGGGATCACGGCCTGTCTAATAAAATATATACCATAAAATAATAGGAAATGGTCGTATATTTATTATAGTAAAATATTTCCTACAATATCGTGTCGAGAATTCACGTAGTAGATATAGTTCAATTTTACTACCGGAAAATTTGATTCATACTTTGGAAAATGAGACCGGCAGTTGCAGATACAGAGGTGAAAGTTTCAACGGCGAGAGATTAGGTTGTGGTTGTTACTACGTCCGTTAATTTTGAAGTTTAGTTTAAATAATTGATTAACAGTGAATTTGAAATGAGATAAAATTAACTCGATGTTTTAATTGACAAGTTGGTTCTGTGGAATGAAAAAAAAGAAAGATAACAAAAAAGAATACGGGAATTTTAAATTAAAAATTTAACTTGCAAATTGAAATAAATTTCCAGTAAATAATGTATTTCTATTTGCAGGAATAATTTGGCGCTGTTATAATTGCTTCATCCTTCTGCAGTTACTCCACTTGAAAAGACTTTTCTTTTCGAATGAACTCCACTTCGAGCGCAAATATACTGTAAGTAGAGATTTTGCATTTAAATATTCGTAAAAAGAAGTACTTTTGCACAATATATACCTATATATTTTTTTTTCATTCAAATTTCTTTTTCAGATACCTTCTTATTGTTACTATTATTGTAAGGACTCTTTAAGTTCGTAGATCGATACAATGACTTGGCCATGATATTAGATGACAAAGTTTAAAGAAACTTTTTAGAATGAATAATTACCGAAAAATTGTATATAGTAACTATTTTTCGAACTGCGAATAATTGTTGATAAAACTGAATGAACTAATTAGTTTTTTAACGTGATTAATTAATAACCGAAGGAAAGGGTGAACGAAGCCCTGTCTCGGTATGATCAAGAGCCGCCGCGCAAAGTAATTTTTCAAGAAACTTAATTCAGTTATTTCGACGATACGAGAATGAGAGACTTCTCTATTTCCCAGCATCGCATGAACTTGTAATCACGCGAGAGGTCTAAAACAGCCAGCCGTAAAAGCGAGCCCGTAGAAGTAGTGAATTAAAGAAACCGTCGCTGGCACACAGCTTCTAGCCTACTTGGCTTGGGGTGCATGTATGCGCTCGGGAGTACATTTAACAGGTAAGTGAGGCCGATCCCCGGCGAAAAAACAAAGCCAAAACGAGAAAGCGCAAGAGGAAGACGAGAGGGTGGTCGGCCAACCTGGAAAAGTAAAAAAGCAAAAAAAGAAAAAAAACGCCTGGCAGTAAGCGAGCTCAGATCGCCGGCGCTGCCTCCGTGTGCTCGCGCCTGCCTCGGTGTGCGGGGGCTGAGAAATTCGCGCTATCGGGCCAGTACCCCCTTGCCCCCCTCCCCTCGCTCTTTCACTCTGGGGCGCGCGTGTATAACGATAACGGCGGCGTGCAGTGAATTGGCGAGAGCACGGGGTAGGCGAGAGGCGCCTCCGTTGTTTATCCCGTGAGAGCTCGTAAAACTGACCCAATCATGCCGCGCGCGCTCCGCTCCACGAACCAGAGCTCGGGATATCCCTCAACTCGAGTCACGCAGAGCCCCGAAGATGATGGCGCGCGCGCCGCTGCTCTGCAACTGCGAGCCCGCCTCCTCTTTCTACTACCCGGAGCGATGACTGACCCCCCCGGTGGTGCTGCGATGGACGAGCTTTCTTTATGTGCGCGCGGAAGGAGGAATTCGCGGAAAATTTGGGAATCTCTGGGGAATTGCTCTTTTTTTTTAATTTCGCAGCCAATTAATTATATACTGTAGTGTGTTGGGTTTATATATACACTGAGAAAAGTAGGTTTAGTAAAATTACTTTTTTCTTATTAATGAGGCGAACTGTTTGATCACGTACTAATAATTGGTACAACTTTAATAATTTTTGTTCTTCCATTGTCGAAATATTACACCTTTATAGTAATTATTGGTATACTGGTATGAAATATTACAAAACGTTTAGTAAAAATTATTACGAGCTTAGTAAAAAGTATCCCTAAAACGAGTAGGTTGGTCTGTTACTATAGAAAAATAATAATTTTTCTCTTTGTATTCTACGGGGTTTTGGTGTTGTTTGATTTTAAGAAATAAAAATAAAAATGTAATAAAAAAGTGTGCGAGTTATTTGTTTACTTTTGTTTGTTTTTTTTTTTTTTTTTTTTTTTTGTTGCGAAGATTGCTCGAGTTTCCAGTTGATGAAGTAATGTTTTAAGCTTATTTTCTGTCGGGAAATAAAGCAGTCGCCGCGGTGTACCAACTGCTCGGCTGTATTGGGACATTTTTCATCGTTGCAGTCTTAAACTGCTCATAATTCATTGAATTTAAAAAGCTTTTGTTCGCGCGTTAAATCATTTTTGAAATTTCTTTTTCTTCCGCTTTTTTTTCACTTGCAATTTGTACGTGCTCGTTTCAGGTAGCGATCGGTGTAACAGCATTTTTTTCTTGTTAATTGTGAATTATGATTTAACGTCATTAAATTGGATCTGACCAGAGCTTTACTATTTTTCAACCGCTGTAAGTTGCATTTGTAATTTATTAATAATTCAAATTGCACTATTCAAGTATATTAAGCTTCTTGCACTGATAATAGTATAAATACTCTTCATTAATATTAATACTACGCGAAGTTCAAACATACTCAATATAATACATGTTTTAGAAAGCAATTAATATTACACATTTACTTTAACAAATAGCTTACAATTAGCGGTTGACGACTGTCAATGTTAAATTATATTACGTTGAATTATTTAATCTCATTAGATGATTTATTAAATGAATAAATGGAATAATAAATATAGCTCATTCATCACGGCGCATAATTAACGGTCGACTGAATGAAACTCAATTCTCTAAGCTACGAACAACGTATAATCGCTTTGAAGTTCGCCCTCTGATGTTCTCTTCACGTTAACAATTCTCCGCGACAGATATAGCTTTTCCAGCGGAAATAAATAGAAGCCAAAGATTTTCTCGAAGTATTCCTCCGTGCACGGAATAAACATTTAATTTATTTCAAATAAAATAAAAATTCAGAATCGTAATAATAATAGCAAGAAATAAACTCTTGCATCGTGGCTTCCTCAGCAGTGCAAAGGCGCAGTACGTAACGGTGAAAATTCGATTGAATCCCATCTGCGTAATAGTCCGCAGCGCAGTTTATGAGCGCACTCGCGCGCGTACCGCTCATATACACTTTTATATACGGGAGAACCGCATGAATTATTCCTCGAATCCGCTGAATATCCATGGAGATCAGTCATCATGGAGTGCCGCATGCTTGTGCCATCTTTTGCCGCATAACGGAACTCGATAAATTTTTTCTCCTATATGTCTCGGCCGTTTCTTTTCGCTGATACATCTGTATCCCATTGGGAGCGGGAGAGCCGACGGCGGCAGCAGTGCCAGAGCACATATTCATAACTTATATTCGGCCGAAAGTTCTGCGGGACATTCAGAAATCCCGGAATCCAGAAGAGTCTATTTATTGCTCGAGGACCGCGGGAAAGGAAATATATCCATTCTACGCAGGTTTAAAGGGGATTTTTTTTTTAAATTCAGTATAGCATGTGTACTTTAGTATTATTATGGTACTTATTATAACGACGCGGAAAAATATTTGTAAAAAATGTCTGCTACTTAAATCATTCGAATATAAATTTCTTCAGTATTCAAAAGAGACTTTTTTAAATGAATACACATGGATCGTCCGAATTTCGAAAATAAGATTATTAAAAAATTGTTAGCTGAAACTTAATAATTTCATTTAAGCCGAACGCACTCTTTTTACCTTTCCGCAAAGTGACCACTCGAATCCGAGAGTCGACGAAAATTCGACTAATTAGGCTAGTTTCAGACACTCTACGTGTTTGCCGGGCGAAATTTCCACGAGCGAGGTGTTCTCATCAAAACAAACATGAGGCGAGGCGAGCCGCGTGCCCACCCACCCATACAGGCAGCGGGTCTCGGTACGAGAGCCTAAATTTCGCTCAAAGTAAATCCAAAGTTAGCGGCGCGCGTCCGCACTTTTATCCAAGCGAATTCGGCCGGGATCGACGAAAGTGCGAGAAAGAAGAATGGCTCCCGCTTAAAGTCCCGAATCTCCGCGGACTCGCTCGGCGTGAAATTGATAATGCGATCCGCGCCGTCTGGGGTGGGGGACTTGTTGAATTCGAGGGCACGAGACAGGGAAAGAGAGGCGGTGAAAAGCCGCGGCGCGTCAAGTGCAGCAAGGTATTCGCGCTTTACGACGCGGTGCGATATATATGTATGAGGCGGCCGCGCGGGGGTAGCTGGGTATAAGGGGAGGCGGAAAAGCGTAGTGAGCTATAACAATCGCGCGAACGAGTGGCGCGCCGGAGTCACGATCAGCCGAAAGTATTTTCCTCCTTATTGGTTTTCATTCCTCAATGCTATTTTCGCCGAGGCGCGCTGTCGAGGAGGCAATCGCCGCAATCGATGCTCCGACGCCGGGCTGAATTATGGCGACGTTTAAAGAATTCCATGAAAATTTACGGGGCCCCGCTCCTTTCGATGCCGGCCACCACCGCTTTATCCTCGGCAAAGCAGCAGATTTGCATTCGATCGGCTTTGCAAATTTTATTTGACCCGGTCGAGACCTCCTGCGCCCACCTCCCCTTCTGCTGCTCTACTCCATCGCTATACAAATGAAAATAAATGCCCGGAAAAATACAAAAATAAAGCATAACTGTCGCGGCCGCGATATCGCTCTCTCGAGAGGGACCTTTTTCCTCCTTCCGCGCGCGCTCCTCTGTGTACGGACTCCGAGCGTCGGAAAAGGTCGCCGGTGCTGCTCAAATATTTACGAAGGGACCTGAGCGGCCATTCAAAGAATTTCAAAGAGCCTCGCTACTTCGGCCTAATTTAAGACGAGATTCAATAAACCTTGAATCGATGGGAGAGAGACAAATGGCTTGGCTGAATGATCAACCAGGGTGTCCGAGATTAATTGCGCCTCTTTATCCGTCCGCTCGATCAGATTAATAACAATTGTAATCCTCGTGAATAAATTAGAATTTTTTTTGGTAAGATAAATACATTATTTAGAAAGTTCAATTGCCGCATTATATGTGTTTATAAAAAGCAGTCTCATAGTCGACCTACTTTAGATTAAAACTATCGATATTTTATAATTGAAGTATTAAATTTTCAACGGCAGTGAATGAAGTATTTTATAAATAATTTGGCAAATGAACATTATTAGTCGAATATAATTATCCCGTTCAATTTTATAAGTAACTACGTTATATATCACACATAATGATTTTTAATAATATTCAATTTAGAGAGATATCAAATTCCTCTTAATAAGGTCGCAATTAAATTAGAGCTTTTTCCACGTCTCCACTTTAAATTGTACTTAACCCGTCAAATTCGATGCTATAATTAGCGAAGTTTAATTTATAGCTAAAAATTATTATTCCCACCAAAGTCGAAGTCGGACAAAAAAATCGAGATGTAATCGATCGCGCGCACGAACTGAAATTTCATCTCCAAGTATAGTGCCTCACTACCGATCGCACTCTCGTTATCTCCATGAGTTGTCTCCCTCCTTTCTTCTCTTTCTCTCCTTCTCCGTCTCTTTTTCTTTATCTCTCAAAAACGAGACCATTGTCGTCACGATATAAAACCGAAATAAAAGCCGCTCTTTATCTTCGCCAAGTCCTGCACGCGTTCCCTATAATACGTGCTTACGGCTTTTTATTGCCTAGCATGAGTCGGCACTGACAATCTTGTCCTCGCCCACCTTGATTGCAATTTTTTTCGCGATTCTAATTGCAAGAAAGTCACAAAGAATAACTTTGCTTCTCATTGCTCAGCCCTCACGATTGAACTATTTCCAATTCTTGTGTGTATTTTTTTCAAATATACAATTAACCTTTTATGAAATATTTTATCAAAAGTTAACTGCGAACAATGAACTGAATTTGGACGAATTTTGTATTTTTTTTTTGTTTTTTTTTTTTTTAAAAAAAAAAAAGATAATCTTAACGAATCGGCTGTAACAAAATACTGCAAATTTACAAATTTGTGCGTTTACAATAATCTTTTATTAATCGAGTATATTGCTTGCACGCAGAAATGGATAAGCACAAAAGCGTGTTGAAAATATAAATAAAAAAAATTCGTATCCTTCGAAAAACAATTTTACAAAAAAAAGTTGCCATTAAAGTACACGCCGCTCTGAATTATACAATCCGGGCTATAGAAAAAAAATAGTATCGACATAAAAATTTGTAATTTTACGATTTTTCCCTCGCCCCTAAACCTTGTACTAAAGTAAAGCAATAATTTTTCTTACACAAACCGAATCTTGTTTATTGGCAGTTTAAAATTCTTAAACAAAGTCTTTTTTTCTTAAAGTTATGGTTTGTTTAAAAAATCTTTTTACCTGCCTGCGCTGCTTTTACTATTGTTATATTTCCCTTACATGAAAGAGACCATTGCACAGACCATAGAATTAATTAAATAAATAAATAACTAAATAAAGAGTCCATCTACTATACTAACACCGAATCGCGGCGTCCCAGAAACTCATAATAAAAGACACACTCGCACGGGCTAAGTTTCTGGCTGATGGTTTCCGCGGGATTTTCAAATGTACATTTAGCCGACGCTGGCGCGGCAGCCACAGCCGCCTCGTGGCAACCGGTAATGATATCGATTCGCGGACACCCAGGCACGCGATCGCGCACACGTAGTCGGAGTCGCGGGCCACGATGTTAAACAGTTCTTCTCCTTGCCACCTACATTTGCAAGTCTCATTTCGGGGATCGATCTTGGAGTCTTGCGCGACGAGCGACGCCGAAGGATAAGCCGCCCTCGGAGCGGTCAATTATCGCCGCCATTACCGGTTAGCATTATCTTATTGATGACCGGCTGTGTCGTTTGGCACTTTCGCGGAATGCCGGATTACCGACCTTCTCGGCCCGGGAAATTATTCGGAATGAGGACGGCAAACAGAGAGTCTGTATTAACCTGTTTTTTTTTTTTTATTAGCGATGTTCCGTACGCTTTTATATTATTCCGTTGATAAATCGAAGATTACATTAAATTCTGAGTAACATGGAGTAAAATAATTTATTCGTCCGATGAATTTTTAACTTTTGTAAAAATTACTTCTTGACTGATGGCATAATTGAGAAGATCGATTATGCACTTATCAGATCAATGTTATTAGGTTTAATTAGGTCTCAATTAAAAATGTTTCGATCTTTCGAGTGGATGGATGATTGAGCGAGCTTCGATTATAAAATATACACGTTATATGCGATTCTTTAAAAAAAGTAGGTAGGGGAACTCGGGGCATAGTTGGACCACCCCATTAAATATGTTGCATTTAGTGTGAAAAACATTTATAAACAGGTTTCATTTAAATTAAAGCATTTGTATTATTACATTGCAGTATTGTTATATATAATTTTTGTATACACGCTATAAATCGGTTAGAGTGAAATGGAGTTAAATTTTACTCCATTGGAGTGAAGTTAACTCCCTCGATTAGAGTGTAGTAGAGTAATTTTTTCATTCAAATGTAGAGTGAAAGGGTAGACCATAAACTAAAAAGATTAAATCTATCAGAGTGAAATTTAGTCATTTTACTCGTGTAAAGTGATTATTTTACTCTACTAGAGAGATTTTCAAATTTAAGTCTATGAATGAATTAACTCTAGAATGGCTCTAGTAAAAGAGTAAAATTTCACTCTAGCCATTTTAGCGTGTGTAATACTGCAATGTAATAATGATAATCTTTCAAAATGCTTAAATTTTAATGAAATTTGTTAATAAGTGTTTTTTCACACCAAACGCAACATATTTAATAGGGTGTCCCGAGTTTCCCTATAGTAAAATATATCACTTGAATGTAGTCCACAATTTTAAAGCTTGAATATTTTTTCATCCTTAAAAAAGTAATCATCGCTGCAATATAATCACTGTAACGAAGCGTGATATAATTTCTTCCAGAGCATGACGGCCGCTTCAATTTAGGCTCACCCGTTGCAGTCTGAAGTAATTCAATAATGCGCAGGAAGCTTGCAAAAAAATTATGTCTGCAGTTACTTGGAATAAAATTGAGCGCGAAATTTTCCAAAAAGAGTTTGCCTGTTCGTCCCTTTATTGAAATAAATTTTTGTCTTAATCAAATTAGGCTTAAGTGATGAAAAAGAAAAAAAAAGAAATCATCGATAAAAAGCGCTTGGTATTTCAGCACCGACTTGTGCAAACAAAATTTCCTTCAAATAAAACAAATAAGCTGCCGATAAAATGCACCTACGTGTTAAATAAACTTTACATTCAGCTATCCGACAAACTTTGAAAATCCGAGACCAAATACTTCTAAATTATACTCACTGTACCATAAATTTTTAATTGCTATTTGCATAATCAACAAAAGTGTATATAAAATATCTAATGTAGCGATTTATCACTTTCAACTGAGCTCTCGTTAATGAATGTAATTATCTATTTGAAGAATAAAGTAGCCGCAACTATTTAATAACAATTTATAAATTATCCACCAAAATTTTATAAAATCCTTCGATATTTTAGAAAATTTCTTTGTGTTAAAAATTTGTGAAAAAATGAATGTTTACTTGATTTTTAAGCAATAGTTGGAATTTACCCGATAAAATATTAATTGAAACATCAGTTCATCTTTGAAAAATATTAAATAAATTATTTAAACTGTTTGCACATATTTAAAGAATTAAATTTTGAATAGTATTCAAGCGACGCATTTTAGTTTCAACCATTCACTGCAAAATTGCTCATAAATTTACTTCCTTTAAAACTGAACCTAAACGTAATAATTTCGAAGGACTCGCTAAAAAAATTCATCAATGCAGAAAACAAAACGGTCGATAAAAAAAATATTGCGTGGAAACGCGTGGTTTCCTCTGCAGTTTTAAAATCGAATCAAATCCTATTTATTACTCGATTCATTTAATCCGCTTTAGTGAATAGGAATGATTTTCCACGTTGAATCGCGCAGCATTCGATTAACCGTACGTAGATAACAGATAAAGCGTTTCATGCCCATTAGATCAATCATAGCAAACAAAAATATTCGCGTTTGAAAACATTAAAAAGCCAAAAATCTCAAAGCGAATTAATTTTCACCCTCCGCGATGAGAAAAAAAGACAAGCAGTAAATTCGAAGGCGAATAAAAGCGAGAAATCTCGAATAAAAGTGGCGAGGCCGCTCGAGCGAAGAAGCTTGTTCAATACGTGCCACTCAAACGCAAAATGAGCGCTGGGCTTGCACAACTTTCAAATGCGCGCGTGCGAAACACGTGGTCAGCGCGCACAGTTTTCACGTAATTACACGCTCGAGAAATTAATTTCAATATCGGGCCTGAAGCTGACGCGAGGGAAAAGCACATTTATAATTAATTGTTTTGGCGCATTTGAATTTACCGCCGGCTTTACGACTAAACGAGGGTAATTGAAAAAAAAAAATGAAAAAAGAAGAACCTTTCTCTTTGGCCGGATGAAATTTGCCGATCGTTATCGCAGCCCTGCGCTATTCAGACATCACCAATTAAACAAATCCCGGCATTGATTGAAAAATAGCGGCGCAAGATTGATATTGCCGCGAATAAAACCGCGCCGGTGAAAAACATAAAAAAAAAAATACGTGGGCATCCCCGACAATAATAATGAAAAAAAATATCGCGACATCCGAATGCACTACTATCCGGAACTCACCAGTGAGCTGCGCGTCGACAGCGGCGATTGCCCAGTAGCAGCACAGGTAAGCACCGATCAGAGTTCTCCATCTGCACCTGCGGCGTTCATCCTCCGCGATCGACATGCTTCGGGCCCTCTCGTCACTCACATGCACCCACGCAGCACCTCGCACCAGCCTCGGCTGTGGCCGTTTATTTATAAAGTCTGCGCGGCAGTTCGGGGGACCGCAGCGAGAGCGGATCTGGATCTGAGTCGGGCGAGTGACGGGGCTCCGCTCGGATAGGCGCGCGCGCGTGTCGCGTGAAGACTGAAGTTCCGCCGCGGCCGCGGCTGCTTGTATATGCCGCCAGCGCGCGTCCGACAGAGAGAGAGAGAGAGAGAGGGTTGCTGGCACCCCCACTCCGCCGGGGGGTGCACGCCATTCACCCCCTCCGCCGGAGCGCTCCGCGCTGCTGTTCATCCCCCCGCGTGGCCGGGCGCAAGCTCCCTCCTTCTTCCACGCACGGATGTGAGTCTCCGAAGAAGAGAGCCGCTCGCAAAGGGAGAGAGAGAGGCTGGGAAAGGGATGGCCCTTTTTTTGTGCTTGAGCCACTTCGTTCTGTTTGCCCCGCGCGGTGGGATTGGTTAATGTGTCGGCCGCCACGGGGGTCGAGTGGGTCCGATCAGTTTAAGACTGGGGAGATCTTCTTATTGAATTATGATGTAGGTACACGTTTGTTTCGTGTCTTTTTAAATTTCCTCTGATTTATATTTAAATGAGGGAAAGATTTGCATTTACAGGGCTGCTAGGATTTAGTCTTTTTTTTTTAATCGTTAAATGAGTAAAATGATATCGGTTTATTTAAAAGAACGTGATCTAATTATTTTGCTGGAGAAAAAAAATGTTGAATGCTTTATTTTAAAACAACTATTTTCCAATAAACGACCGTAAGATTCAAGCAAATATCTGTTGCTCTCTAATTTACGAAATTTCTAAATTATGAAGATTCAATTTATTTATTCGATTTATTTAATATTCTCGGTGAAACAACTAGAATTCAAGGACTTACCAAACAGCTTCGTCCCAATTAAATATTGCAAGGTGGGAGGAACTTTTTTGTATATCATTTGAATACGATTCTGTTTTAATTCTATCAATGCGTCTCATCTTTATACTTTGTATCAATAGAATTGCACTTATACTGTTATTTGCATCATAACCCATTTTTATTCCACTTTTATTTCCACATACCGATGATACCCAGTATATAAACCTGTTTTATTTATCCGCATGCACATGATTAAAGATTACATTCATTTCGAAAAAATAAGTGCAGGATTTACGTTATACTGGCAAGTTTACACTAGATTTAAATAAAATTGCAATGTAAAGGAATTATATTTAATAACTGTTGTTGAATAACGTTATAAAGGAGTAGGAAAAATTGGTAAGTGAATTATTTGCCCTTTTCCTTTTTTTTTTCAAAATAATAAAAAGAGTGCCTAGATATTTAAAAAAATTTAAAGACTATTATATTGTTCCAGTATAACAATTTTTAAATAAAATTTTGTATATTATCATTTTTTAATAAGTTCTTTTTTCTAATCTTGCAAATTTGTTCTCATATATATCAAAGTCCTCTTTTACCCTACAAACCTAATACTTCAGTAAAATTTTTATATTTAGAAGCCAGCTCGATTAAATTAAGACATATATTCTATAAATATAATTTACTTAACAACTGATTTTTTCCCCTCATTGTTTCGCATGCAAAGATGCCATTTATTCCCGGGAATATGAAGGCAATCATGAAATATGATATAGTATAGGCTAGACTAGTAATTAGTACGAACAGATCGAATTCGTCAGACGGTCGACAGCATGCGACTTATGAGCCGACAGCGCTACACCGGAGGTTATCGAACGTTCAATATTAAACTAGATTTTCCGCGGAAAATACAGTCGGCCACATTCAAAACTATATCCCCCCAATCGTTTTTCATCGGAACGTCCAAATATTACCTTAGCCCGCGCAGCTTTCATTTCGTCTATATCCTGCGACGAAACCCCGTATTTTTCAAGCGACGAGAGTGAAAAAAATAGAGCAGCGGCGAGTAATATCCCCGGCGATATAAACAAAAACATCTATCATCGTCGAATCGCGAGCTCCGCAGGCCGAAATTTCGCGGCGCTGTAAATCGCACATCGCAGTCAAGCCCAGCCAGGAGTCCGGGCGCATAAAAAAGAAATCCCTCGACATAATCGCCAGGTTGAGGGCCCGCTCGCGCGGAGCGAAGGGAAAAAATCGTAACGACGATCGCCTGCAATCGCGTGCGTCCGATTACACCCACGCCCCTCTCCCCCGCTCCACGCTGGCGCATAATAAGAATATCCCCGGTGTGCTCCCTCCTCCGCGCGCGATTTCGCAAAAGTATGAAAGTTTAACTCCCGGCGCGCGCACACACCCACCCGCACCCCCAAATATACACGTATACATAGATATATACATACACACATGCACATACAGACGGCTCCGTGCAAACGCAAGAGAATTGGAATTGGTCGGAATGACTTGCGTGATTTCAGTCCGTTCGCTGCTTTCTTTTCCCTTTCTTCCTTTAGCCCCCTACTCTACACCTCCCCCCGCTTCTTCGTGCCTCCTGCATATCCCTTTCTCTCCCTTTCCGCGTCTCACTCTGCGCTTCCGCGTTTCCTTGCTTTCCTTCCTCGCGGCGCGCCTGTTTCTCCCTTATTTTTCCTGAGGGCAGCGCCGCGGAGACCCTCCCCCTCCGCCGTCGTAACTTGACAATTTTCTCAATAATCCGGGGGAAACGAAGAAAATTTAGTTGGGCGCAGACACACAAGCCTCGAGTCTGTCAGTCCCGCCGAGGGAAAAAGGCTGGGAACGCTACCGTGGACCCATTGAGCATTTCGAATCCGCCACTCTGAAAGAGCGCGCGCCGCGCGGCGAGGAGGCGGAGGGGGCGGAAAGAGAGGGACCGGAGAAAGACAAGCACAGAGACTTTTGTAAATCAAAGCAGAAGAGCATGCGAATGCCCCGCTAAAGTCGGGGTCAAGAGATTTTTTATTACATCCCGGCTCGACGGAAAAAGAATTTACTTTAATTAAAGAATGCTGGCAGTTTATTCAGTACCAAATTTAGGTCTAATTAAATTTTTCTAATTTCGTCGTTAGAATGGAGTATCTTTCTTTCGCGGCGTGAATGTATCGTGCCATTATATCGCGGCAAAAAAAAAATATATATATAGAAAAATACTAAAGATTTTTTCAATCGTAATAAGATAATAAGAAACATAAGAGATTTGTTGTTATAAATAAACAATATAAAAAAAGATGAGACTGTAAATATTTGCATGTCCCAGAAGCGAGCGAGCGATTCTTTTTCTCATCTAACATTGTGCAGTGCGAGGTAGAATTTTCTTTGAAGCCAGCTACTGAAACGTCGAGCGGCGGTGCAGTGCAGGCGTCTTGGTAAACTGACCGCACGGGATTCTTTTATTTTAACGAAGGCAAGGGTGCAAAATGCGCAGGGAGATTTGCGGGCGCGCGCAGTGCAAGAAAAGAAACCTTTGAAGCGCTGCTGCTGGCCGCGATCGTTCTATGGGTTGAAATTTAAATCTGCATTTCTGTTAGCGAATATCTGCATGCATTATCGCGCATTGAAAAGGACGTAAATAGGACGGGCCGGCTAATGCGTCTGCGCTCGTTTAATGCTATATTAAACAAAGTAATAATGTAAAATATAAATTAATTTATCGCCATTGGCGTCATTACTTCACTTAAAAACGTGAAATACATTTAGTAATGTACATTAATATACTGCCATTATATTATTATTATTTTAATTAGCTTAACTTTATTAACTTTAATTAAATCTGTACCTGTAGAAATTGTTACAAGCGTTTTTATTCCTTTGAAGTTTATATCGATCTGCGCAATTTTGTTATTTATGTAGGAATTTGTTTTAAAGTTAACAGATATTCATTAATCAATATTACATGAAAATTGAATTCCTTCAGTAACACGTCGAGCATACTTAACCACTACCACTTGTAAAAAAATCAATATAACATTTCTATATCAGTATTTATATGATTTTATTATAATACATTATGACACTACACAGAAATGCAGAGGCATAATAGATTCTTTTTACATAATAAATTAAAAAATCTCATATAATATAAGTGAGCTTCAACGACCCAGTCAACCTCTCTGTCCGTCAATAAAAATTTTCGATGCAAATGCATTTCAAATGCAAACGCACTAAATATTTATTACGCTTTTCGTAAAAAAAAGGAAGACTTTGTCTCTTTCCAATTCCAATAAACCTCTTGAATAACCAAAGAAATAAAAAGAATATTTTCTTACGTTGCTATAATGGCCCTCTATATTTTAAAAATTGCCTCCTTCCCTCCAATCGAGTTCCTTAGAATGGCATCAGGATTTGAAGTCGCTCCGGCAAGTAGCCGTTCGCGACGCATTCTCCCGGTCGTGTGACACACGATGGCTGCATGCTTGGCGCACTCGCAGATTCCTACGCGTATTTTCCTATATCACCTAATTGAGAGGAGGTTATTTGCACCTCTACTCACAGTATAACGTCACCTCCCACACGTGTACAAGGTGTGTGTGTGGGGGGAGGGGGGTGTGCGTCCTGCCATCTTAATTGCCTATTTATTCGCGAACGAGAGAGCGGGGTCGCCAAGCAATTCGCGCCCGCGCTGTTAAATGAGAATTGCTGCGACAGCGAATTCGAGAGAGAGAGAGAGAGAGAGAGAGAGAGAGAGAGAGAGAGAATGTGTGTGTGTGCTCCAAGGCAACGAAAGTGGCTTATGTCACGAGAATGAGAGGAGAGAGTATAGAGGCGAATAATTGCTAAAGGCTCATTTAACATCTGTCTGTGTGTTGGGCTAGGACGTGATGAGGCAGCTCTCTTTTATTTTGACGTTAGTTCCGTCGGGATTGTCCTCTTTTTCTTCAATTTATTTTTATTGGCGGCCCCCGCAGATTGTGTGCGTGCGCCCCTTGGCTCGGGCTCCGGCCGCTAGCACGCGCCGTCGTGCAATTTGTAGAAATCTGTAATATAAAAAGTATTCTATTGAGACGCCGGCGTAACCCCCGTATCAAATGGGCGGGAGAGTCCGCGAATTTGTAATCATTTTCGACCGGTTATAACCGTATATTTTTGTAAATATCGTGAGAATTGGAGCACTGTAATTCTTCTCTAATACTTTTTTAAACTAGATTTTTTCAATTTTATTGAATTATATATTATTTTTCATGAACTCTTTTTAATAATATTTGTTTCAACTATGCATACCATTCAGATGAAAAGGTTTAATATCATTGGTGAATTTTCAAATGATTTTATTTATTATTTTTCGTTTCATTTTTATGTGAACGAAATCGAAATTAAGAATAATTTTTGTTTATTAAGATAAATTTCAATTCATTGTTCTAAAATACTTGACATCGTTGAAAAACAGCCTTTCATTCGAGCCCATTAAACACATCAATTTTACGTAAGTACCTATAAAAATACTTGGTTATCCTTTCAATTTTTTACCAAGTTATCTATTTTTTATACATTCATATTTTGTTTATAAATTTATTAATCGTAAAAGAGTCTTCAAATATAAGAAAAAATTAAACAACTTTTAAGGGCAGAAATTTTAAATATATTTTTTGAAAAATTATAATGAAACTCACTGTCTCTCAAAGAAGCCACATGTAATATTTTTTCGCCATCCACCATTTTCGCCACAATCCGGAATCTCGCGCAGTCATTGTGGCAGAGCATATGGCATACGCTGGAAAAGGTGCGATCGGGGTGATCTCGGTCCCTCGCGCAGATCGTCAAGTCGCCGTCCTCGTCGTCGTCCTCGTGATGCAAGTCTGTGGAGTTATTTTTTTCCAAACCGATTACTTTGGTCTTCGGGCAGCGCTGCTCGCAATTGCATCTGGCGTCGTCAGGCTCATCCGTCGTTATCGCCGCGGGCGCCGTGGGTATCTCCTCCACGCCCGCGGCAAAAACTAAAAATACTGCAGAAACCGCGTCATAAAGAACTTTGATCCTGACTAAAGAGCGTCGGGCGGGAAAAACGCCCCCGCTGGCTTCTTCCGATTTTGTGGAACTTGGGAGGGGCTTCGTATGCGCGCGAGAGGAAAAACAAGTAAGTGGGGAAAAAAGTTTCGCGAAATCCCGTCAAGGCATGAGGCTAAGGGATGTTTGTAAAATAAGTGTTTTGCATAAAATCGTTTCGGCGCTCGCTTTTTCGTTTCTGCTTTTTAGACAATGAAACTGTGCGTTCTTTCTTGCACTTGGAAAAAATTACTTTAAATTAAATGAGGAAAATTAGAGAAATTGGATAATACGTGTTTTAGATATTTTAATGGAAAATGGGCTCACCAAAAACGAGGGATAAATGTAATATATACATTGTATTTTCTATACTTTATGAAATATAATCTTCGGCCGCTAAGCAAAACGAATATTAGCTTTGTATAGTCTATCACGCTTCTAAGCTTCAATTCAACTGTGGCTTTCCAACGCCAAACATAGTCACTTGCGTAATTATTATCGTCAGATTGCTGACATAAACCAAAACTAATTGCTGTTTTTATCTTAATTTTAATAAAAATTCAAGGTTCCGTCCAAGATAAATACATAACACTTTCACATGACACACATTTTATAATTGATAAGATTTTACAGAGCTATTTTGTATCGTAGTTTACAAATTCATTCGCGTGCTGTTGAATTTAATCGAAAATCTTTTACATTATTAGCAACTTTTTTCCGTGAGACTGCAAAAGTTCTAAAAATAATGCAGAACTTACCTGATTTTCTCTGAATGTCGATGGCAGAAATCTAGTTGACTGTAAATTTCTTACACAATTAAAATTACTTGGATACTTAGTAACAATACGGTAGAAGGAAATGTAATTATCGGTTTCTAATTAATGGTATAGTTTTTATATCTTTTTCGTATAATTAAAGAACATATATATTTTTTAAAAAGGGGAATATCTAAGTTGTAATGGTTAATTATTTTGCTAGAATTTCGAAATTAATTATTTCGCATATTCATACTCAAATTTCAATCTGATTATAATGGTTTATCGAAGGATTATGTATCAAACTATTCTACATTAAAATATCTTCAATAGAAGCCAGCAAGGAACAAAAATGTACTAATTAACAATATTTATTCAAATTATTCTTACGCAATTATACTCATAGAAATACAAAAAGCCGAGTTCAATCCATGCACAAATCGACTTTTAAAACTTTATTAACAGCTGAAAGAGCAAACAGAGCAAATGATCCTAAGTGACTAGGGCACTTGAACTGACAGAGCTTTCAATAATTCAATCTTATAAAACTGATTTGCAGCTTGTGTCTGTAACGTTCGAAGACCCTTTGAACAAGGGGTTATTGTTAATCAAGAGCCCGGCACTTAATCTCGACTCTTCCCACCCTTCATGTCCCGAACGCTTTGAGCCCAAAGCTACTTTGCACAGTCGCATGAGAAGCATCGAGATTCACTTGCCGCACAATGGCTCATTATGAGCTTAGGAACGGCATGTCAATGTGCTAAAAAGAACAACAGCGTATCAATGTAAATGGAAAATGCGAGACTCAACTCGTTTATTTATCAGACGTCGCCGGATCGTTACTTACATTTGGACACTTCAATATTGCAGCAGCCTACTTGCAAGCTCTCGCGCTAAGTCTCAAATGAATTATTCATTAAAAAAAGAAGAAAAGATTAAAAATTAGTTTACTCGAAAAATCATTTCAATAAGCTTTATCGATTATTCATATATACGTAAACATAGAAACAAATTCCTGTAATTATTTTCATAAAGGAAAAAACGTAGTTTTTGGAGAACCACAGATCGATGCGACCCAGACAACAGTTCGAAATTCCGATTTAAGATTCATTCGGTCGGGCCGATTCCATTATCGATTATAAATATCTCCCGATTTCTAGTCACGGGTAAAAAAATGTATATCTATATCTGGAACGCAAGCGATAAATGGGATCGCAATGCACGTTATAGCACACGTGCACACGCGAAAATTAAAAGCGAGCGAAAAGGGAGCCGAGAGAGTGGGAAGACGCAGTTCGATTCTGTCGAATCGATTAATCGCACTGCGCTTCGCTCGAATCAAGTTCGAGAAAGAGAGAGACCGAGCGAACTTGCGCGGTATAACGTGCAATCGGGGACTCGAGCGCGCGCTTGACTTCGCATTTGTGGGGGGAGGTGGTGGCACGCACGCAGCTGGAATAACGTGAAAAAAAAGAGAGAGGTCCTATACCGAAAACTCGGAAGATTGTCAATCAGCGACAGCCATCTAGGCTTGATTACTGCGCGGCCCGGTATATGAGCGTTTACCACGGCGGGGCGACGTTCGGTACACTCGTCGAAGCGTCTCTCTCTCTCTCTCTCTCTCTCTCTCTCTCTCTCTCTCTCTCTCTTTTCTGCCGCTCTCTTTTCCCTCCTCGCGCAGGAAATGTTTTTTTTTTCGAGGCGAGTCGCGCGCTCGGCAGTTCGTTTGTTCGTCGCTGGACTACAACTAGGAGGCGGGTACGATTACGAAATATTCGATTTTGCGCTGGGATTAAAATACGCCGCGCGCGCGGGGGCGGGACGCTGTGAGAGCGGCAGATATTGAAAACTTTACGGTGTATATATTTTTTTTATTTATTATTTTTTGTTTTTTTTTTGTTTTAATTATTTTTCACGGACATCCGTTTTCCATTCTTCCGAGCCCCCCCGCAAAGTGAAATTTTATTACGCTGCGCTCTGGAGTCTGTCTTTATTTTTATCCTAGTGAAAGAGTAACGAAACGAAGTTGTTAATACTGCACAGTCTTTTTTTACGTGATGTAAAATATTGTAAAGCTTTATTTTACGAATACTTATTTTTATTTACATTGAGGAGGAATATGATATATTTATGAAATAAAATGCGCAGCATTTACTAAATTAATTAAAGTAGTAAATAATAAATGCACGGAACGTCTTACAATCATTTCATTTAAGTAGTTACAGAGATTAACTTTTTATTTTAATTTAAATTCTTTTTTATTGCGCAGTATCTTTTCGTTAATATTCCTTGGTGTCTCTTAAATAAATGCACTCACTTATAATTTTACCATTATATAATTATCTTTATTGCATGCAAAATCCTATTTTCTGTCAGCCTGTAGCTTACGATTTGAAATAGTAACGACGCCTTTAAATTTTCTAATTCAGTAACAAAAATTAAAATAAAATAAAATAAAATAAAATAATCGAAAATCAATATCCATTATGAATTCAACATCACTTTTATGATAATACGAATATATAATTAATGAATTTAAAATAAGCTTAATGTAACTAATGACCACACAAAGTATTCACTACTTGCAGCTATAATTTAACATTTTACGAGTTCATTGAATTTTCATACGTAGCCAGCGTGCTCCAAAGCTCCGCACGCGATGACGCGGCACGACTCGAACGGTTTTGACAATTCTGTTTACGCGCGAGACTTAAATGTGTGATGCGCGAGTAGTCCAGCGGGCTACAGTTCGACAATACAAAGACAACTGGACCGATAGAGCGCGGCTCGCGTATAGAACCGGTATCGCGTCATTCAGCAAATCCTCGCACGCGCCTGTCATGCCATAAGCCTCTTGTACACTCCGGGGCTATTTTCGATCGTGCTTCATTTTGTCCGGCACGAGTGCCGGGGCGGACCGGCCGCACGTACAACGCGCTTTCGACCAGCTACACTGCTATCTTGCCCCAACCCCCCTCCTGGGGCCATCTGCGCTCGTCGCGATTTCGAAAACGCATTCATCGCCATGCAGTCGTGAATGCGCACAGGTACAGAAGGAGCGATTCTGCAGGCTCAATCAAAACCAAACTGTCGTCCGGCGGCCTATACCTCCTCCCTCCCTTCTCTCCGCGCGCGGGAGGATCGTTACGTCGTCGTCGCTCTCGAATTTCGCCAGTGCGGCTCATTTGCGATTCACAAATACGGGCAAAATTGCAGCTGCAAGGCTAAATCGGAAGCTTTTGCCGCGATATTATTGCTTCTGCGAGGCGACTGCGTGGATAAAGATGTGCGCATGATACGTATGTACAGATGCAAACAAGTGAAAAGGGGCGTAAGGCGGCACTTAAATTTTTAATTAAGTTCATAGTGCCCTCCAATCACACTGATGAGGGCAGACAAACGTGTGCACAGCTAAGTGTACGGCGAGTCAGCTGGGCGGTGGATGATTGCGAATCTCAACGCGGTCTGATTGCACGATATAACAAGCCCATATCGCGGCGCATTGTTCAGTAGAACTTGAATGATCGCCCGGTGCACATCCGAACTCTTTCTCTTTCTCTCTCTCTCTCTCTCGCTCTTTTGTTTTTTATCTCGATTCTCGAGGATCGAAGTTATCAAACTCCACTCCTCCGACTGCTGGTGTCTCTCGCAAGTGGCAGGCTAATTAGCGGAGCGCCGCGTTAATTAACCTGCCCTTCTTTCGTCGATCGAATTCGTTCTCCAATTATCCGACCGGGAAGCTTCCTCCCGGATGGCTATAACAAGAACCACGTGCATCGGATGCGCCGCCGCCGCCGCGCACGTGTATCTCGTCGCGGCGTGTGTGATGTCACCGATACGTTACGTCGCGGCCAGCACGTGTCCACTGCGACTCCACGGGGCTGTAAGCTAATCGCGTGCGGATGAGTAGGCAGCTACGATCCCTTGAATGAAAGCCTGCAGAGCCTTCCTCTTCTTTTTATTACTATATATACGCGGTGCACTTTTTCATTTCTCCTCCTATACCTTTTTTCGCACCTCGCTCGCTCTTCCGGGATGTGCTATATATAAAGCGACTGCAGCGAGTAGCGTGATGACGTAGCGAGGGGGGTAATATTCGCGCATTCACACGCGATGCGGGAAATGCACTGGTCGATTATGGATAGTCGATGAGGGTGATCCGATGAGATGTGAGAGCGAACGGCATGCCTTTATATAGTCGAAAACGTAAAAGTGAAGGTTCCTTGCTGGGAAGTTTATGCGTTACTCTGTGGAGCAATCGAGTGTGCCTCTTTATAGATCGGTGGTCCTTTCGAGGTGCTACAATGCGGAACTGATGACCTTCGCTGTAATTATGACGCTGAGCAGCTTCTTCATCAATGGAGATGATGTAATTTGCCGGTGACGCGGTTCATTTAGTGCTGAAAATAATTACGAACTCGTGGGTGCGATGAATGAAACCACATTTACTTGTCTATAAAGACTCATCAGATTCTGTAATAAAGAGAACTTTTTTCGTTAAAAAAAAATGAAAATTTAAATTCCTTTTATATAAGAGATGTTCAGAATCCTCGGGTTAGTATTTACCAAGTACATTGTTGAACTCCGTATGACGAAAATTATGCAGCATTAGATTTGCAGATTACTGCAGACACAGATTATTCTCTTGAATGGATATAGCAATTCTACGTACTGATGAGTAACATTCATTAGAGAAGCATTAACGTGAATAGCTAGTACGCGAAGACGCAAACTAATCCAGGTCTGATAAAGTGGGATTCCACATATCGACAAACATTTGGTCCATTCGTAGAATCAAAATTTCCCATTAATAAATCATGAGAATCAGCCTCTTCCTCTGAGAACCTTATGAGACACTAGCCGAATAGTTGCATTAGAAGGGATAAATTACCATAAACCACATATAACTGTGATAAAGTGCGGTCCTCTTTGTTGTAAGTCCGACTTAAAAGTTCCCGCTGAATTTCCGCCCCCTTTTTTCTACTACAAAACCGTTTAATTTTTTTTTCCTACCACCGTTTAAAAAAACGCTGCCAACTGCACTGGCACAATGCTTGCTCATAGAGATGTCTGCATCTCTAATTAAATTGAGAATTATCCATCGTTTCGTTCAGAAGTTAGGAAAATTCAAAAATTTTCCAAATTCAAAAAATACAGAAATAGCTCTTAAAACGTAACTAATTTATAGAATTACTTAA
>JAWWEN010000020.1:9187608-9202376 GCA_035582955.1 Sycophila texana
CAAAGTTACTAAAATTTTCGAATTTTCAAAAATTACTAAAATAGCTATAAAATTTAAACTAATCAACAAAAATACTTAAAATTTTCTAGCGAGCTCAGTACAAATGACTGTAAAATGTGTGCAAAATTTGGGAATAATCCATCGTGTCGTTTAGAAGTCAAAAAGGGGGAATGACATACGTACATACATACAGACATTTTTTTAAAAGTATTTTTTTGGTCTTTCTTAACCTAAATAAGTACTTTTATGTCAAAATCTGAAGATCGAAAAATTTTGGCGACACAAGGCTTTCTCTATGAGAAACCAATAATATCTTATTAATAAGAAAGTCCAAGTAGAACGAGTTAAACTTGTAATCGCTCGATATGACATTACAGTGTGCAAAAAAAATGCCGGAACATTGCCAAATTAAAAAAATTTTGTTTAAATCGCTTTAAAGCTCCTGAAAGCACCCTTTTGTTTGTTCGATTTAAAAATGAGCATTCGCGTGGTGGCTATACGATTAAAGTTTAACTGCACTTAGATCGCGCTCCCAATCTAATCGTTAGCGTTGATAATTGAGCATGAGAGAGACTCGGATAAAGGGAAAAGTGCACTATCCGCTTTCCTATGTGTATTATAGCCAGACGACCGGGGGAAAGGATACACACCCAGAACCGCAGCGCAATCCTTCATGGTGTGCGTACACCCTTGATTCAACAAAGCAAATCAGTGTTCGACACGCGAGCCCCCGTGCGAAGAAGCACGCGAGCCCGATTCCTCCACGGCTATGGTCGACCCTTTTTTTTATTATATCGCCTTCTTCGCTGGCTTTATTCTCGGAGGTTATATGCGCACGACCGGCATGAATTCAGACTAATTTCGGACTTCGAATTGAGGTGACTTATCCGAAACATCTCTCTTAAATTTTATTTCGACAGTTCGCGCGTTTTAAACCGACGACCACTTATCCTTTCTAGGTCACTATTCTGTATTTATAATCTTGGAAAAAAGTTGAGATAGTCAAATTTATAGTTGTGTGCGACGGTATCGTTTATTTCTTTAAGATTATCATTAAATTTCTTGATGATAACAATGTAACTTTTTTATTGGTTAATAATTTAGCAGGAAAAAAATGAGTTACTTATTCTAATGGATTATTATTCAAAAGTGATAAAATTTTAGAATTGATAATAATAATAGTATACTTAACCGAATATAAAAATTAATTGAATAAGTCTTGTTTAATAAAATAATGGAAAAATTGTTGTTTTACAATTTATATTGTTATTTTATTTTATATATTGAATTAAATGCGATGTTAATAGAGCGTCAAATTATTTGCATAATATTAACTATAGATGAATTATTTATTATTAACCATTGCAGAGTTTACAAGACTACCATCTGCAATTGACTATCAGTACTATCCTACGTCTCTGTAATAATCCTGTGACATGGTGTGGTAATTCAAGTTTAGCCGTCGATAAGTCGGTAACCGAGAAAATGATTTCATCGACTTTAGATTTTTGAGGGTTTCCTAAGAGCAAAGCTTTGCAATTTCTTCACCAGAGTACATTAGCCTGCTCTTCAACCAATTTTTAACAATAATTTAATAATAAATTAATGTCGAATCGTAATTTAAAAAAATATATAATATGTTTAAAACATTTTCAGAATTAAAAAATGTTAAATATCTCAAATAAACATATTTAATAATAATAAATATTGAATTTTTTGCGATTTTTTGATTTTAATTGAAATACAGTAATGTTAACAATAATTACGCTAAAGTTTAAAGCGAATTCTTCTATCATAAAACCGTTTTTCAGATAGGATTGCCACGAGCAATTCGATTAACATTTACATTAACATATCGTTAATATTAATATCATTATCGCACGTTCCTCAGCTTTCTCCATATTTATAGGTTTCTAATAATTCGATTCACTATTCTCTGTGCATGATAATCTACGTTACGTCTCCTATTAATAAAAATAATATGCTTAATTAATCGACGGAAGAGAGATGTAAATATGGCTATTTCCCAAAATCTTACTATTTTGCAAGCCAATATTTATTTAGTAAACAAATGTATGCAAATCTATTCTAATTTTTACTTATATAAATAGAATTTAAATTTTTTCTTCTAGCGTTCTAGTAAAAGAAATTTATGTAAAAATTATACTCCGCTTACTTTTCGTTTGAATTAGAACCTCTTAATTAACAGACGATATAATCACCTCAATTAGCGCACTCAAGCCGTCGCTCGTTTCAAAGCCCGTTCCAGCAGAGCGATCACAGATTGGCAAGCCCAGTGACGTGTGCCCATGTTTCAATATGCATATACACGAGTGCATGTAAAGCTCATTATTAAACAACATTTGATTCAGAGCACGAGCCATTGATTTTAACGACTGCACACTCGGAGGTGTTATATACATTCAAAGTGGCTTCAAGTCCAAGCCGCCGCTGGATTCGACCCTATCGCCTGTGCAATATCTCGTCATTCCGGTGTATAAATCACGAAAGCACGAGCGCCCTTAGTGCAGTCGGCAGAGCAAATGAGGTAGTTGTCACGTGAAGTTTAAAAGGTTTTTTTACATACCATCGCCAAAAGTGCTTATTTTTACCCCGGCGCGGAAACGAAAAAAGAGCCATTTTGGCATGGGGATGTAAAAAAAATCGTATATCCACTACGGAAAAAAAGAAAGAATGCCTCAAATCGTATGTTTATCACCCGAGGCGAAGCCTAATTAGCCTAATAGCCCTAATTTCCATACGATTTAGGACCATTCTTTCGTTATTTCCCTAGTAGCATAATATACTATTGCATAAAAAGTTTCTAAATATTTTGTAGAATATGAATCCGGGTTTGCTTCATGCAAAAAAGTGGAGCCAAATTTTTGCGAGAAAAAGTGCGAGAAATGGCCCATTTTTCAACATATTTCTCATTATTAATTACATGACAAGGAAGCCTAAAACCGAATAAATGAATATAACTTTTTCGTTTGTTTTTAAATTTACTATAAAATTATACAAAAAGAAAGTCGAAATAGTTAATTTTTATATTGCCAAATGGCGAAAAAGTAGGAAAAAATGTGAGTTTTTTTGCGCGCTTGTTAAAATTAAACAGTATGGTTAATTCGTAATTAAAGTTGCTCAATAAATAGTTAATTATATGCTCAATATAGCCTCCAAATTTTGTAAAGATCCGTCTGATGGTTTCCGCAAAATAATTTGTTGATTAAGACATTTTTAGAAATTTGGACGCATGCTGGATGAAAAAAATACAAGTCTCAGATTGGCACTGATTTTTTTACAGATGCATATGATCCTAAATAACACTAAGTAATCACAAAAATACAACAATTGATAAGAAACAATAATTTGTGATTTTCGAACAATTTATGATGACCTCGCCATTTATTAAAACTTAAACTCGACCGTGAGTCTGGTCAAATCCTGCCGATGGCACTATTACCCCTGCAGGGGCTCGCATAATCAGTGCATGATTTCAAAGCGCGCATTGCTATTGAGTCATGCAAGCGATTAGTTGCAATAATCCGAGATGTCAAAGAGCTTGAGTGCGAATATAATCTTCATTTTCAGTAAATCGTAATCATTATTTGTTTACAAAGGTATCCATGCATCTATGTTATTGATAAATTATTTAACTTTTTATTTGACATATTGTGTAATGGATTATTAGGATTGTAAAATTTAGTGCATTTAAAAAATATTTCTACATACGTAGATGTGTAGATATGCAAATAGAGTAGTAAATACAAAGTACTGTAAGTAACGAATCAACAAATTCGGATGCTACATCTTAGAGAGTTACAGTTACTAAATTTAAAAGCCCCGATGATAACAAATTATTAATTTTTAGCTACTCAAATCAAATCTTTTCCTCATTACACAATGATAAAACCCTATTTCACGTGCGTTTCAAAGAAATTGCAGTCCATCGTCTGCTTTAAAAATAAAAAAAAAAATAAAAAAAGAAAAAGAAAAATTCCTATATATTTATTTTTATCTTACCGGACAAGTAATTTACGCTCCAGATAGTCGAAAAGTGATAAAGAAAGAAAATGTATTCGCCGCGAGGAGCGCTAATAAAATAGCGATAATCGGCGTCGAACCGCGAGCAGCAGCGATACTCCGCTTACGCAACGATGCGCCCAGTATCCACCTCGGCTCCATTGCATCTCGCCGGGCTGCCATCGAGAGCGGATAATTTATTCAATCGGAGGAGTCGCGATCGGGGGTCCACGCTATCCCTGACGCGCGAACTAACAGGCAAGCTGCCGCCATGGCCGGCTGCACCCGGCAAGTCCGCGGGCGCTCTTTATAATTAGGCAACGAAACGAATTGCGCCTGACGTCCATATCGACTACTACCACTCGGGGCCGAGAGCCGCCGCCGCCGTCTAACTAACGAGGCTTCGCTTCGCGCGCTCCGATCGCACCAATAAATCAGCCGAGGCCCCGTATCTTCGCCATTATCGTAAATCTTTAACGCCGCTGGAAGCCAGAAGAGAGAGAGAGGAGGGAGGAGAAGGGGGTGCTCACGGGCTCACATGTGTGTATACACGTGAAAGGAGCGCGAGTGTGCCGGCGGCGCGAGCGGCCTTTTTTAGCCAATAAACCTTTCATTTAGCTATTTACATCCGTCATAAATCACGTCGGGCGCATGCGCCGCGACTTTTCAGCGACGCGTGACGCGTTTCCGATTTCACTTGAAATACGTATTTCCGACGGTGTGCGAGCTCCGCGGGGTTATATATCAGGCGCGAGCGAAGTCGATGCCACCAGGGCTTTCAAAGTCTGCGCGCGATTTTAGCCGCGTGTAATAACTTTCGCGGAGAGCCCAGGCCTCGAGAGCGGAGTTATTAGTTTTGGGCCGCTCGACGCGATCCTCGATCACGCCTATTCGACGGATATTTATTTTTCTACGCTTTGGGACATGGAAGAGATCCAAGCTGTTTGTTTTAATAAAATTGATATAAGTAATGGTACTTTTTAAATCAGTGACTTTTGTAATGTATATTCAGACTAGTTCACTGAATAATCGATCTTTTCTATAAGTTATTAGTTCAATTCCATGATCAAATTCAGAAGATTCATTAATCACGATTTATTAATTATTCATTTTATTATACTGAATGTATAGTTTCTATACTGCGATGATGTCTTGCGGTATCAGGACTTGTTCTACTGATGCCGCGCTAAAACAGTATTAATCTATCCGCTTAGTATTTACGCGACTAAAGCAGCTAAAAAAAAATCGATTTTAACGATAAAAATTGTTGTTTTCGTCGCGATGTCTTACAATATCTGGACTTGTTCTACTAATGTCACGCTAATACTGTAATCGACGCGGTAACTACTTCAGCTACTATAGCAGAAAGAAATCGATTTCAACGATAAAAATTTTTATTTTCTGCGATATCTTACGGTATCCGGACTTGTTCTAGCGATGTCACGCTAATACAACTAATCGTCGCGTTTAGTGCTTACGCAGGAAAAAAAATCGATTTTAACGAACCGACGTGAAACATAAAAATTTTTCAGCATCTGCAACCGAGCAAATTGGAGAATTGCGGACGTCGGAAATTACGGTGTCAACAGATGCACGCTGTAAAAGGCTGTCGTTTCTTACGTCATTACGTAAATTATAAAATCACGCCGTAAATTAGTCGGATCTTATCAAAGGTAAATGTCGACGTTGACGGAGTCTTGTTCGTGAAAGACGTTCACCTCTCTCCTCCCGCCGTGTTTTTACCGACGGCAAACACGGCCTTCATCTCAGCGCAGCCTCTGGTGCGCTCGACATCTCTCTTTTCTTTATATCCTCGCTGTCGTGGCCTCGTATAATGCGCGCTCCTCCGACCGGACGCCCTCCTCCTTCCCCCGCATGGCGGCCACGTAATTCACCCTTCTACGTTTGCAGCGTCTCTGCTTTACAAGTTGAAGCTCCCTCAACGTTCTGCCATATCGTATATTTCCGTAGGCGAATGTTAAGTTATGTATGGATAGTATTGTATTTTTCCGAGGTAATATTGTAACCTTTTATCAGGATTCTTTCGTGGATTCTTTTTTTTTTAGTTTATGACTGTCGATGACTCATTCAGTTGCGTATACGAAAAGATTTTATAGAGTCGCACACGTAATTCTTTTGGAATTTATTTTTAAATGTTGAGTCACTGATAGTGGCCTTCTTATTCATTATTAATCTTTCGCTTGCTTCTGTTACATCCACTGCTGACACCATTATAATCAGTCAATGACTTGTGGCAACTCCTTACGTAAATATTAGCTTAAGTGAACAAATCAATTACACCTTTTCTAAATATTTTTAGCGATTGCGTTTATTAAAATTTACTTCCAACTCAAAGTAGTGCAATAAAAACTTTTAGTATAATGGTTACTGGTAATATTAGGGTTGTTCGTCCGGTTTGTGAGTAGACCTACACCTCGAAATTTGTTTTTTTTTTTTCAACACTGAATAGAATTAAGAGATTTTTTAATTAAAGAATTACAGTAATAAATCAAATTGGGAAATTTAATCCTAAATTTCAGTTTTATTTAATAACTTAGAACTTATAGGCTTAGATTTAGATATAAAAACTTTTTAATAAATAAAAATATCCCTTCTGAAGAATCCTTTCTTCTTAAGATCAATTACATAAAAAATCCTTCCCATTTTCCAACGCGCGCATAAATATGTCGAGCCCGCTCAAAAAGTGTCAAAAACGTCGGGTAAAGTCCACCCACGCCATTCCACTGGCACCCCTCCTTCCTTTTTCCTCTCCTCTTTAAACAGGACTCGGCTCTTCGCGGCGAGCCTCCCGGCGGAGCGCGCGCGTGCATAAACCGCTCGCCTTTTCAGCGGATCGCTCGAGTGTTATTAATCGTCTGATACTAATTTCAAAGTGGCTATCGGAACTGACGCGGGACAGCCGCGGGCCATGTTATATCCGCGCGCCCTCGCTCTCCCGCTGAAGCGCGCTCTTATTTGATGTCCGAGCCAGGTGTCTGACCCGCGCGGATGAATTCAAACGAGATCAGGCTCGTTGCGCGCCCCTTTGCCTCGGACCTGCCCCGCTCCATCTCCTCACTCTCTGTATATATCTCTGGTGCTCGCAGCTATTCTCCCTCTCCGTCGCGCTTCTACGCGATAGCAGCCGATTTAACCCTTATTATTGCACTGAAAGGTACGCGTCCGGCGTTGATGCGGCCTGTTCTCTGTCTGTGCTTTTAGCTCGAAACTCGAAATTATATTTCTCTCCTCTTCGTTTTAATTAAAATTGCTCTATATCGGCCAGCTGCGAGAGACGTGCGAGCAAAACTGTCGGAGTGTTTGTGTTGAAATTTTCGTGTTAACGCGACGGAAAAGCTGATGCGCTTATTAGAAATATTGACGAATGTATTATGGCGATTCCCCTTTTTTTGGGGAATATGTTATTTGATTCCTCCTGGAGGAAGCTTTGTATTATGGTGAAAAAAAGGTTTTCAAGAAAACATTTCATAAATGTGTTTTGAATCACCAGGAGTCAAAATACAATTGTTTTAGAAAATGTCCGTCTGCGTGTGTGCGTGTGATACGAGGTAGGACCTTTCTTCACCCGCAAACAAAATAGGATCTAATTCTTCCGCGCGATTGTCCTTATATACCTGTTGTGCCGCATTTATTTTGGCATAAATCTATTCGTAATTTTTTTGAAAAATTTACTTTTAATTTTTTCAAATTTAAAAAATTTTCTTTTTCGAAACCGGTTTTTGAAATTTAAATGATATTTAGTTTATGATACAGCCAACAATTTTACAAAATTTCATTGACTTCCTATTTTTAGTTTTTGAGATTTTTATTTTCGTAATGAATTAGAATTTTTAATAAGTGGTGCAAACGTATTGTATTGCTGTAAATTTGCTTTTACATAAATAGTACAAAATAGTTTAAGTAAAAAACACTGCTAGAAATTAAAAAAAAAAAAGAAGTAAACAATTTTTCTGGGGGAAGCTAAATGCCAATCTGTTATAACAACGGTTTTTTTTTTGTTTGGAGTTTGAATGGCGTGGTATATTTTAATAAGTAACGTTGTCGTTTGAATTTTGCATTGAGGAAGGAAAAAACGTGGAAAATTTTAAACGCCATTTTCATAATATGCCCTGCTGACCATTGTGATACCGGTTTATTCACGTCAGCTCGACATCATTATGCCGCTTCAATTCTGATATTGACTAGACAGTTTGAATGCATAATGGTACGTATTAATATACGGTAACAGAGTGTTAACTAACAGCAGATACGACTAAGTTCATTGTTGCGTCAATCAATCGAAAATGCGCTTGATATAATTATCGTGCAATCTCGTGTGTACTTTTTGTTATTTCAAATATTTATAACGAAGTTTAATATTCACAAAATGATGTGCAATCGAAATAGCAGTTTGCCTAGATAAAAATCAAATCAAACAAATTATTAGTTTCACAAATAAATACAAAGTCATAAAAAGTTGATTTTTTTTCTTATAATAAAAATAGATCCCTGTAAGGAAATATCGAAGCTACCTATACGGCTATACTATCCAACCGAAAGCTAAAATCACATCGAACTTGGTACTTGCCTTCGCAGATGGCGCCAGCGATATTGGTTCTAGGAAAGTCTGCATCCCCAAACTCTGAATCTTCCAACAGATCGCATCACAGCGTACAGCAAAGTGTCACTATAAAAAATCACGCTACTTGCATCGCAACCTAAAATCAAGCACTTTTTTCGGTACTCCTTCATCATAGTTATTAACCGAACGAAAAAGTTTGCGTTTTAATTTACGAAATAAAGCCGCGGGTCCCCCGTCGCTCGATAAATTGCGCAGATTGCGGAGCTACATCTTCGAAGCGGCGATACGATCGCGAGGGTCCACTTTACGACGTGCGATTCAGCCGCTAATGTTCCCTCCTGCCTGCGGCTCCTCGCCGATATAGCCGGTGAATTTGATGATGATCCCCCGAGCGGGGTCTATCCGTCATATTTTACGAAAGCCGAGCGAAGTATATCGGTACGTGCGATCAGGCCGTATTAAGACCCTCGGGATTATTTACTGCAATGACTCGACGTGATCTCCGGCATCTTGACTCTGACGGTAAAGGATGCGCGGATTATTCCGGCCCTGCAATTTTTATCCGCACTTTATACTCCCTCCGTATAATACTCCACCAAACTCCGCCACGTCGTTACGGCGAATATAAAAGTGTACGAAAGTCGCGGAGTCGTCGAGAGACGGGGAGGGTTGAAATTTATCGAGAGCTACTAATCATAATCCTATAGGGTGCTGATAAACTTTTTTATTGGCGACCATTAGTTTTACGAGTTTTGCTTTGTATGCACGCGAAAGAAAGGCTGAAGCATCGAAATCTGTTAAAGCGGCCCGCAGTAAACGGTGACATATTGTAATATCTTACTAATAAAAGGGAAAACAAATGATGATGAAAGTCGGGGCGATGAAACGATAAGTTTGATTGATCAGCCGACGGGCATGATGAATGACAAAGAGCACTGACGCACGCGATACTCTACAAAGTGGTTTGTTCAAAAAGGTTCTATATATCTGTCCCTCTCTTCCCTTTTCTCTTTTTCTCGCTCCCTGTCTATCTATATATCTACAATCTATTTCTATCTCTTTCTCTCGAAAAAAAGTGTCGCACGCCACTTAATTACGCGTAATACGATTTTTCGCCCTGACGTCGCGCGCGCACAGCGAATTCATAATGGCGCCGATAATTCATGTTTCATTGGGCTTGCAGCCTCGCCGCTTGTAAACATCCGCAGTCGATTAATCAAGGCGTCGTTATAATCGATGAAAGCGAACACACTGGCCGTAAAATAAACTCGCCGTCAGGGACAATACGTCTTCTTTTTCTCCCCCTTCGCGCGCTCGCGACCTCTGCGGGATCATCCATCATCGACGCGTATATATATATATATGTATTGTAACAACGATGATTTTATGCGGAACGAAACGACGACGGGGGCGCGGGAACGCTCGCGTGAAATGGGACGGAGTAGAGGGAAAACACGAGGGCTCCCCCGTCCCCCCGCCGGCAAATATACTCGCTGTGTGCACACTTATGCCCGTATGGGTGAGAGATTTTATGCGGCCGAACAATATTGCCTGCAACGATGAGCGGTAAAGTGCGAATTATTCGATTGGGTGCCGTTGCACAGAGTGTTGTTTTTGTTATGTTGCTTAACTTTTACAATAATTACTTTGGGCGATAAATATTTGGACCAAGTGGTGTGTTTATTTACTTTGCGGGTTAAAGTACCCTTTTGAGTGTAATTCATTTGCAATTCATTTTATTTTTTAAATTGTAGTATACACTCCATTTATTTCTTTTTTGAGTAAAAAATGCAGTGTCAATTTGTATTTTAAATTATCCTTTGAAAAGAGTATATCAATCTTCCACTTACTACATAGATAAGATTTATAAAACACGCGTTTTAATCTTTTCTTCTTAACAGTTTTTTCTGTATAAAACCGACGTTCGAGGATAAATATTCTTCGAGTGTAATTAATTTGGTGACTCAAAGAGGCTCAATAAATTCAAGCGATTTACGGAATTTCTATGGAAACTAGCAATAAAACACCAGGCCTAACACAAATCGCTATAATAAAAAATACTCGATGTTCCTCGATTTATCACTGCTATTCCTACGGTAATAATCAGTGAAAAGCTATTACCGCTTGTTAAGCAGCGCGGCTCCCTGATACGTCGATTCGATCAGCCGAAGAGAATATAATTTTCAGCAGTCGAATCATAAAATTTCCCATTCGAGCGAGCAACGGGTCGAGGAACCTCGGGGAAGCTCAAGGGAAAAGTGCGATAGATCACCTCAGACGGCCGGAGTAACATAAACGCGCAATCTATTATATAAAGATGGGCGTGCGCGCGTCTTCCTCCCGACTCCCTATACAATGGAAGCGTGAAAAGTGTTAATGCTAAGGCCATCGAGTGTATACCCTCGCCGAGGCGAGCGCGTTTTCACGCGTATCCCGATCTCGGATCTAAATCGCACGAGGGTCCCTTTAAAAACGGACCGCCGGCACACGCTACACGCTCACCGATATATACCCTGGCAGCCGATTATGCGGGCAAATATTTCATAGTATGCAGGGGAAAGGAGATGTGATTCGGAAAAAGTGCGAGGGCCTGTATAATCGTCCCCGTATGCGTGTCGGGCGGAGGGCGCGCGCGTGCTGGCAGAGCAGGGGCAGTCGCGGCGAGAAAGAGCAGCCCCGAGATTTACGGCGCGGCATATATGCGCGCCCTTTGTATACGTCGTCGCGATAGTTTATGACGGTTATAGATCACAATTACACGTAATAGCGTTCGTTTTTTTTATTCGCGGCGCGCGGCTTGAGCGCGATATTATATTACTTCGGGAGCGTCCTCTTGGACTCTTTACTTTTCTTGGAAAAGGAGGTGGCAGATCTCGCGGGGACTCTTCTTCGATGGTAATACCGATAGAGGTCCTGTAGAGGCCGTAATTTCCTTCGAAAGTTTATTATTGACAGGTTAGATTTGTAATTCTCATTCTGTTGGAATATGTGCACTTACAGAAATGTTCGAATGAAAATTACTATATAATGTCTGAAAGTAAGAATTACTATTTCTATAGTAAAATTTACTGCATGTATATGAAAATTTAGAATATTATTTGATTGATTAGTAATTTAAAATTTTGTCTTAATGAATGAGAATTACATCTTTTGCATTTTTAGAATATTGAGGGAAATATTCTAGGAAAAGTTACTGCACTTTTTAGGAAGTAGTGGTAGATATTTTGAAAAAAAATTACCATACTTTGCAGTGCAATTTATCAAAAAGTATTTCTAAATTTTCGTATATATACAGTATATTTACTATAACTTACTATAAAGTATAATAATTTTTTTTAGAAACTTAGTGTTTTACTAGCTTCCCAGACAGTACAGTAACAGTATAATAGACTATTTATATAAGTGTACATTAAAATAAAAATTAAATTATTTTCTAATCCCATCATTTATGGTCTGCCTTATTGTCACTCATATTTTTCTAAAGTTTATTAAAAATTTAAATACAAATACTTATAATCGCAAGCGAATTTTCGAAATAAATATAAATTAAATTAGTTAAATTATCAAAAGACACGAAGTGATCTGACGATGTACATATAAATTCAAGCCTTTCTAAAATAAATCACAAGCGAAATACTTCTGGTTAACTTAGCAACAAACGCATTATTCTTTTGTAAATAATAATCAATTGTTTTCATTACTAAGCCGCCGCAGTCTATCTCGCAATCTTCCGCAGTCCCGTAAGCCCTCTCTCTCACCCGGGCAATAAATATCCGTCACTCTCTTCTATAAATCAGCCTAATAAATCACGAGCGCACGTCTCCTGCTACGCCGGGCTTTTTAAATCGCGCTCCGGCGCGTATTTACCATCTCGGCAGCGCTATAAATTAAAGAACGATCATATTTGCAATTATACGATCCAGCGAGTCGAAAAATTCCGCGAGTGCCGCGCGGGAGGAGAGGAGGGCCCCTTGTATCATTGTGGCCGATGAACAATAGGACATTACTCTGCCCAGCCCGGACAATGGGTGCGAGGAGCCGACGGTCGGTTCGCGCACTTCAGGACGCGTGTAGGTACACAGAAACGGCCGGGTCGAGGCGCGAATCAGGTGCGGCCATTGTCGCCGGGACTGGCTGTCTTCTGCGCGCCAAATACGCTCAATTACTCGCTCGACTGCTATATACTCTGGCCAAGTGGGGCTTGTGCAACTCTCCGTCGCAGGACGGAGAGTCGTTACTTTTCTTTGGAGGCGTCGGCAGAGCGATGTTCGACTAATTTCACGTCGAGGCGACTGGTGCGAGCAAATTGTTTTGGAAATGTGTAAGAATCTGGATTGGCAGTGTCTTTTACTAATCTGAGGTAGAAATATATTTTTTTTTTTGCTTGTTTTTTATCTTAAACGATTAATTGAACCAAAATGCTTTAATCAACTTGAAATTTTCAGAAAAGGTATTTTCCAAAAAAAAAAAAAAATATTAAATAAAAAAAGGAAGTTTGAAATTATGTTTGAGGAAGCTAAGTGCCATTCTATTGGCAGCGGTTTTTTTTCGTCACTATTTTGACAACTAAATGGTATTTATGCATTTTGAGAAAAAATGCATTCTTATGCACCCGAATGCATTTGTGCATTTTAATGCACTTAACAAAAATTTTAATAGATTTGTCCCTGATCAGATGCCAATTAAATTATATATAGATGGAGTTACGTAATTCCCGAAAATGGTGACGTGGCAAGAAATATAAAAGCAGGGTTCAGGCCTCCAAAGCTTCAGTCGCTCTTCAACCCTCGAAGGGTTAAGACTTCCATCCAGAAGTCAGAGCGAGACGGATATTCTCCACGCTCTACACGCAGCTGCAACTGATCGAGAAGTGCATACTTGCATCATACTACATAAAAGGTAAACGCTATGTTAAAAAAAAATAATGTATGTACAGGCTTTCGAAAGCTATACCAATTCGGATGAACAATAAAATGATGAATAGCAATGTAAAATATCACTGATTGTCTCGTAATATTCCTCCAATCATACTTACTTTCTACGGCTGATAGTGATATGCTTTTTATTGTCAATCTAATGAACAAACAATTTAAAATATAGAAACAATCCATTTTGATGCATTATGATTTAAAATTTTTTTGGTCACTATTTTGACAACAAAATTGTATTTTTGCATTTTCAGAAAAAATGCATTTTTATGTACCCGAATGCATTTGTGCATTTTAATGCACTTAACAAAAATTTTAATAGATTTGTCCCTGGTGAGATGCCAATTAAATTATATATAGATAGAGTTACGTAATTCCCGAAAATTGTGACGTGGCAAGAAATATAAAAGCAGGGTTCAGGCCTCCAAAGCTTAAGTAAGTGGACTTTCGACATCTCATTTTTATATTATTTATATATGTTATTTATAGCTGCATAACACCGTGAACTGTTATGCAGCTATCTTGTAAAAAGGTTCGCCGAAAATGAAAGCGCATCTTGTTTAGAGTAGATCTTCTACATGTTCTTTTGTTCTTTTTTCTTTTGCGGACTCAGTCGTTAATCGTGGAGGACGCGTTGTACCGATGGTAATGGATTTGTCGCCTCTGATACGTATTGTCCCAAAGGGGCCTTCGGGTCCTTAGTAAGACAACCCTAAGAGACGTATATATGTGGCTTTGAAATTATCGTGACGTACATTGCTAATCCGCGATTGGCAACTGAGTTTTCGCTAGTAGTTTAACTTTTTTCGCTCGAGCGCGTTAAAGGTGGGGTGGGAACACAGCCAAGACATGACACGGATGTCTTGCCGGTCCCAAGCCCGGATAAATGTGGAGGGTCGCCCTATCTTTTAGGTGCAATAGAACACTTAAGGGGATCCAACACCGTTAAAAACGGCTTCACAAAAGTACCTAAAACTAAATGAAATTGAACTAATAAAAATCTTTTAAAATTATACAGTTAAACTATACTAAATTTGCAATAATATCATTAAAAAAAAATTATAAACCCATTGTATCCATCGATATGACCATTTCTTGATTTAGCCATTGGCGCAAGCTATAGATTTAACAACTCCATGGATTTGAATGGGTCCGGGATTAAAATGTAGGTATTTTATGTCATTTGTGCCCGAAGAGTTGTCCTTTCAAATTTATTGAAGAGAATATTTTCTAAA
>JAWWEN010000020.1:9202476-9215087 GCA_035582955.1 Sycophila texana
AGGGGATTCAAATCGTTAAATGGAGCAGTGTCAGTGATTGGTGCTGAATGTGAAAAAGTGCTCGACTTTGAAGTAATGAGTTCTTACTGTCAAGCGTGCACTACATGGCAGCAGAAGAACGGTTTGCCTAGAGGTGAAAAGTGGGATGAGTGGTATTGTACACACAGGCTTGTGTGTACA
The DNA here is from genome assembly GCA_035582955.1 of Sycophila texana. NCBI lineage: Eukaryota > Metazoa > Arthropoda > Insecta > Hymenoptera > Eurytomidae > Sycophila > Sycophila texana. The sequence continues at coordinate 9,202,657 of JAWWEN010000020.1, forward strand.
AAGAACTATTCTGGGACATCTGGAGCTATGGAAGGCACAGGTATGATCAGAATTTTTAAAAGATCAATTCAGAGACACAATGTTTTATACACAAAGTATATTGGAGATGGTGATTCGAAAACCTTCTTCAATATTACTAAAGCTGAACCGTATGGACCAGATATAAAGATTCAAAAACTGGAGTGCATTGGGCATGTTGGGAAACGCTTTGGTTATCAAATGCGACAACTGAAGACATCTATGAAAGGGATCAAACTAGATGATGGGAAAGGTCTATTTGGAAAAGGTCGCTCGACTCAGAAGATAATAACAAATATGCAGACTTACTACACTGGAGCCATCCGTAACAATGCAACATCTCTGTCTGGAATGACTCGAGCAATCTGGGCAATCTGGTACCACATGAGTTCAACAGACGATCAGCCACAGCATCAATTTTGCCCAGTCGGCAGGAACTCTTGGTGCAAGTATCAACGGGCTGCAGCTTTAGGACAAGATTTCCACCACAAGAAGACTCTTCCTGTTTCAGTTATGAATGCTGTGAAGCCTGTGTTTGTCAAAATGACTTCTATTTCTCTCCTCAAGCGATGCCTTGGGGGAGAAACACAGAATTCCAACGAGAGCTTCAACAACATTCTTTGGAAGATGTGCCCAAAAAATGTTTTTGTTGGCCTGGAAACACTGAAATTTGGAGCAGGGATTGCCACCATCCTCTTCAATGATGGAATGTGTGGAATCCTGAGGATCATGTCACGACTTGGTGTCACTCCAGGAGTTCATGCCATTTCTGCTGCAAAAAAAAAGAGACAGGGAAAGGTTAAATAAAGCAGAAAACAACAAGATTGAAGACACCAAAAAAAAGGACTAATTTTGAGAAAATTAAGACTGGACTTACATGAAGATTATGCCCAGTATGAAGGAGAAAACTATGAAGCAGGAGCCTTTTAATTAATGCACTTCACATAGTTTTTTCACTTCACTTTCACAAGTTCAAGTCGCGCCGAAATCGCCGGTCAACTACAGACATATGGTGTACTGCAGCGGACAGGAGGAGACAGCTGACCCAGTGACTATGGCGACGTGCCGTGGCCGCGTGCGGAGGCGGGCCCAATTTAAATAATGCACCAAGGGAAGGAAAATAAGACCAAAATTTTTTTTTTTTTTTCAATAAATTTTGGGGGGCTATTTTTTTTTTTTTTTTTTTGAGCCAAAGAAAACATTTTTCATTTCGGGAGACTCGAAATCGCGTTTGAAACGTCGATTTTGAGGTCAGAGAAATGAAATTAAAGTTTTTTAATTAAAATTTATTGATGGCTTTTAGTGGTGTTTTAGTGAATGAACACACTTTCGGGGAGTGACGGGACCCTACCCTGAAGACGTCCCCACCACTTCTAACATCGCAAAATAAAAAACAAAAAAAAAAAAATTTTTTAAATCCATAGCTAAAACGTATTTTCGAAAATTGCGTTTTATGCTGTAACTTTTAAAATAATCTAAATAACCGTACGGGTATTTTTTATTATATTCAGTAGTATATATAGAATAAGAAAATGAAAAAAAAAAATCGATTTTTTCGAAATTTTAAAGGTGTTGGATCCCCTTAAAAGATTTTTTTGTTCGGTTTTATTAGTAGAGCATTGCTTCCTCCAAGAGGAAGCTTTGTGATGTGAAAAAAAAGTTTCTCTAAAAACGTTTTAGAAGTTTGTTTGAAGGTGTTTTGGATGAGATATTTCATTTAAGTAACTTTCTTCAGCAGTTTCAACAAAATATTTAGTTAATTCAAAAGTGAAACCATTTAGTCGGCACTACTTAAAGGAATATTTTGTTGAATTTACTAATTTTTTTTCCAGTTTATAAAAAAAAAAAAAAAAAAAAAGATACCGCTCCATCACTTGTGGAACGAGAATTTCCTGTAACAATGAAAAAGGCCGTGAATTTATTATAAAAGGAAATTTTATTCAACTTTTCACTTAATGACTATTATATTTTATTTATTTCGACATGGAGTTTTTTTTTTAACTCTTTGATTTATTGCACATTAAGAAAGTTAATGTAACATTTACTTAATTATTTCTCGAGTTTATATTAATGATTATCGCGAATCAGATATTTTTCATTGCAAACTCATGCATGTATTTAAAATTATAAAAAATTGATTATCCTATGTTATACTCATTCGATTAAAACGCATTAAGTAAATTAATAGAATCACAGTTCATTCCTGAACGAGCAAAATAATTTTTTCATTTCAATAACAATTACGCAAAGTGCTCTGCGCAACGCATCCATGCAAAGAAAAATATTTTTACTATCCTCTAATCGCAGCGCTATACATATATTACTCAATAGAAACACATTGAATCGTCCGATTATTATTCTGAAGCGATAGCCGTAAATCAGGCTGGCGCGTCGCAAAATTAGACTCTATCTTCGAGCGCGTAAATAGTCGTTACATTAGTTATTCAGAGAGCCGATTAGGATCTGCAGGCAACGAAAGCCCGCGATAATTTCCCTCCCGCGTAGGGGGCTACATCCTATACACGTATAATGTACATGCGCGTACGTGCCCGATCTGTTCCCGGCTTTCTTATGCGCCTCCGCTCTCATTACACGCATATATACACGAGCGACACGCGGCGCAACGATCCGGCCTCCTGATAAGGATAGATGGAGGAAGCGCGCTCGCCCGGGAAGGAGCCGAGGAGTCATTGAATACATCGCATTTGTTCCTCGCCGTGAGGCAGTTTTGCAATTTAGTCGCCCGGCTGCTAATAAGCCAGATGAGAAAGGAGGGAGGGACGGAGAGAGGAGAAGAGAGAGGTTTGGAGTAGATGAAAGAGGCCGATATTAATTTGCATTAGTTTAATAGGCGCGCGGTTTATATACGCGAGCCCCGGCAGCCCGAGAGAGGGAAAATAAGGTCACGCCAGCGCGAGTGAATAATGAACGCGGTTTATCTCCGCGGAGTAACTAGCGGTGTTCGTGTAATGGGGACATTCATCAACGCGATCTCGCATCGCCTTTCCGTTCGCGTTTAAGGGCCTCTTGACGATTTCTGCGCCCGTTCGTCTGTACGTGTGCACATGCAATGTGCATGTGTGTGCACGCCTTTGATGTGCATGTGTATGTACACATGTATGCGCGTGACTGTGTACGCGTATCCGTGTATATATGTGTATGTGTGTGAGTGCAATTGCACTGACAACAGCTGCGTATGTATATGTAGGTATTTTTTCGTCAACGCAAGTGTACGTGCGCATGGATATTAGCGCGGCTGTGTTTTTCTTCTCCTTTCGTTCCTTTTGTAATTGATACGTTGCGTCTCGCGCCACGACGAGCGGATAGAGTAGCCGCGTTTGATCGCCGAGATTTATCAGGGAGATTGAGACGTCCAACGAGATGGCCGAACAAGATAAATTTGCATTTATTTCATTTCGTGCATAGAGTAATTTATTCGAGGGTGTCGGCCCGGCGGATGCGGGGAGGTGGAGAGGAAGCCCGAGAAATTTATTCGCTCAATAAAACAGGCAAGAATATATCGCCGCGCTAATAGATGTCGGGTTTCAATCGGCTCATCTCGGAGCCCCGACGTCCGACGATCTCTCATTTTTTTTCTTTACACAAAAAGAAGCTTCATCCGTCTCTTTCTTTCCGCTCACATGGCTCTGGAGAGGTGATGTACTCGCTGCGTCGAATGTCGAAATTGCGTTGAAACGAAATTAATTAAATGGACGGCTCGTGGAATTATTCATTCCGCGTATTACGGCTGACCACTTTTGAATGAATTATATTTTGCGATCGCTTTTTAATCAATTTATAATTTCTGGATTTTTTCCGAAAAAAATTGTTTCTTACGTATTTATTTGTAATACTCCTGTAGAATCTTTGCCTAATTAATTTGCTTGAATGTGATTGTGCGTATATACCTACAGTTAAAGTTGTAAAAAAAAATGTAAATGAAGTTCGATCAGCTACTCGACTAGTATATCAAAACATCGTTTATTTTAATTTCCCCTCGATAAATTAATCAATGGAGACAAAAAATGAAGGAGTATGAAAAATCGTCAATTAATACGCAACTTATTCAACCAGTCGTTTCAAAGTGTATATTTATTAAAAGAAAAAAAATTGAATCCTGTATAGAGACCGGCAGGGTCGAGGAGGTTCGGCGGCAATTTATTCATTGTGTGCATAAGGCTGCGCATGACTCGCGGAGAAACGCGCGGCGAAAAACAGCGCCGCAAGGCGCAGCAGGTAAAACAACGGGCGGCAACAATAACGACGGTGGCGGCGTCGGCAAAACACGCAACTTCATACACACGGGCTTGAAAAAGCCAAGAGCAACGAGGCAAGAACGGGCGAGTTACCTCTCGCGCGCCGCGCCGTGTTATTACCGCCCTTTTCGCAGTGCGGACACCTCTGTAATTATGATTTTATTTTTATGGACATAAATTATACAGGCCGCCTAGCTGTGTCATTATATGGCATTTTAATTCAAGGCCTGCAGACATAATGGTAACCCCGGGCTCCGCGGACGACGGCCTCGGCGGCTCTCTCGCTCCCTCCCTCGGATGAGAGGGACGTCCGACGTGCGCGACCGCGGAGGCGAGAAGGAGAAGGAAGAGGCGGTGAAAATGCGCGGAGTGTACCTTTGGCGCACCTGTATCCACAGCGCTACTTTACGACGGTAGTCTTTCCCTCTCGTTCGCGCTCCTCTCTCGGATCGTTCTCCTCTCCTCGGGTAGGATGTGGTTTTGCCCCGTTGCTGCCCATGTACTTAATAAACTTCAAATCGTTTCCACGGAATTCGCGGCGATAATCGCACATCTCCGTTGGACCGTAAAATCGCACGTACTGTAATTTTTAAAGGAACTTTCTAAACTCAAATAGTTTGGTATAATCGACTGGAAAAAAATTCTTATTGATTTTTGACAAATCGCAAGAGTACGTGGACTTTGAATTTACTGCGCTTTACGCACGTTTATATGGGCAAGGTAACTTTCTCTTCTTCGCGCGTGCGGAGAAAGCAAGGTATATTTTTATATAAATTTTAATGCAAATCCAGGTGGAATCAACGCCAGCGCAATTAAGCAACATTAAGAATGCAGTGCGATCGTTAACGGGGCAAAAAGTCTGCCGCTCGTAACGCGACAATAATGATATTTCAAGCGGTGTGCTCGATCATTAATCAAGTAACTCGCCGGCGCTCATTGAATCATTCAGGTATCCGCAAACATTTAAATGTCAATCATCATCGAGCGAAATGGCTCGTCATCGTGCCGAGCGACCTAACAATAATTTAATCACCTGCTATATGCTGTTATGCCTCGGGCGATTCACCTGCGATAGCCCAGTAGGAAAAAAAAGGATACAATCGAGGAAAGGAAAGAGAAAGATAGAGAGATAAAAAGAGAGAGACGGAAATGGGCGACCGAGGTTTGATCGCTTTTTGTTGACGAATGGGACAAGGATCAACACGTTACAGTAGCCCGTAATACTCGACGTTACGTACAAGCGGTGTGCGCGCCGAGCGCCAAGCTGTCAGGCCGCCGCCGCGCTGTCAGTCTCCTGTCTGGTTGCTGTCTGTCTGTCATTCACTCGCTCGCCTCGTTCTTCATCTCCCTCCGCCCCTCGGCCCCTCTTTCTCGCGCCCGCTCAGCCGTGCCGCTTCATCCTGCCGCGCGCCGGCTTCGCGTATCGCGCTCTACTCTCTCGCCCTCTTTCCCGCCGCTCTAGCCTTTATCTGCACCTCGCGCGTCACTCGGACCCGATGCTATGTAGCTGCTCGCCGAGCGAGGTCGGCCGAGGCTGGCTCAGGACGAAAGCGAGCCTGCGGGGGAATGTAATTCGATAATCGCAAATTTTTTTTTTTGTAGCTTCGAGTGCTCGTCTGGGTGGGACAGTTGTCGGCGATTATGATTGTGGAGTAAAAAGCTTCGAATTAACGGATGACAAGTTTGAGTTTCTGAGCTTCGATAATGTAAGAGAGGTATACCGGCGAGGATTTTATTTTTCGGTAAATTATAGGAATTTTTCGTCGATTAAATTGGATCTGTCGATAGTTAATATAGTGTTCGTGTTACGTTACTTTACTTAGTTGTATTTTACGATCAGGTGCTTCGATTAATTAAGATTAATATTGTAAAAAGAATTATTAAACGATAATTTGTGTTCATGGACTTTAATAATGTATGTGAGGTGTACCTGTAACTATTTTATTTTTGGTTAATTATACTGAAATATTTTTCTACCATTCAATTGGATTTATCGACATTTAATATTATTCGTGTTATGCTATTTTAGATTTTGTATTTTATTTATGGTAAGTAATTAGAATATAAAGTTGGAATAGGGATTTTCGGATTGTCGAATGACAACTTCAGTTGATGAGCTTTCATAGTACAAGTAAGATTTGCAAATATTTTAATTTTCGGTTAAATTATCGAAATTTTCCTTCGATTAAATTCTTTCCATCAATTTAATATAAGCGTGTCACATTACTTTATATTGAGAGAAATATTTTAGTTAAAATTTCAGGTGGTTTAGTACTTAAAAATTACTGATGAAATGAAAAACTGTTTGGGAAAGTGGTTACAGACTGACATTTTGAGAGAAATTACTAAACTTTTCGCAGTAAAATTTGTTAAAAAGTATTACAAATTTTCATACACTTACAGTAAATTTTGCAGTATAGTACAGCAAATTTGTCTGAAAAGTTTAGTAATTTCTTTCGAAATGTCAGTCTGTGATTACTTTTTTGAACAGTTTATTATTTTTTACTAGACGATTTGTAATTGTTACTAAAACATTTTTCCCAGTGTACACTATTTGACATTTTACTGTAAGGTGATTTGATTAGAATCAATTTTACAAGAAGAAAAATAAAAAGAAAAAAATCTGCGAGAAAGCATCTTCTACAGTGATTACCAGTTATAGCAACGTTTTTCACACTCCCTTGCAAACGTACCAATAATCTGTTTATAATTAAATTAAAATAATAATACGTAAAATCTTTTAAGACAATTCAAACGTACTTTAAGTCACACATTATCTATAATTATAATAAATACTATATCTACTCACCGCTTGTTAGCGTTTTTCTTATAGCAATTAAGCTTCCTTCACAAGGAAGCAAAAGTTCCAGCCGCAATTCTAATCCACTCGAGCATTAAACGATCGCACAAATCCTTTACGTAATTCCCCGAAGACAAAGTCGGCAGAGGCACGTCTCACCTGTCATTTAAAGTGTTCGCTAGTCATTTTAATTAAACGCCTCAACACTTGCTAATTAGCATCCATTACTCGGGAGCAAAGAATCATCGATGTGCGCCCGTCCTCGCGTCGCTCGTACAAATAGCCCGTAATTGAATACGAATCTCGCAACATCGCTCTTTCCTTATACTCTCCCCCTGCCTCCACCTTCATTTTTTTTATTCGCTCGCGAATAATTTATCAACGCGGTAGCAAGGCTAGCAGCATCTCTCGACAGCTGTTTGCATATCCGGTTTATGTTTCAATCCAGTTCCATCAATATAAATAAACACCGTTACCGGGAGAGCGAGGGAGACAGAGAGAGATATATATAGGGGGGAGTGTATAGAGCGCGCGGCATCGGCATTAATATGTATTGGCAATAAATCGATATCGATAATTAAAATCTGCCGTAAGCGCGTGTATCGCTGGGGTGTGCACTCTCTCGGCTGTCTCCCCTCTCTGTATGCTCTGCTCTGTGCGCGCGCGCGCGTTGGCTCGTTTGTATAAAAGTTCAATTTGTTATATGTAACTGCGCGCGAGAGATGACTATAAATATTGCGTTACCCTTTTTAACTAAGATCGTAAATCCGCGTGATTTATGGGCGCGAGTGCGCGTCGCTCCGCGGGAAAGGGGGCCCCGGCCCCTCCGCTCGCCCGCCTTCTGTAACGACTCTCTGCCGCGCAAACGGCTGCCTCTCTCTCTTTCTCTCTCGCTCTTCTGGTTTCCTTTTTTTTATTTTCCACGCCATGCTGTCGAATTGCAACGTTGCCGCAAGTTCTTCAAATATTTGCAAAATACACCCTGCGCTACTTACAAGATAATACGTAACCTGAAGATTTTTTTTTACTTTATTTATTGGAATAATCATTAAAAGTTGACAGTACAGGCTTGAAACATTGTAATTTAGACGTTTTTTTTCATAGTCCTTGATTAATTATTGATTTTCGTTTAAGCGCCTGTCTTATTACACTGTTAAAAATTCGTTTAATTCCAAACGTTCAAATATTATTTAGAGTTTTTGTCCAAATTTAACATAATTTTTGTATACTGACTTGATTATTCTACATGAACATAAGAGAACCCGAAGAAAAGAAACAAATTTTTTATATAAACTTAAATTTTAATGTATTAAATTGTTATGCTCACGCTTTATTTTTGCATACATTTTTTGTATTTTATATTTACTTTTTTACATTTAAATCTATCAAAATAGATAAAACAAACATTTTTTAACCGTCTAATAAAATTATTCAAGGATCGTTAATCATTATTCGATTTTAAAAAGATGCCCGCGTAGGTGTAAGACACCAGAGGTCGAGGGATATAATAAAAAAAAGAGGTATAACAATCCCTAGAAAAATTAACTTCTCATTCCCGTTTTATTCGACAGCATTGAAACCACGTAATCGGCATTGGGAAATTCAGCGGTGATATACGAGCTTAACCATCTCGTAAATCAGCGAAATATTTATTTCCTCCGAAGAAACAGTTTCAATAGAACTCGAGCAATCCCCCCGGTCCCGAGGCCCTGGAAGGAGACAGCTCTCTTTCTCTCCTCCTCGTGGCTGATACAAAGCGACGTAAAAATTTATCGAGCGGGGCGAACTCCCCTTCTATTTCAGCCCGAGGATTTACGTGTCGATACACGAGAAAACGGTGTTAATCCGAATTATGGACGAGAGCGGAGCCCACATAAATCGCAAGCCAACTCCTCGCTCTCGCGCTCAACAAATTGCTCGAGTGCCGCTAGTTGGCCCGCCCTATTCGTCTCTTACGATCCGACGGCTCGAGAGAGAAAGAGAAAGAGACTCGTGTGCCCGATTGGCGTCGGATTTCTCGAGGGTGCAAAAGTCACTGCAGCATTGATTTTCCAGACGCCCCGCTGCTGCTGCTTTTTTAACGAGCCGCGCACCTTTTCTCCGCTCTCTTTTTTTTTACACTCGCTCTTCTATTTACGACTGCGAACGGACAGAGGGAGTTCGAAATAATGGTTATGATACCTTTATTCGCTTTCGCCCTTCAGCTACGATCGGACCACTTCAATATATCAAGCCATTTTTATTATTATTATCGTATACATTTTTTTTTTTATTTATTTACGAATAATATTACGATTTTTTGGTGATGCCTTTGTGCAGTGATTTAAAATCAATAAGCTTGTGTGTGTATATAATACCTCCAGCGTGCGGGAAAAAGTATACACGCGAGCGAAACGCCGTTGACAAGATAAGCGGTGCACGACAAACGTCGTTTTGCCTAACCGGCAATCAGGCTGTTTCTTAATCTTTAATTTTAGCGAAAAGTGGCAAGGCGCGTTAAAGGCGCAATTTTCTTAGTCTCGGTTGCCAATGCAGCCGGGGATACGAGGCAATAACAGTGTCAAGATCTTTATTTTCTTGCGAGAGAGCGAGCCAAGTGAAATACTTAGTCGTTAAAGCTACCCTAGGGCTACTTTTTCACCACATCCTGTGTAACGCCCCCCTGGGCGAACTGTGCATTACTCCCGGCCTTGACGAATAAACCGCAATTCATACCTTGTTAGGTGAAGGTGAAAAAGAGCCTCCCCGGATCGCCGACGTTAGTTTGCATTTAATGCTCCTTTTTAGCCGGTCAAATTTGTCCCGCCGAGAGAGCTCGTTGACTAAACGCTCTATAATCGTCTTATTTCATCTGTCGCTTATGCAACGTTTAAAAATACCGGTTCTCAGATAGCTGTGCACTTATCGGAGAGTCGCTCGCGACGCCGGACGTCAGCTTCTCGGCGAACGAAGGCCGGAGGCGCGAAGCTCGATATTTTTCGCCACGACACGGATGAAAAGTCGCGGAAGCCGACTTTGACGAAGTGCCCGAGTCCGACGCGCGACGAATGGTGCGGCCGGTCGAAAGCGTCCCGGTCGCCCTAATGACGCGATTCGTCCTCTTTTATGAGCAGCCCGTCGGCCGACCAAATCCCACGCATATTCCTCGGCGATTTCCGCATTCCTGTCGACGTCGCCCGAATTACGCGCCGTGACGGAAACTCGGGGGTGTTCATTCATTTGGACTGGCTTTGATGACTCTGTTACGTATACTCAAAATAATCCTGATGCTGGTATATAATTACGTTGTATGAACGGGCGCTTTAATTTAGAAGACACTGCTGTTTAATTCTGTTCAGTCGCAACGTAATCAGTATCTAAATTAAAAATATGAAGTTTTTTAAGACAGTACTATTTCATTACTGAGTCATGATAAAAGTTGTGCATACACTGCGTAGATAAGACAGATATGACCAATTTTGTGTAATAAAAACAAATTTGGATAAGATTATATATATATTTGTATTAAGAATGATGACTTCTCAAATGATTACTTAATTTGTCTAATTTAATCAAAATTGCATCATAGCAGATTACTTGAGTTACCATCATCCTTACAATTCTACCACCTGTCGTATGTAATATATAAACTGAAAAAAAAATTGGTAATTTTGTATAAATATTTACTTCAATAGTACTTGTCAAATATTTCTTTGAAGCCACTAAATATTTCTTTAAAACTAAATGAATTTATTTGTTTCTAAATAAATTTAGTAGTTTCAAAAAAAAAAAAAAAATACTTTATTCAAAGAAATATTTAACAAGTACTATTGAAGTAATATTTATTTAAAATTACTTTTTTAAAATTAAATTTTTCTCTCAGTGTAATTATTTACGATTAAATAAAGAGTTGATTATGTTATTAAATTTAAGAGAAAGAGTATATATTAATCACTAATTCCTTCCAGAGGAGGTTTTACTTATCCTCTAGCAATAATAATCACGCTTAATGAAATTCAGCCACAAAACCGGAGATTTAATCTCCGATTCGTACTCAACGTAGTAAGTACAACTGTCCCTGTCTTTGAAAGTCGCACTTTCTTCTTTCGACGACATGCGCCACTTCGGCTTTCACCCTCCCTCCTTCTCTCTCTTTCCCTCTATCTCTCCGGAGGTTGACGTACGAGCGCGCGGGGCGCGCGTAACCAAGATATACGAGCGCTTTTCCCGAAAAAGTGTTAAGGAATTATGCTTCGGAGAGTAAATGAGATGTGTCTGCGCCGGGACATAGATCACTTGGACGCCATCCATTCCGCCAGCAGCGCCGGCGGCGCGCGGAAATAAATACGATCTTTCGCGAAGGAGCAAAAAAAAAAGGAGGAAGAAGAAAGAAAGAAAGGAAGGAAGGAGGAAGAAGCCCGTGAGCGAGGCAGATATCTCCCGCGGTGAGGGCGAGAGTAAGAGAGAGAGAGAGAGAGAGAGAGAGAGAGAGAGAGAGGGAGAGAGAGAGAGAGAAAGAAATGGAGGTGGGAGTCGTCGCAGAAGCCCGCATCCCGCAGCACATCCTTCTAGCCGACACCGGGATACGCGCCGCGCGCACCTACACGGGGTCTCACCGACACCGCGGCAAGCGAGAGTCGGCAAATAAATTGATCCATTACTCAGCCGAGCAGTCATCTTCCTTCCTGCCTCGGCGCTCGTCGAGCCACTCGCTCGCTCCCTTTTCCTTCCTTCCGCTTTCCTCCCTCGGCTTTCCACCCGGTCGCCGAGTTAGCGCGAGCGCTTTCTCTCCTTTTCGCGTCCGCCCCTCCTCCCCCCGAGTCTTCCTCTTCGCGCAGGTCTCTTCTCTCTTCTCTCCGTCGCACCTCCGAGTGGACCTTTTTTATCCCCCCCCCACCCCCCGACGGGACGTCCGAGATTCGTCGCGCGCAACGACTCGCTATTAATTTTCCGCTCTTTGAGCGGAGCCTTTTGAGACGCCGCTGACACGTGTAACAATGCTTCCACGCTTCTGAGGGACGTTTTTCCCCGTTGCGGAGATGTCGCCGGCAAATGTACAGCGACTTTAATGACTTACCGTAAGATATTGCTGAAGCTGGTTCTATAGACTGATAGTAAGCTGAAGAGGAAAGAGTTACTGACGCCGAAAAAGATTCTGAAATATATTTTTGAAAGTATTCTATTACTTGCGTGTACTTCAGCTTCAGTGTCAACTTCAACGTTATTTTATATAACAGGCCATAACGTTCTTAATTCATGAAGCTGAAACTGAAGCTAAAATCGAAGCTGAAGTTGAAACGGAATTACTCTCTAAAGTTGAAACAGTGAAAACAGTGAAGTTTGCGCACTTATAACTATTTTACAGTGAAAATTCACTG
>JAWWEN010000020.1:9216363-9250316 GCA_035582955.1 Sycophila texana
TTCTAGTGTGCGCCATATGTTACTAGAAAATCTAGTAACTTTCTAGTAACTGTTACTATATTTTTTTCTCAGTGTAGGTAGTATCTTAAGTAGATAAAGGTCCGGCGCGGTAAGACAAATTTCTTAGGTAGTATAAGATCTCGCCGCTTGTAAATCCGAAAACGAAAATTTTATTTAAATCCCAAATAAATTAAGCGGTACTTGCGTATTAAAATTCAGCAATAAATTTCGTTGCGCCAGGTACCCACCTAAGAGCCATCGGAGGAGCGAATAAATCTGTCGCGAAGTAAGGAAAATAAACCCGTACACCCCGTGATTTCAACACCTTCGAAAATACCTCGGGCTGCAGAATGAAAATTAACAGCCACCCAGGCAGGGGCTATTAAAAGCCGTCATTACAAAAGACATTACCATCAAGATAAGCCCATTAGGAGATCGTGAAAATTGGCAACGACCCACCGGCTCGTATAGGGGCCTGCGCAAGCCAAACAATCCGCCGTAGCCGGCGAAGGGAAACGAGGAAGCGACGACCTTAGCGAAGGTTAATCTAGGAGGATCGTCGCGCATCCGACACTCGCGCGCCACCCGACGCGCCAACGATCCCGGCGAGCCAAGTCGAGCGCGACCCGCCCGCGTTCCCCTTCGCCGCCGCCGCCGTCGCACTCGTCGGCTCCGGGAGCCGGCCGTCGCTGATGGAGTGAGTGCGGAGTGAGGACTATTTTTGACCGCAACAAACAGCCTCGTAGATCTCGCAGCGCGCGGCTCTTTTTTGGACCGCCGACCGAAATACACCTGCGGCCCTACATCGCTCGAGCGGCGAGCCTGAGCTCGTAATGCCTGTTTATACGGGGATAAGTGCTCGATGCCGGGTTAAAGCTCGCGTGGAGGATGCGCACGATTTTAGCCTCAATGGGGTATATCCACTTTGTGAGCCGTGAGCAGTTTCAGAGAAGTCGTTGCGTCGCGAGGCTCTTTTTTCTCGATTTCCCGGGAGTAGAGAGCTTTTCACTTCGTCGCTAATTTACGACTCATTTGTACCGGTAAAAATATCTTGTAAAGCTTAGCTACTATATCGTAAAGTTTGATTTTTAGCTTCGTTGCAAACTTTCGAAGTATCTTATATGATTTCACGGTTATTTTTGTTTTTCATTTTACTACACAATTTGAATAAAATAATTTATCAATAAGATTTATTGTTATTTGTTACGAAAGGCAAAACAATTCGTAATAAAATCGCTATATCCCTAGTAGAAACGTTGAGGATCATTCATTGATTATAAAGTTGAAAATGTTACAATGTTTTTAAAGGCAACTATACTCAAGAAAAAGAAGGTCGCGAGTTAAAACGATATTACAAATTTGCGCTAATCTATTTACTTTTCCCTCGGCAATATATAGATTGACTCCAATCGATTCTAAAAACCAATTATGCACTCCGCAGCGCGCAGTCAAGTGAAAGCAGCTAGTAGCGCGAAGCAGCGACGAATCCATTTTCTCGGTGGCATAAATAACTTTGTCCACTCGGGTTTATCGTGAGCCGAGGGAGGAAGACGCATCGCCCGGCGTCGTCCGCGCGAAGCGCAATCCATAAGCCGCTTTCTCGCGGGCGCGGAGGTAACGAAAGCTTTCGTCGCTCGTGCGGAAGCCCCCCCGGGGATTTGTAAGTAAATGGCCGGCGGATGTCAGTGGCAAATGATCGCGGCGAGAGCAGGAAGGGTTGTTACGGGAGTTAGGATTGCGCGGGATGCCCCCATAATCGGCCTCATCTGTATGCATTCTGCCGGCCTATTCCGCGCGGCCGCCTGAATCCACTGGAAACTGGCGAAGATCCGCGCGACCGGCAAACGAGCTTCTATAAACTCTAATCTCCCGAAACGAATTGCCCCGTTCTTCCGAACTGGCGCACTTGGTTTTTCACTTTTAATCATCGCACGCTTTGATGCCCTTGATCCTGTTCGCTCATCGTTCGAATTTTTAATCCGCGCGTCATCTTTATATTTTTTGGCGATTCTTTATTAAGAACGAGATAAAAATTAATTGACGATTGTTAAGTATTTACATACGTGCTTGCAATGGAAATAGAGTGTACTAATCAAATTTTATTTTTTATTAAAAACAAATTTTTAATAGTTAAAGGATAATACAGTTTTATATCAAAGAAAAAGCAAAAAATGTACATTATGGCGTGAAATTGAAATATTTCTTTAATTAACAACCAATGATAATAAAAAATTCAAATTTCGTACCATAAAGTATTTTTACTTTTTTATATATTAAACATTTTGTACAAAATGCAAATATTGAAAATTTGAGTATTATAAGACTCGTGTCGTTTTGTCTATTTCAAATCGAGTTTTATTAACAGTTAAGAATTTGTCTTTGTGACAAGGATTCATGTCTCTTAGTGAGTTTTTTCGTGCAATAATTTGCAATTTAATATTTTTACCGGATCACATTAGTTAATTCTTTGATACTTTATTGTAAAAATAAAAAACAAACTTGATTCATTTTTAATCAGCACACGGATGATTAGTTTATTATGAAAACATAATACCACTAATTTTAAACGAATAATTAAATCGACATATTTAAAAAACGCTGTAAAAAAATCTTCAAAGCTGCAGCTTGTTTCAAGCTCAGCATAAGTCTGTTCTTCGACATTAACGCCACTCGGCGGCTGAAACAGAACCCAAGTGTGTTTGCACATCCCGCGAGAGACTGAGAGGTCGTTCCTCACACTCCCCCGCGCTGTCAAAAGAAAAAAAAAAGAAACTGCCAAGAGAAACGACGTCGGTCAAACAAATGCGCGCGAGTGCCGCGTCGGCGGCCCCGTAATTCGCGCCGGGCGTCTCCTCGTTATTTCGCGCGCGATTTCGCCTCCCAGAATAGCAGCCCTCCCTTCCTCCCTACCTCTCATTAATTAAGCGATGCGCGACCGCCGCGAACCTGTCACCCAGCGTGTAATCGACAGCGCGAACCGGCCGCTGGTCTCCGAACTCCTCGCCTTCCAACCCTCCCCCTCTCACGAATCTCGTGCGCCTGGAGTCGAGGGAAAAAAGGTATATATATATATATCGCGGGAGGAGAGGCGCTTTGGCGAAATAGCGTCGCAGCTGACGGGGCTTCCGCGGCGAATTACGAGGCGTGTGTGCTTATAACGCGTGCTCGGGCGCACGTGCGACCCGCGTATTAACCACCCGAGAAATTACCCCGGTATTTCTTTGTGCGCGAGCCCGGGCACGCGGAGGGCGGCTAATTCGAACGGGACACGCCGCTCTTTGCCGCTGCGTGCGAATTGTACGAGGAAACCGAGCTCGAGTCAATAATAGAATTCTTCTGTACTTGTTGCAATTATACGCCGTGCGTTGGTTATAATTACCGACGATGGATTTAGCCGGGCTATAGAACACTTCTAGAGGGAGCTTGAATGTCGTTTACGATCGATTTCTGGAAATAACACCGCTGGAAAATTGTCGACAATGTTCTTTTTCTTTTTTTCTAGAATAAGTGGACAATTATTATAGAAAAGTAGAATCGTTTGTTGGTGATATTAAATATTTAATGTTTCGTTAATATAAATTTTTACTTGAGTACCAAGAAAAGGCGAGTAAAATATAAACTACTTAGAATAATTCAAATTTCATTACTTATTTTATTTTTCGACGAAATAGTCGAAAATGACAATGATAAATTATAATCGTTTATGCTGAATATAAAATAAAACAAAACTTGTTGACTAACCAGCTATACAATAAATTTTCAAAGCTACTGCATATGCGCAATTTATTTTTGAATAAGAAAATTCACACCTATTTACTACCAAATTTTAAAAATATTTATCGACAAGTAAATTTCATCCTTCGAGGAGCGCCGAGTAAAATGAAAATTGAGCTGCGCTCCTCGTCGCTCCAAAAAAAAAAAAAAAAGAAAAGAAAAGATCGACACGACAGTTTACCGTCGGCGGTTTGAGAATATTCCAAAATTACTGCCAGCAGCTGCGGCGCTCTTTTTTTCTCCTCGCCGTTCGCTCAAAAATTATTACATCCCTCGTGTCGGAGGATAAATACACTGGCACATACGTTACGTCGGGACGACGGCCACATTTTTGCCCAGCGCAAAAGAGAAAGAGAAACGGCTAAGTGGCGGCGAACTAATGGCAAACATGACTCGCACGGCGGCCCCGTCGGGCAAGAAATGAATGTGTCGAATTGTAACGGCTAATGGAGCGAAAAGGAGACAAGGGGTCCGCCGCGCCGGTGATAAACGATTCTACGATTTTTCGACGATCGCCCGGAGGAGGATGCCGAAGGAATTCGCTCCGCGCCGGTTTAGCCGCGCGGAAACGAGATTTCCGGCCGGTGTATACGCG
This sequence comes from Sycophila texana, assembly GCA_035582955.1. NCBI lineage: Eukaryota > Metazoa > Arthropoda > Insecta > Hymenoptera > Eurytomidae > Sycophila > Sycophila texana. The sequence goes on from JAWWEN010000020.1 coordinate 9,220,733, forward strand.
GCGGCGAAAATTTCCACCGCCAGCCGATAATTGACTTTATCGCGGTACTTCGGACAAGTCCAGTTAATTTTTCACTCGGTTTTTAGCCCACAAACTGGTTCGGATTTACAAGCGATTAGGTAAAATGCTGGAGGAAACGAGTTGCGCGCCTTTGGAAAATACTGCGCTTTAGCGGCGATAAATAAACCGCGTAATCACACCTTTTACGAGCAATAATAATTTCGCATCGCTCGTTTATGAAAGTAGTTTAGCATTTTGTACATGTCGCCGGATCGTTTAAATTTCCGTTTCGTATCGCAATAAATTGAAACATAACCGATTTACCAGGGCATAATCTAAGACATAAACGAAGGAAAGAAGAAGGTATAGTCCCGAGTATATAACACGATTTTATTTAAGTATATTTTTTTTATCTCTCTCTCTCCCTCGAAGATTAATAAATGATTTCACGATCCGAAGCGAATGGAAAGTTATTGCCACGCTAAATATAAAATTGTTGTTTCAATATGCAGAATAATGGTAGTGTTACTATAAATTCGCGACTGACGGGTTCTTTCATTAGCTCTCTTAATAAAATTGTTTACGAGAGAAGTTTCAGGGTGAAAGAACTACTATTGTTGTTCCTATAACATAAAATTCCTAACGTATGGCAGTCCGTAAAATACCTCGCTTTCAACCACTCGTAAACATCAAAGCGAAGTGAATGTGGAAAGCGGGACAAATAATGATGAAATACGACGTTGTTACGCATTCAATGCGCGAAATTGATGCGCCTCGATAAATATTTTTCAAGCCCGCCGGGAATGATTTTAATATTTTTCAAAAGCCCCGGCTAATTTATACATCGCGACGCGAAAGCTCTCGGGCAAAATAAAGCGCGAAAAATTAATCTGGCGCGCGTCAAAACACAAAACGATTCGAAGTCACAACACAAGCGAGACTAATCACTTTTCTACTTGTCTCTTTTTCTCTCTCTCTCTAACGAAAAAGTTTCGAAACTCACGATCGTCAGGCTATTCTCGTCGAATTACAAAAGGCCGAAAATAAATTTTATTTTGTAAACCGCGCGTATAATCCCCGAAGAAATGTGCCCCGGCGCATATATAAAATCGGCTAAGAGTCGACCTAAAGAGCCGCGACATTAAGAGAATTCGCGCACCGGCAATATATATATGTAAGAATATTCCGCGTATCCATTCTAATTTGGCGAGGGCGTTAATAGTTTGAGCATTAAGAGCAGTCGTTACCGGGCCGCTCAAGCCCGGAGCTACGATGTTAATGAGTCGCTTCATTTACATGCTCCCGCCGCGAGAGCTGCTCCTCCCCCTGGCGCCCCCTCCCCCCCCCCCCCCTCACCCTCTCCACCCGCCTCCGGTCGACTCGTTAGTGTTTTCTCGCTTGCGCCGCGCTACCAAGTTTCGCCGCCTCAGCATAGACTTACGGCCGTGCGCTCGGGTTAAACGCATTTACTTGCGGCCCTCTTCCCATTACCGAAATAAGATTGTTAACAAGCCCGTCGCCGCACTACGCGTCTATGTTCAACAGCGTAGTATTGGATTATTTCGTTTGGCCTTTAGATTGCTCCGACGAAATTTCAGTTTTTATCACCTCGTCACGAAGTCGCTAAAATTTTTTGAAGTGAAAGAACGACGAGTGCTTGATTGTTAATATATTTAGCGGTGGATATATCGTTTAGCATAATTAAGCTAAGTTGCTATGAAAAATTGCTCTTTTTAGCGGTTATTATTATGCGACTAATCAGGAGAGCGTCAGACCTCCAGATCACTAATTTTAATTAAACTTTAGAAATTGTTTTCTAACAGTAAATAATTAAGCATTTCACCTTTGTTTAGGATGTACAGCATGATATGCAACTATTGCTAACATTGCAAGTATATATATATATATAATACTTTTAGCATTGCTTATATAAGTAATAAGCATTATTAATTTTTTTTTCATTTCTCGAACAAAAGTTTGTGGGATTTAAAAATGACTGGTTTGTTTCATTCATTATTATTCTAAAGGTGTGGACCCTCTCCTGCTAAGCTGCGGCTAAAAAAAAAATGAAAAGCGTATTTCAAGAAATTTATTTACAAAAATTTGACAAATCGCTCATGACCAAAAGCTTCTCCCGTTTGAATTAATAAGAGACTCGTAGGATATTCTTTCTCCGAAGCGAAGTGATATACAGAGCCTTTCACACTTCCTTAATTCGTTTCTAATGAAAATTCGCAGTGACGCAAGTGTTGAAAGTCCAACAGATCGTTTAACACGCCGATAAATCCGTCCCATAAATAACAATACTAAAATGAATGGAAAATCTTAGGAGAAAGCGTCGTAAAACATGAAAGCGTTCCTCCATCGTCCCACACGCGCTCGCCCGTGAGGGGAGGAGGACGCTAATTCAGCGCTTCGAGAGAGTAGCTTCGCCGCGATATTTTACAATTCCGAGGCAGTAAATTCTCGGCCACCAGAAGAATAAACTCCAGTGAATTTCGACGGGCGCCCCCGCGCTTCGCCTTGGTAAAAAAAAGCTTCTCGGACGCGCGCGGCTCGGAGACATCACCAACCGCATAAAGAGGCCGGCGGCGCGTCCGAGATTATTTCTCGCCTAAGCTCTAAAAGCTGCGCTCGGCTCACCCTTCCTTTGTCCTCCGACGCTCTTTCCACCTTCTCCTGCCCGCCGCTCGGGTTATGAATATAAATATAATAGCCCGAGCCGCGCAATATATTCGGGACGAAAAAACAAGAGGTGGCTGTAAATAATGCCCCTCTTCCTTTGCGCACGCACTTGTATATACGTATATAGTGCTGGCCGAAAACGACCGGGGGCGGTAGCCCCGCCATTATATTCAGATTTTTTTTTAAGAGGTGCATGATAAAAATCTGAGAGCGCAATCTCGCGCCGGCGCTTCTGCTGAGATCGGCATTCTACGATCGCCTATATACATATACCTGCAAACTGTGAAAAAAGCTCTCAGCTTCCAATCACCTTCTATTTGTCTGACTAAAAAGAAATGAATTAGTCACTTTTCTTTTCTTTTTTAGTTTAACGTAAATAACATGTGGATAGGATCAAGAACTTGATTCTCGACTTGAATAATAGGGAATAGTAATTGAATAAAATGAGCATTAATAGAATTAATAACGATTATCCAAGGTTTTATTATTACTTGATAATAAATGAAAACATTTTAATCATTGATAAACGCTAATCTCGCCATTACACCTGTAATTTAATTGTAAAAAAAATAATGAACGATGTTTCATATATAGAATGACTTCATTTACATTAGGATACATATCTCCCGCAACTTACGAGATCATCAATTCGTCTGGAGCATTAAACTTAATAACAAGTTGAAGTGATATTTATTATAACGGAGTACACGGTATCGCATCTCGCCTACATGAATAATGCGGCCTAAAGGAGCAAAAAGAGAAACGGCTCAATTCGCGCATCACATTAGCCGTGTAACTTTATCGCGTCCGATAATTTCCCTTATACAACGAGGCGATCCCCCCCCCCCCCCTTTACAACCAGCCCCATCACGTTAAAATTACTCCGCGGTAAATATGCGAGCAAACATCGATCCCACTCGATCAGGGACGATCAATTACGCGCCGGTCTTCCTCCTTGAATTACAAGAGGCCGAGATGAGCGATCAGCCGGCGCGCTATAAGGTCGCGCATCGACAGCTCGAGATTGGATCGATCGGCCGCAAGGAAGTGATTGCGAATGATGAACGATCCGCGGACGCGGATGATAAAGTGACTGCTCGCGTCGCGACACGCCGAGGAATATCGATGGAAAGACGCCTCCATCCATCATGCGGCTGCCAGGCCGCCCGCCGGGCCTCTCCGTCTCTCTGTCTTGCTCTCGACTTCCTCGGCGCGGCGACGCTGAAGGATATGATCGGCCGGGCACCGATCAAACTCGAGCCCATCCGCTGGAATTCCACCTCCAATTACCGCGGCGCTCCTCGTTAATTGCGTCTCGCCCCCGGGAGGCGGTATATATATTTCTTTTTCCTCCGCAGAAACGGGGTCGTCGAAATTTTTCGAGTCCTTATTAAGTAGCTGCTTCGAAGTGTCGCGTGCGAATGCGGAACTGTCGGTCGTACATTTTTTAAAAGGCAAGCGTGTGACCGCCGGCTGTCGGGCCTTCTCTTGAGAAATTCAAAACGTTTAGACGTAATATTCAGGTTTTAATTTGATTCAAGGAATTACGTGTTTGTTTAAATAGATTAATTTAATTGTCGTGGAATTTTCTTATTTTCTAATTAATCTAAAGTTTCTAATTAAATAATTTTATTAACAAATATTGATAATATTTTCTAAAGTTAAAAGTCATCATATTTATCACGTGGTGTAACAAACACTCTGATAACAATTACAAGTTTTTAAAAAAGTTCGTTGAAAGAGTGTGAAACAGCGAGCAAAGTGCGATTAATAAAAATTTTAAAATAGAAACAGTCTAAATGTTAGTATTTAAAGAAAGTTTGACGATTTCAAAATTAGGAAGAAAAGGAATCGGCAGAAGTCTTGACGATGAAAAACCACGATATGCAGAAGCGCACCGATCGCTGAATATTACTATAACCGAAAAGCTGGAAGTCAATTTTGAATGAAAGAAATCGACGCAACAAATCTGAGATGATTTCGCAGCGAGGCCAAAAAAGATTACACGGCAGTTACCCGTTAAACCCAGCGATAAATTGCCCGGGCGTCATGAAAAGGCCGTACAAGCCGCGAAATTACTTTTCGCGCGGCACGGACAGCCGAAAGAGTTTCGAGAAGCCCGTTAATCGGGGGGAAAACGCTGAAAACAGCCGCGTGAAATAACAGCTATAAATATCCCCAACTCCCTTGACCGAATCGTTACCGCAGTGTCGATAAATCAGAGTATATACGCGGAGCTCTTAAAAGATTTCTCCGTCTAGTCAGCTGGCTCGGGCTCTATATACCTCCCTGGTCCCCCGGAATTACACCCGTGGATCAGCATACGCCGCGCGTTATTTACAATTGCCACTGATTTATGCGCCGGGGACGATCGAAAGTAGCGGGAGAGCCGCGCGCGCCGAGGAAGAGAAAGGCTGCCAAGAATAAAGCAATACGAATGGGTTAGCGATTTTCAAGAGGAGTGAGAGAGAAAACTGCCGAACTTATTCGCATCGAGGAGGCGAAGACAACGAAACAAGGGGCGGGTGGGGGTGGAGAGCGAAGAAATGAGCTGAATTTCACCTACTCGCGACGCGAGGGTATAATACACGTCGGCTCAGTACGCGCGGCACATAATGGAGGGCGAAGCGTCGGAGTGAAAAAGGAAGAAATATAAAGAGGGGGCAGGGAGAAGGGGCTGGAAAAATGGAGAGAAAGAACCGCGAGAGGCTGGCGGGTAAAACGGGGCCGCCTTGCCAGCCAATTCCCGGCGGGTCGCTATATTTACGAGGCTCATAAAGTAGCGGGCACGGCCGCGTATATTGCCGCGTAAATATCAGCTTATGGAAATATAGAGCTCAATATCTGCCGAGGCTCGGTCGGCTGCTTTTCTTCCCCGACGCCCTCTCCCCTCCCGCCCGGGCGGAAGTCGCCGGGGTTGGCTTTCGTCGGCTGCGCCACGAGAATTCGCACAAAAAGAGGCGCTTATAAACAACGGAAGCCGCATGAGGCGCTCCGTGTGCCAATAGCGCTGACCCCTTTGAATTTGTCTCGTATCTCCTTGCGAACGACCAAAGTCACTTTGCCCGGCTGCACTGAGAGCCCCTCCTCCCTACCGAGTGCGTGAGCGCGCATACATTTTTTTTCATCCTACATAGGGGATAGAGGGGTGTATCATCGCGTATCTTCCTTACTTTATTTAACGGAGCTTGCGCTTTACTTTTTTTTTGACAATTACTGGGGCGTCGTACGCGGGATATTTATGGTTAAATTACGGCGGCTCCCCCATGCCTAATCCCTCGAAAGCGCATCTCAGCTCGAATGATAAAAATTGAGACAAATCAGAGCTTGTTTTTTAAAAGAATATTAAGAGGCGCCGGAAATAAAGCTCGCGTAAATTTCCAAACAGTTTAAAAGCCGAGGGCCTATTTATCAAAGCCTCGCGGCGGTAAGGCAATTACCTCGAGAGTGCGCCGCGGCAAATAAAATATAGTAGGCTATACACATAATCCCCCTAAAAACATTGTGATTGAAATAGCCAGCCGCGAGAGGAGAAAAATGATCGGCCGCCCGGCAATTTATCAGTCCGACTTCGCCCGGCGTATAATGAACATCATCCGAGATAGGCGCGCGCGCGCAGCGTGCACCATCTCCGCGGTGCGCCTCGAGCACAATGGGGCTCGGTGTTGTACGCGCCGCGGAAAGTCGCGTCTCCTCCGTCTCTGTCTGGCGCTCGTCGCGGCGCGAACTCTCGCGGCAGCGCTGACACCATTAGCCACGGCCATCCGTCACCATTAACACAGATGTCCCGACGCGTCGGGCGACGAACGGCGCATTAATCACCCCGGGCGAGCGCGCGCGTCCGACGTGAATTTACGCCGTCGACGGGGCTCCGCCGCTCATTAATCGCGATGCGGCCCGTCGCCCGCTCTCGCGCGCGTTCTGACGCGCGAAAGAGCCGGGGCTTCCGGGTGGGCCCGCGAGACAACGCGAATAAAATTAACGACGCCTCGCGCGGCGAGACGCCGTGATTAGATGCTGCGGCAACGCCGGCCTGACGCGCCCGTCACTGTAGCGCGACGCGAGTGCCGGGGCCGTAAATTGGCTGAAATCGATGTAATTTATACGTTGTTATGTACTTGACGTCGGTTGGTTTGAATGAAATCGTTTGTTGGCGATGTGTTTTAGTGTTAGATTTTTAATTATTTAATTGTTTAATTATTTTTTGATTTTTTTAAATGCTTAATTATTTTAGTTATTGAATAACTTTTTAGTCTGATGTGGAATAAGATTAAGACATTCAGTCAGGTTTTCAGTCGTAATTTAAATGAGAAATACAAGTACAAGTAGTCTTCAAATATGATGAGTAAACGATAATTCATTGATAAAAAGTTTGTTTCCTTGAAAGTTGACACGAAACCAAAGTTTTTATCTCATCGTGATATATTCCATCAACAAAATATTGTCTATTGATCATTATTTCGCCATAAGCTTTTAATTTTAACTCCAGTGTGCAAATTCGATATTCAATGTAAAAATGTATAATTTTTTTCGTCTTACAAAATTGATGAAGCTTTTATCAGAAGCTTATATTGAAAGCTTCATTTAATTATAATTGCAATGAAATCTCAAAAAATCTTATATATAACTAAATAATCAATTTTTAGTAAATCCTAAATATCTTGAAAACATGAATTGAGTCATTTTGCTGGAAAACCACTAATAAATTATAACTTACATTAAGTTGAAAGTCACCTTTTCACAATATAAATCAACATTTTTATGTTTCATGACTCTTCACTTCATTATACTATTTTATGGTTACAGTCTAGACATTCATGTACATACATATTTTTTTATAATCAGTGATGCTGAAAAAAATAAAGTTAAAGTTCATTAAAATAAGCTTTTTACGAATCAGTACATTTAAACAGCTGTTTATAGAAGCTTCAAAAACGTGCAGTTTCGCGCGAGTGTCGCAAAAACTTTGTTGTCTCTCATTCGAAAATTCCCGCACTTTGTTTCGCGAGGCGTAACAAAAAGATCACCTGAAAAATACGTGGCTTAATTTGGACAGAGCGTCGAGTAATTAAGCGTCTCGTGCGTCCGTCCGTCCTGGCCGTCGAGAAAAAAAGTGCCAGGCGCAAAAAGCGTCGTCGCCGGCTCCTGCCAAGAGATAATGCGTCGTCGAGCGCGCGTCTTTTTACGGACGGCGGGTCGGATCTGACGAATTCGCGCGCACTTAACCGGTCGCCTGTTTTTGGGCCCCTGCGCGATGTGTTTACGAGTGAGCGTCATGACAATTAATCAGGATTTACGGGACGCACTCTCGCCACTCCGGATGGATTAATTTCGCGGAGTGCCGCCGAAAACGGCGCTCGCTCATTGTGCACACGCCGGATTTACTGACGGGAGCTGCCAGTTTTTTTTTTTTTTTTTTTTTGTTTTGTCAGCTTGAAGATGATTAAGGGGCAAAAGTGGAGTAAACAAAACTGCACTTTGAAGGACTTAAGCTGCCCACAAAAGTCTGCATTCCAAAGCTTTTTTCATAGTTTGAAAAACTTAAATTAAATATTTAAATAAAATGAAAAAATGATGACGGTAGTTCCGAATCTTTTTCAGTTGAAACTTTTGGATACAACTTTATAAAAAGATTCTTAATAATTGAATGGCACAAATTTATTTTTGGAAAATTAATTAACAAATTTACACAAAGCCTCTGTATGTAAAATATACAATTTTCACAACGACCTAAAATCTGATGATAAACGATGTTAAACTACTTTGCTTGAGTTCACGGAATATCCAAGAATACTATGCAGCGGAATATACACATTTAACAGCAAGTAGAACAAGTCGAATACAATGAGACATATGTATACGCTGAACCATTTTGATTGGAATTTACTACGTGTATATTTCAAGACGTCGGGCTGCAAAAGGGTCAGCGCAAATTGAGAAAGACTCTGGGCGACGTCAACAGAGAGAGCGGAGAGGAAGCGATACGAGCCGAGGAGTAAAAGGGGAATAAAGAGGACGGGAGAACAAATGAATGCACGAAGATGATATTCGGTATTTGCTTTTTATTAGGAACAGCTGCTATGTTGCTGCGTGAAGCCGAAATTCCTTGTGTTTTGTATATACGCCATCACTCGACTCGCATTCCGACACGATAAAAAAAAGACTTTATAAATTTTGCCCGTTTAAATATTTTTAGTTCATGTCTCTTACTAAAATCATTTTTTAACCATTAATTCAGCAGTAAATATTTTTAAACTATTAATTCGCGTCTAAAAGTAGGAAATTTAAGTGAACTGGTTTACTTGTTGCTAAAAAGCCAAGTGCTGTAAATTCAAATTGACTGAAACTGGATAACATAATTATTTTGGACTTGAGACATATTATACAATCATTAGTAAGTGTTACGACCCAATACATTATGTAAATATCAAAACGGAAAATATACCAATCTAATTAATTGAATATTATTATTGTATATCTAAGAACCTATAATTTAATAACCCACTTGAAATATCTACATACAACACACAGTTACATTGCACAAGTCGAAATTAAATAAATAAATGTAATAACTGGTTAGCTGGTGCAGTTCATTCGACGAGCCTCAAGAAAAAAAAGACCCGCGTCGGATGCGTGTCGGTAGGCAACTTTCACATCCCGTCCTTAACAGGCCCATATAACGACGTCACGCGAAATGTGCAGCCGCGTATAAATCGAGAAAACTTTTCTAGACGCCTAAGCGCACAAGACCATCGCCGCGCGCTTACGCACAGCTGAGATAGCTTTTTCCGCACGCACGGCTCCTCCACCCACTCGGCTGCCGCCGCGGCAATAAATCCGATCGCAATTAAGATTCGCAATTACGCTATCTCTCCGGTGCGCCCGTAAATCTTGTTTATTCTAATTAAAATCGCTCCGCGGCCGGCCTGATCCTAATTAAACATCTTCTTAACGAGAAGATTCGCCGGCGGCGCCTCGCGGAAGAGCCGTCCTAAATAGCGGAAACGACGCGAAACTCCGCGCTCAAGGGAGCCCCGGCCCCGCCCCCGTCTTATCGCCGCAGGGCGATCGCGCAGAGAGAGAGAGAGAGAGAGAGAGAGAGAGAGAGAGAGAGAGAGAGAGAGAAGGAGAGAGACCGAGGAATCCGACTTCCAGGACAAACCGCCTTATCGCCCGATTGCAAGGCTGGCTCGCGGTCCTCCACGCGCGGATACAGATAACCGCCCCCCGGACCAACTTCGCGGGGATTAATTTCGGTTAACAGGTAACAGCCGCTCGGGGAGGTCCTGCCCGCCGGTGCGCCCTGCAAATTGCCGGCGCCCTGTACGCGCGACAACACGCCTGGGAAATACGCTCTCGAATTTAATCGCTTTTCGTTGTGTACGCGCGCGAAACACGGCATCGTGGGTTGCGACTGTGCCGCGCGCTCGTTCCTCATATACTTAGGGGGCACGTCCGATTCGCCTCGATGGAGAGATAACGCGCTTCGGATGAATGGTATTACGCGCTGAATTAGCATGGGAGGTCGGGTTGTACTTGCACTCGCTCCCCTTCCCCAGCTCCTGGCTTACGTCTTTTATGATGATTGTGTGCTTACGAGATTATATTAGACCCTCCGTGCCGTTTTCTCCATGATACCAGGGATGCTATTGTACTGGATTCGACTACTTTAAAGACGCATTAGTTGTGTGCTTTTGAATTTGTGTGGGTGCGCGGAGTCTTATTATTTTAGAATAGAATAGAATAGTATAGTTGTTTATTGCAAATTGCAGTATTTACAAATAAAGATCATCTAGAAATATATGATATTTTTAAATTACAACAATACGAATCACGTTCTGAGTTCTGAGTTGATAATCGTTTTAAAATTACATTTTACTTACGTAGGATAAACTATACTTTTACGTGTGTAAAAGATCGACAAATATTTTTGTATTGATGATTATAAGTATTGCTTGTTACCTTACAATGATTCAGTTATTGTTCTTTTCATTTAGTTTATTTTCTTAAGTTCCTTTTCTGTGGAATAAAAAAAATATTTATTTAATAGTTAATGATAAATGATAATATTATTTTTTATATTATTTTTAGCCTATTATTTGAAGTCTATTTTATGCAGTAAATAGTAATTAGGCACTAAGTCCATTAAATATTTGCACTGAAATATCAGTAACGGCATAATTTGGTTTAGTACAGATTACAAAAAAAAGTGTAAAAAAAAATTATTTATTCAAGATACACGGACTAATTTTTTTACTGGTGACTTTCATTTTTGCAAGTTTCAAGTATCTACCCGTCGAAATATTCGTACAATAAAAAAAAAAAAAACAATTTCACAAAAATTCAAGATTTACATTATAGGTTGCCGTTGGTTACCTCGAAGTAGACGTTGAGGGCTGCTGACGTTACGACATCTTCCCGCCTCTCGTAATCTGAAAAATAAGGGGATCCGAGATAAAAGGACGCGAGGCATTCGTTTTGTTGCGCCGGTCGTTCTCCTGGAGAGTCAGAGAGGAGGGGGTGGAGAGAGACTCGCTATGACGCCGTGAAAATAAGAAGGTGGAGAAAAAGGAAAGTAGGCGAGGAAGAATAAGAGGAAAGTTCCGGAAGCACCCACCGAGGTCACGTTTCCCGGGAATTTATGGTTACTTTCGGAACGAGCGCTTTCCTGGGCGCTTCTCAAACGGAATCAACCACTAATTCTGTTTAGTGCTCCCCCGGGCCGTGTCTTTATCTTTACCGAGCGACGATGGGGCAGTTTTCCCCCCTCGGCCGATTTTCTAAGTAGATAAAGTCCGTAACGGACGGCGCGACTTCGGCTTATACACTCGCTCGGTTATTATTAAACTCCGTATAAACGGAATAAAACGGAATAAAAGTTACTGCATTGTGTCACCTTCCTCTCGTTATCGCATAATTATACTCCTTTGCTTCACATTTTATTTATTTTATTTATTTTAATTAACTTTGAAAAATTATTCTTTAGTATTATCGCTTAGTAATAGTTCTGAAGTTCTCGGTTGTAAAGAATAACCTCTACACGGACGTAAATGTTGCATTGGAAAGTACTACAGCCTTTGTAAAATCGATAACCAACTAGAAAAAAAAAAAAAGAAAAAAAGAAAAACAGCAATACAGTAAATTTCAAAATATTTATAAGTATTATCACAATAATTTGAAATAATATGGACATAGATAAATCTAGCATTAAATTTGTTTTTATCAGTATTAATTATACAATTGAATCATTATATCTTTCCGATAATTAAACAAATTATTTCTCCTACATTCAAGATAAACGCTAAGATACATAAAACTCCGCTCTTTTTTTTAACGAGCAGTTAATCACGTCGTCTGGCTTTCCGTTTTCCATTAGTATTCCAAGCTCTTAAATTTTGGAATCACTCACTCGGAAGTTATCTACAAAGAGCTTAAGGTCAAGATGCCATTAGACACTTCCGCGCCTCGCTCGACTCGCTCCCCGACTCCATCGTCCCCGCTCCCTCCCCCATCACTCCGAAGTTACTCCTCGAGAGCGAGAAGTAACGACGAAAGGAGGAGAAGAGTAGACTCGACTCTCGACTCGGCTCGGCTCGTTAATCGGGCTTTATTAAAAGAATCGAAGAGAAATGTGGGCGTATTCCGACGGAATCCTCAAGTGCGTCTACGCGAGAAGACGGAGTGGCGCGCGTTAATCACGTTCACGCCCTTCGCGAGTTCTCCGCGCGAAAAGAGGAGATTGGAAAAGTGTACGAGGCGCTCCGCCCGACGATGGCCTGACAATCGCCTCCGGGGGTCGAGAAGGCCGCTCCTTAATGAATCGGCGGGAGGCTGCGAGTGTACTACGTAGGCTGCTGCCACCGGGGCGCAGATGCCGCGCGATTGATTGGGGGCGGCCGCTCTTGAGCACCCACCCCCCGGGAATTCATTTGATTCTCACGTTTTTCACCTCAATTTAATGAAAGGCCCGTGAGCAGTGCTCTGCCAACATTTATAATTCGAGGAATTGAAATATCCGCTTTATTAGCGCTGATTCTGACTGATGAAGACCGGAGGAAGGATACTTTCTTTTCGCTGGATGCAATTAAGATGTCGAGCTATCGAGTCTGAGACGTCTGAGTAATTATTTTATTTGAGTATCACTTCATTTCGTTCTTCTCTAGAAGCGAGATTTCATTTTAAATTCCGTCAAATTGTAAATACAAGGAGACAAATTTTCCATTAAAAATTACTGTTGTATTTTCAAAAGCCATCAAAGAAAAAGAGGAGCGGTGTCGATCGATTAATAACAAAGAGCATTACGTGCTGCTGGACGAGGCTGTAGTTGCTAAAGGCACATCATGCGAATACAAGGGATCGTTAGAAAAACTATTAAGTTCTGTTAAAACACAAGTTGTTAGGGATTTAATTCGAATAAGGATTAAAGGCAGAAAATGCCCGAAATCATGAAAGCGTAATCGCGTTTTGCGGTAGCGACAATAAAAATAAATTAAATAAAAAACATTGAGCGCGAGGAGCCGAGGCAGAGAGAGAGAGAGAGAGAGAGAGAGAGAGAGAGAGAGACAGACAGAAAAAGAGAGAGAAAGTGGAGGATGAATAAAGGATAATGCATCTTTTTGCTGGTACCCCAGGGGCCTCTATGGCTACGCCGCGTCATTAACCGTATCTGCGATCTCGGGGTGCAGCGGGTGTCGCGCGTCGTACCTACAACTCTTTACGCGCTGCTCCCCGCGTTTTTTCCCTCGTCGAGCAGCGCGCGACGACACAATGCCCGGCTAATGGTGCCTTCAAGGTGGCGCGAGGCTGCGGTTGTAAAGGCTCGGAGTCCGAGCTCGAGCTTTTGTGAGATTTAACTCGGTGTCGCGCTGGATACTCTCTCTTGCCTCCCTTGGCCGAGTGGAGACCGCACTGAAAGACGAATGGCCCTGGGATGCAGCTTTCCTCTGGCCCACAGAATTTATCGTCGCACATTAGAAAGTTAATGTGGGACGTAAATTTTGTTTCTTTTTCCGCTTGAATTATTTTTCTTTTTTTTTTATTTCTTTTACTTTTCGAATTCTCGTCTGTTTTCTTTTTAAGTTATTAATATTTGATTCCCTTTATTTTCCTGAAAATTTTTTGAAATGTTTAGTGACTTTCGTAAATCTGTCATTCCACTGCTCTTGGCGTGTTAGAAAGATATACTGAGAGAAATGGTTTATTAATTTTCAGTAGAACCATTAAGCAATATTTCATGGCTAATTTATCAATGAGCCTCTATATTTCTGTGATTAAAGTAAAATTTACTGAACTACTTTTAGTACAAAAATTAGTAAAATATTTATTTGATTGTATGATTTCGTAATTGACATTATTTAATGTGTATATAAGATTTATTTATACTTATGTATTAAATTTAATCGGACCCAAAAGGTTCTCAGAATATGCTACTTATGAATATGAATTAGTGAATTATACACTAATTCTACGTGATAAATTTGTCACTTATTCAATTTGTGAAAAACTTATCACGTAGAATAAGTGTATCGTCGGGTTACACAGGAGAGCGCTGGAAAAGGTACCTATTTCGGATGACGCTCTTAAACTTTCAATTTTAAGTTGGCAATTCTGATAATAAAACCTCTTAAATAATAAAATCTCTTTAATAACAAATTATTATTAGGTTATCAGTATTGCCAACTTAAAATTGAAAGTTTAAAAGCGTCATCTGAAATAGGTGTACCTTTCCCAACGCTCTCCCCAGATAGGTCCTTATTCCTGTAACCCGACGGTATAATTCATTTATTCATATTCACAGAGTACGTACACAATAACAATAACATTAATAATCTTGTATTAAAACAGTTAAAATATCAATGTTAAATAATTAAAAATAACTATAATAAAGTGAAGATCATCTTTTACCCGATTAAAATCCGCAAGGCAATTGAAGAGATCGGAAGGAAAGCAGAAAGTCGATTCGCCTTTTATGCGGTGACGTTAACGTTATACGGGGTGCCCATTCACATACGGTGGCAGATTGCAGTGACGATTGTTGGCGTGACGCTATCCGTCACGGCGTGGACCACCGCCGTAGGGGCTCACCCCTCCCCTCATCACTCATCAATGGGATCCATTCAGTATATCTCTCTCGCCTTTTCTCATTCGACCGGGAAGAGAATCGAGGGAGGGGTCGGCTTAATGCGTCTCATGTGGCTTGTAGCCCTTGATTAATTATTCAGTGTAACAGCTCGAACTTTCAATGAGTATCAATTATCATTCCGCGCATCTGCGTTTACGATTCTGATTAAAACTTTTATGCTTGTCTGGTGCGGCGACAAACATCTCGGAATAAGAATGCAGTAGGAGCGCTCTAATGAAGGTATCTCGATGTACGTCGGTTTTGCAATTTGCATCTGGCGCCGTCCGCTGTGTACGCCGAGGCTGGAGTGATGGGTTTGCAAAGCGCCCGTGACGTGTGTACCGAGCCGCCCGGATGCCGGGGTGTAACGTGAAATGATTGTTGGCTCGACGGCGCGCCTTACGAGGGGCTCGTTTTTTTTGCGTCGCACTGACGACGGATGCGTGATTGAGTGCTTAATTTTAAAGTACGTATTGGAAACTGCTTTAATGCGGATACTGATAGGCTTTATGCCGTCGAAACAATCTTGGCTCTTCTTGTGTATGTGGAAGACCTAAAAAGAAATTCGACAATAACGTTTAATTCAGTTCAATGTATTCCGATGTATGAGGGAAAAAATTTAATTAATTGTGCACCTTATCAGTTTTATAGTAGGTATACATAAGAACGTTTTTATGCTTGGGAAAATAAAGTTTATTCCTTTTAGCTTATTCGTCCATTGAAAATACAAAATTCTGGACCACGTACTCACGCGTGGCTGAACGTTGATTTTCGCTACTCGATCCATTGTTTATTTAATTTATTCGATGTTAATTTCATACAATTTTTAATTAATAACCTTTTATGCTCGAGACAAAGAAGATTTTTTATTATAAATGTTTTAAATAAAATATTCAAGAAAATTTGGATGGATAATATATTTCAATTTATTTCAAGGCAAGAGATTTTTTTTTAATTGTAAATTTTATAGTACATTTATAATAATCCCAACAGCGAACCATCAATTAAATACGTCAATACATTTAAAAATAATGCACATAAATAATAAGAAAATAATAATTTCTAAAAGGCGGGCTCACTCGACGAATATAGGGACTCAACAGAGTTCCAGCCAGTTTCCAAATGGACTGCGGCAAAGGAATAATTAATCGTGAAAATATATTGCGGTCTCTAGCACAGCATTGTCAACCGCAAGATTAATAAAAAAAAAGAAAAAAACCTCTTTTTTTACCCCCGAGCCGAGCGCGTCCGCATACACTCGGCACAATAGAGATACATGAGGATATTATTCTTGGGGAAGCCGGCGAGGAGCGGCGTGGAGTGACAAATACGCGGTCATACATATAACCGGGGTGTCGCGGGAGCGTCCTCGTGACACGCGAATAAGGGTGGCCACTTCATCTCTGTCAGCTCTTCATTACTCATAGAGGATTCGGGCGAAGGAGACCGAGCGAGCCCCGACGGCTTCCCGACACTTCGCTTGCCGAGGAGCGAGAGAAAAGGACAGAGCGATGGCCCGCAGATGTTGCCGCGGTCAATAAATTACCGATTCGAAAGATATCGAAGCGGCAGGCCTGGCCATTGTCGCGAGTCCCTCATTCGTTCCGTGTAATCCGCACTTTTTCGCCGCCGCTCTAAAGAGGGGTGCGCGCGCTCTATGTTTATGCAATACTTCTCATTCCTTAATTTGTCACGGGATAACAACGAACACCCGAAGTGCTACGCCGCTGCCTGTTTGATTTACATTTCTACGGGCAACATCGCTTATGGAGGTGAATTAGCAACGCTGCGAGATCCAAAAAGCTTGTTAATGCTGTCGATTAATTCGCTGGTGTGCTGTTGGGATAGGAGGAATTTTTAATGCCACATTTGCTTTAAAACTGACATTATCTTGAGACCTGGATTGCTGTATTTTATTGTCAATTTTCTGCTCGTAGAATTAGGATAATTTTTTATGTAGAGAAGAAAAAGAATAATTACGTAGTTTTTTAAATTTCTTTATTTTTAAGCTTAAATTGAATCTATCCTTGGGGTTGTATTTATATATTATCTTTCAAAATGAAGTAGCAAATCTTGGCTTTACAGTTTTTTAAACAAGAAATATGCTGCATTTACATTTAATTACAATGTAATTTATAAATTATACAAATAATTTATTCATACAGAGTGATATTTTTTTCAAATGTGATTTAGTAAATTTAGTAATTTCTTTTTGTTTTCACACGCACAGAAAATTCCTAAGTTAAATTTTATTGTGTACCATTGTAATTTTTCGTAATGCAATTACAAATTTGTCTAATAACCTTAAGAATTTTTCTAAGGAACCCAAGAATTTTTTAAAAAATTTTATCGAAAAAATTTTATTGAATTCCTCTCGTTGTAAAAAATTAATAATACATCCCCTACAGTTAACTACACAATTGCAATTTTTTCTTTAATTCATATAACTTCTCCGCATTAAAAAAAAAAAAAATTAAACAGGAATGGCGAATCGTTCGCAAAACTACGAGAAAGAAATCAGCGATTTCTTTTTCCGTTTAATCAAATGTGTCGAGGCAAGTTTAAATTGGTAACATTAAAAGAAAAATACTGCCCGGTCGTAAAGCGCAATAAAGCAAGGCCTCGAAAACTGCAAGTCAAGTATGCTCGCGACACTTTAGCGAAGTTCTCCCCCACCGGGCCGAGGGAGTAAACAAGCGCGAAGGAGGTCGTCGCAGTATCGCGCGTATCTCCGATATTTCGCCGAAAAATTGTCCTCCTGAAGAGCCGTATCGTTCCAAGAAATTAAATAAATGGCATCATTTGGCAGAGTTGTCCCATTACGCGTCCTTACGGCCGCCGGCCCCGCTGCGCAATATCGGCCGCGTGTATAGTAACCAACTGGCGCCCTCCCCCCTCCCCCTCGCCAAAGTAAAACTGAAGAAACCGAGCGAGACGCGTGGCCAGGGGAGAGAAAGAAAGCCAGCCAGCGTCGATCGTCGCGACAGAAAAGAGCTTCTGTTAAGGTCAGCCTCGCTCGGTACACGTACAGAGAAACGAGACATAACTGCCAGCAGGGCAGCGTATATAAAAGGAGGACGTATCCCACGGAGCCGACGGGGAGGGAGGTTACAATTTCGCCGCACGATCGCACCAGGAGAGTTTTTGCTGCGCTCGCGCGCGCGAGCGAGTGACCGCAAGGCGCGGGAACTGGACGCGCCGCGCCAATACCCCGAGAGTTCCTGCTTCGGCGTTTTACGGAGCCATTCGAGCAAGATGGTGCGTGATAATGGCACCTTATAGGGGAAAAGCAATTTCTGCCCGGCTTCCCGCTCCCGAGCAGACCTCGTCGATTTCTGCTGTCTCCTTTACTTCCTCCTCCGTCCTCGTCCCTATCCTAACGCGGAGGCCTGGCGCTCTCTTTCTCGCTCTTCCTCGCTGGCTACGACATGCCGACGCACCACCGCCACTTCTTCGATTCTCGCCTCTTAGCGTAACCTCTAATTTTCCTGTAATCTCCTGCGGACTTTCCGAGGAGGCCCTCCTCTCGGGCTCCTGGCTTCCACAGAGTGGCACGTTTCACGACGCCGCGCGCACCCACTGCCAGGGATTGCGCGCCGCTTCGAAATTGCACTTTTCTGAGGCGACCGGGGGGAGATAATCGCGCTTGTAAAACAAAATCTACCGATGGTACGTGGCGAGTACGCAGCTTCCTCGAAATTAATTGGTCACTTTCATTTATTAAATTTTCGCGATAACAATGTTTACACGAGCAAACCAATTAATATTGAAAAATTGACTGTAATAATTGTGTTATAAAACGAAACGAGCTTCAACCAATTAATATTGAAAAATTGACTGTAATAATTGTGTTATAAAACGAATGAGCTTCAAAAAGTAAAATTCATTATGAGAAATGCATGCATATTTATATTACAGAGGGTCTGACACCTTTAAATTTGTAGAAATAATCAGGGTTGGTCTCAAAATGTAGGACTTGTATCTATCAAATTTTTGAGTAAGTAATTTTTGAAGGATAGAAATTATTGAAAATTTTTGATAAAACCAAAACTTAGCATATTGGCACAAATTTTGGCCTTAAATTATTTACACAAATAAATTTGATTATACGTACAACTATTTAGCTCGAAATGATATGCCTATACGTTTCTGTAGGTGACGGCAAAAAGAATCGTTTTTCATTATTCTACGCTGCTAATGATTAAAATGAAACAGTTCTGCTCGAGTCACTTGATACATTACATGTAGTAAAAGATTTCTGGAATTATAAAGTACATTTATCTAAAAAAAGAACAAAAAATCATGTTTCACGCTGAAATATCCGCTTTTCCGTAATTTTCCTCGACGTAAATTCAACCAAGGACCCGCGAAACCGCTTACTTGATCTTCCGAGCGTGCGACGTAACAAGAAGGCGATTTATTCCGTTAAGAAGCCGCGCAAGCCCTCCCGGAGGAGAATTTACGAAGTTATAGGAAGATCGAACCGCGGGACGGAAATCAAGCTGAAAGACGTTCATATCGTGTACGAAGTCGGTCTACCCTTTTCTTGGGAGCGTTTATAACGCCGAGGCAGCCGCCGAGCGTGTGCGCGATATGTCTCGCCACTGGATCTCGATCCTCTCTCTCTCCTCGTCTCGCTCGCTCCCGCTCTCCGCGCGAGATATAAATTTTCTGATATTCGACCGTTCGTGTCGTTTGAAATGGGGCAGTTTTCTCGGTACCTAATGGTTATTGCCTTTCTCGGCCGACATATTGCGTTCCATTCAGTGCAATGTGTGCGACCGATTTATCAGCCTCCTCCGCCTCTGCCGCCCCGTCGGTCCTCCTCCGCGAGCTCTTTTCCTCGCTCTAAATTTCCTCTACGCAACCTTACGTCCCCCGGAGAAACGCGCCTGCTTCGGACAGCTCCTTCCGTGATTCTACGCCCTCCTTTTTCTTTCTTTTTTTTCGTAGATACTCGCTCCCCGTGAAATACCTTTTTCTTCGAACCAGAGACGATCTTGTCGGTGCGGTGAGAACTGTTCATTTCAATTCATCGCGATTTTCCGCACATCCAGCAGTTTGTAAGGGCAAAGTTGGCTCAAGGGTACTGCGAGAAAAATTTAATTTCAACATATTTGTTTTACATTTTGAACGAGGGTATCAGCTCATTAAGGAGAGAGAGAGTCCTTGAATTTTTAACGCAAAATCCCCAGGCGGTGACACTTTAAATAAGCCGAGATGGAATAATGTATAAATTAGACCCTAATTTAATCCAGCAATCCCGGCGTGATTCAACAAATTGCTTGAGCGGCTCCAATTAAGGCACGAACGTACGTCGGCGTATATACATCTTCTACAAGAGGTTGTATCCATAATTTAATCACACAGAAGAGCAACTTGCGGCGGGGAAAGCATCAGGGGGAGCAGGAAAAAAGAAGGAAGGAAGACAGGAGGGCAAAGAGTGCGACGTGTGTGCGTATCCCGGGGAAGAGGAGAGAAAAGGGCGAAATCTTTCGGATGGAAGGGTGAGCAGTGGTCAGACCGAGTGAATCAAAGAGGAGACGCCGAGCACGCAGTTACCGGAAAGTCGTCGAGTCCGCAGAGGGTTGGCCGGCCTTTCTATCCCTCTCTCTCTCTCCATCTCGCTCTTTCTGTTTCGCGCACAAGCGCGCGCATGATATGCATGCATGCTCGGCTTTGCCAGCCTTTGGACGGGAAGTGCCCGAGGTGTGGCCGCAGAGTTGAATTATTGCAAGCTGTCCGCCATTCATACAGGATGTATGCTCTGACCCGCGACCGTAAATCTTTGCGCTACGTCAGCTCTCTCTCTCTCTCTCTCTCTCGTTCGTTCGTTCTCTCTCACTCTGCGACTGCCTGCCGACTTTGCGTTATACACTCGGGACCAGGTGATATTATTATTATGGTTCCGAGCTCGCGAATTGAATAATGCGCCATTCAACGCAATGACGAAGGACTAAGTGATTTTCACCCCATTAACGCACCGCTGAATCCCCTGGATAAGTTCGCGTGCTGCTTCTCGGATGCCCAGAGCATATGAGTGTCATGAATACATAAGCGCCGCGTCATGTACGGCTGTAACTTTTGCGATTTTCGCTGAAATAGAAAATGCGAGATTCATTCTTCATTAATTTCGTGGAAATGTAAAAATGAATAAATTACCGATAATTTGAGCTGCAGTTGTTACATTCTGTGTGATTTGAATTCGTTTAAATTAAATTAAAAAATTGTGCTTAGGGACGTCGCTGTTTTATTGACTACCGTTAGTCCTTTCACGCGAAATGCTCTCTACCAGGGGACTTTATCGCATTTCACCTCGACTTTCGATAGGATTGATAACGACACTGTCGCCCGGATTTATCTCACTGGTACACGCAATTGACTTTATCGAGAAGAAATCAGGGCCACTTTGTAGAATTACCAGTTAGAAATTTATGAGAAGTAATCAACTATTTTTTTACTAAACAATTTAAGCTGAAAGCAACTATGAGAAACACCATTAAGTTATTAATACTGCACTTAAAAAAATCGTCAGCAGATTCACTAGTAAATAAAAAGATAAAAGAAAAAAATCTCTTTTCCAATAAAAAGATGAAAAACACAGGTCGTTTGCGAGTCCATCCACGCTATCGGCCCTCAAATCGTTTACACTCGAATAGAGCTCGACACGTAAAGAAACAATAAGATAACTCCCAAATGATATCCCCGCGATTCCCTCGTTGCGCGGTATCGACTGAAAATCGTCTTGTCGGAGTATCCGCCGTTATCTCATCTCCGGCTCGGCTCGATTGCCACCCCCCGGCTGGCGCGGGCAAATGCCGATCACGTAACCACGCGGTCAGTCTCACTCCCCTTTGCGGCCGCGCGTCCCGACTGCGGTTCGGCCGCGAGGGCGAGGGTGTGGAGAGGATCCTCCGGAGCGTTTTACAGCAGTCAGCGATCTCCCGATGGCTCGCCCCTTACAAATCCCTCCCGCCGCTCCGGAGCTGGACTCGCGCTCAGCTCAGCCCGGCCAAATCCTTTCACCTCTCTCTCCCCCCGCGGACGGTAAGCCGGCCTCTCTTCTTTTACGTCCTCGCGATGGCGCAAACCCGGCTCCGTCGTTGAGTCAACGGGAAAAAGAGGGAGAGAAGCCGCGCGGGGGTGGGCCTTTAAGCGGAGATAAGATTGGAAAAGTTGTATGAGGGGCCAAGTTTAACAGCTATATAACCATTACGCCGCTCCGATAAAGTAGAATCTAGTGTCTTAACGTTCTGGAACGAAATTCCGGATATAGCGCCCGTATATTCCTATATGGAGGCACTCGCCGTGAAGCTCCGGCTATTCGCCCGGCGGACGCGCACTCGGGGAAGGCGAGCATCGCCGGCAATCGATGTAAAAGGCGAGCACGTCGAGCGGCTTCCATGGGAAATTGACCGTTGCCGATCCAACAAGTAGCGGGATACTCTAATTCCTTCTGGTCCACTCGTGACCTACCCTTTTTAATTGATTTGCGTATACTCATAAAAATGTCTCCAAATTCGAGAGCACTGTAAAATTCAGTATGCAACGTTTGCGCTTTGATGAATTAGCTGATTATTTTTATTTATGTATTTTAAATCGACTGAAGAGTATTTACAAGTAATTTTGAAGACAAATTCATTTCAAGAAAAGCCTATTTTAATTTGCCATTTTTTAAAGTACACTTATCAGAATCAGATGAACTTGAAGAATCATTTGTATTATGCCCTAAGATCATTCTATATTCTCTTTCTTCCTTATTAAAACTGGAAAATTAAAACAAAACACTTTTTTAAAATGAGCTTTTTCTCGTTACAGTCCGACAATAGTGTGAAATATTAAAAATCTTAAAGTAAAATTTAAAAACTGCAACATGTCTTACTAAAAACATTTGCATAAATTTTATACAAACTCTGTGCAGAATTTATAAAGCTTTTTTCACCTACAAAAATTTGTAGATTTCCTGTAGAAATTCTACGTTAATTTTGCAGAAAATCTGGTGAATATTTTTGTGTAGACTTTCTGCAGAATTTGTGACAAATTTGTATAAATTGTACACAAACTCTGAACAAAATTTTTCGGTATAATTTATGAAGCACTTTTTCGTAAGAATAGAAAAATGATAAATCTAAAAATAAGTGAAATTTTGGACTTGATAACTATTTAATTTCTATATAAAAATCTGTACACCGACGAATAATTTAGATATTATAGTCAACTATAGCGCGTCCATCTGAGCGAGCAAGTGCAATAATTGAGCAGTTAATAAGGTAAATAATGCAGTGAAAGTAATCGGTCGAAGTGCAGGGAAAAAATTCCAAGGCGCGCAGGTCATAAATTGTTCAGCATTCGCCGTCGGCCGCGCTCGCATGTTGCAATATTTAACGTCTCCACTTAACGTCCTATCATTACCTCGCCATCATCCCTCGGCGGTCGAGCCCTCCGCTCTCTCTCTCTTTCTCCCCTTTACCGACCGCTTCCTAGAAATCATTTAATCCATTCCACGCGCACCAGCTCATAATTACCCGGCGCGCGCGCGCTCGCTGAATTTATCGAACCGCGCGTGCTCTCGCCGAGTAATATACACACGCGCGCGCCGTAATTTATGAAAGACATCTGGTAATTAGAGCGCACGCGATGGATCAAAAGTCGGCGCGGTATTTTCCGCGGACGGCCGCGCTTCCGCGAACGGCCGATCGGACGTCGTGTATTATATACGCCCCCTATATATACGCTCTCCTCTCTCCCGGAACGCCGATTCGCATCGATTCGGACGCGGTGGGTGGCTTCGCGTTTCTCTCGCTGCCCCTTCCTTTTTCCCTTTATTCTCCACTTTTTTTTTAATGGCCGAGGCGAAATTTATACACGCCGGGTTCCCCGCGGGAGCGCGAGCACGCACCCGCGGCTCGCGATTAATTGCCTTTTGATATCGGGGCGCGCGAGTGGTTCGTTAAGTCGGACCCCTGCTCACGCGACACGAATGCGCGCGCGGACTCGCGAGAGAGGCTGATATTTCGAGGGCCGTTAAACGGGAGCGTGCCTCGGCAGGCGCGGATAAATTATGCGTGACGCCCGCCGCTGGAAAGCGAGATTGCAGCGCGAGATGGACTTGTCCGCCGCTGCAAAGGTGTAGAAAGCAGCTGTCTAGCGGCCTGCTTAACGCTGATTCGAGATATTTTCATTTAAAAATGCCTGTCGCTGCTACTCGCTTATTTATCGCTCGGCACCGCGGCTTATACTTTATTGACTTTGAAATAATAAAGGTGGAAAGGAGGACTGACACCTGCTGTCTTCCAACTTGCACTTTTTTTTATTTTCTTTTAATATTCGTTAAATTAATTAGTGGACTTTGTAAGTTATTTAAAGAATTTTACCATCTCCATGCAGAAAAATGCTACGTTTTAGAAATTACTATAGTCTTTACCAAAGGAAGAACAAACTCGAAAAATAAAAAAAATGGTATAGGTAATTGCTTGTTTGCAAATTTAACTATAAAATTATTTTAAATTTACTATCTATCTTCAAAATTTGAAAATGAGAAATTTTATACTAGTTCAATATATAAACGTCTTTTCACAAACAAAATATGTCATTATTCATATTTTTTAAAGAGAATTTTACATCATAGTAATTTTGTTTTTTTTAATGCATTTTTATCTGCATCAGAAATATGAGAAAAGTGTGTATAAGGTACTTTTGCATTCACTTATAAAATAGCGCCTTTTCATTAGAGGCCAAGGGGCGCGAAGAAGAACGCCTCTTAATGAACATTAAAGCAAGCAGTACTCGAAGCAAGTGACGGCATGTAACAATAAATTAAAAAAATGTTAAGCCCCGTGTATTATGCAGTCGATTTCCATTTCTTTTCGCCCCTCTTGGAGCACTCCAAGTGACTCCCGTGGATTTAAAATTAAAATAGATAGGATATTAACGAAACTCCACCCTCCTTGAAAGCCACCCCCTACACTTTCGCGTTCCCGCAAAAAAATTCTCGAAAGTGTATCATTTGCCTTATTACTACGTCAATTTAGTCCAATTTTATTATAATTCAAAAGTTCTTACCGCAAATTTAAAACAGAAAGAAAAAATCCCTAATAGTAGAGAGCGAAATTTACAAATCAAGTGCATAAATAATACATTGAAAACGGCGGATCAAAAGTGCGAGGTCACCGGTACGAAGAAAACCTCGCGCCGCGGCGGAAAGAGGCGACAGCGGGGCGAAGGATCCTCGAGCGATTAATTCGAAATTAAAATGAGGAGACGCGCTCTCGAGTGCCCCGGCGTTATTTTCTGCCCGCGAACAAGGGGCGCGCGTCCCGACGACGAGAGATGGAGTGAGCGCCGCCGCCGGCTGCCTCGCTCCGGTGTATAAGGTAATGCATGTTTGCGCTGCGGGCGACGCCGCAGCCATAATTTAACTATGGGACTGACAGCTTGCATAATACCCGCGAAATTGGTTTTATAAGACGACGGCCGCTCGCTCGCGCGCGCCCAACAATGCCATAAACGCCCGCGGCTAAATTACGACGATGGCGGTGGCGGCGGCGTCGATCTCTCGAGAGTGCGCGGGGGTGCAAAATAAAGGAAGATTAAAGGGCAAAAAAGAAAGTGGGCAGAGGGTGGTCGATAACGGGATTGCGGGGGTAGGCAGGCGGACTCGCCTGCGAGTTTTTTTTTACGCTCGCGATTCTTGAGCTCGACGTGGAAGTGTTTTTTTTTATGTCGGGGGATAGGGGGTGGAGCGAGCGGTTGTTAGCGAGACCTTTAACACCTCCAGTACTGCGAGCTTTTTCCTTTTGATATCTGCTTCTCGCGCGGCGACAGGAAATTAACATTTTTCGCCATTACAATTTTAATTTTATTTGTGTCATTTTTTAATGCTAATTAGGTATAATTTCGTTAATTTCTCGTCTAACATTATGCTAATTGAGTAATTATGTTATAGTTGCGTTTATATACAATATATTATATTTCTTATCGTGTTTTTTTTTCGAAAGGAGAGCCAAATAAAAAAAAATTCCAGCTTTATAAAATAAATATTAGCGGATCCAGAATGGCTTACAGCGTTTTTATTACTCTTAAAATAAGAATGCGATAACATCCATAAATTTAATCTTTGTTTGAAATTCTCCAGGCGCAAACAAAAGGAAAAAAATATGACCTCTCTTAAAAAAGGAAAAAAAAGCCACCAGTCCGTGATTGAACGGCGTAACCGCCGCGTATTGTTTTATTGCTTAATACCCGAACGTTTCCAGATGCACGGAAAATATTTGCTCTCACTCGGTGTTAAAATCTGAAAAGCGCAGCGGAGCACATGTATATACGGGGCGGGCGCGCGGGTTATACGGTTTATACGGCCGGGGCGCGCACCGAGAACGCGGCCCTGTCGGCCCCGGCTATGATTTACGGCTCGACTCGTAAATTTTTTAACTTATCGCGGTTTGGATAGCACCATCCACAACGTAAATTCGCCGTAACGAAATAACAGTTTCCACGTCTGCCGTCGCAGTTGCCTGCGGCTTCTGGCACCGAGGGTTCGTGATAAATTTATGGGGTTCCTTTTTTTTACGCAAGATTAACATATTGCTGCTTTCTCGGTTGATCTTTTGCAAAATCGCGACACTTGGCGATAAATCTGAAATAAAAAAAAAACACATTCAGTTTGCGCTACCCGTGGAACTTCGCATTCGCTTTCTTGTGAGCTCGACACGTTTGTACGACAATTTGTATACTATTTCACCTTACTTTATGAATAATTCTACATATTATACTGATACAATGTACGGAATTTCATATTTTCAAGAAATTATCGCTTCAGCGGTGAGCATAAAATTTGTTTGCTAAATAAAAAACTAGTTATAAAAACGATATTTAGGTATACTCTCGCGCATATAAATTGATCCGCAGAATTAACGCATTCCACGGCGTCGTAACACCAGCATTAAATTCTTTTGCACGAGAGAAGAATAAGTCTGCCTCGAAAAGGTCGTCGAAATGCCGGGAGCATCATCGAAGCGTACAATTGAAAGAGCAGGCCGTAAACTCGAGTAAAAGCATCCCGAGCGAAAATGGCTATACTCGGCTCTCTCGAGAGGGCCGCGCGCAACTACTCACTTACCGCAGTGGGATACACCTCTCGGGGGCCTCCTTCTCAACGATGTGTCTCGCGTGTGCTTGCCGAGGAGCAGGCAGGAGGAAGACGGGGGGACGCGGATACATAAGTAGCCGCCATTACCCCGACGGCTGCTCGTCGCCGAGCGCCGGGCATAATGCGAGTCTGCCTGGAAACGGCGGAATTATTCAAATTCCGCGCGCCAGGGAGAGAAAGCGTCGGGCACTGCTTACCCACACGGGGAGGCTCCGTGAGCCGCGCGCCGTGAGGTCGCCGCGCGCTCGTTCCGATAAATTGGCGTCGATATCGCGACCAATTTCCTGAACGTGTTTCAGGTGTAACACGCCAAGTGCAGTCGTGATGAACTGGCGCCTTGGGCTTCTTTTCTCTCCTCTTCTTTAACCACGCCGATAATATACGGCTTCGACCTCGGCGTGACTCGCGAGCTGCCAGGCCTCGCAGCTCTCTCTCTCTCTCTCCCCATTTACCTTAACGCGCTTAATGCCTAGCCTCGCGGTGACGTCCCCATCATAGGCGTCGCGTGTGCAAACAAGCCGATTGTCCGAGCGTGTCGGGCTTTATCGCTGCCTTTTTGAGGATCGACCGGTAGATATACCTATATATATCACCATGTATTATACTATGTAGTTTCGACGTGTAGTTAATGAGTGCCGTTGGACCGGAGATGAAGGAGATTCGACAAGTTCGCGATTGACAAGATGATAGTATTATACAACTATTTTCTATTTTCATCTCCGTAATTGGCAGTTATAAACCGACTGTATGTATTCCCATGAGCTTCTGCGCAAAGGTGATGGACGGTTATATCTGAATGTGGAAGCGAGTGAATTAAAAAAAGATTAATTTCTTTTAAAGTTAAATGCTAACTTTATTAAAGTAGTATATTATCGTGCATCTGACGTTAATCTCGATGCGGCTTGATCTATATAAAGCTACGAGTTTTTTTCTTAATACACATCAATCAAACGAATTGATCTCACATGTCCTCGCGGATAATCAAGAAATTTTTGAAAAATACGACCGACGTATCGCGTAAATTCATCGGCGATCATCAGAAAGATTCATCATACTCGATGTTCCCCCGATGGAACCAGTTTTTACTGAATCTTTAATCACATTTAATGGCTTTCGTTCAGGTTATTCAACGTGTAATAAGTCAATCAATGGCGATCGCAAGAAAAAAACGTTGTTAAATTTATAATGTGCTGTTTAGTTTACGATCTCGTCATTATTTCACGATGAAAGAAAGCGATAAACGCTACAAACTCATTACAATCTCTAGCGATCTTCGTATGAAAAAACACGATCGAAGTAAAAAAGAAATTATACGAGTCTAAACTATAAAACAATTCAGACGTTAAATAAAAAAACCCACGCATACACACATAAATGAAATATAAATAATTAACCAAAGATCAACACCACCAGCAGTGACTAATAATCTATTTATGCAATGAGCGACGATCGTTAGCGCAGAAGTTCTCATGGCGATCCGAGCAACCAACAAAAAATCCATATTTCTTCGTTAACGCGCCAATGTCAGCGCTGGCAAGATTAATTGTTCATCCGTTCCTTTGATCGAGCGACGCAGCCTTCCGCGGCCGCGTCGCTTACGCATACAGACCCGGGGCGCGTCCTCCGCGGCGCTCATAAAAATTCAATTGGTCCCTTTTCAGACGGCGAAAAAAAAATAATCCCTCGCTGTCGCTCATTAGGGCGAGCGCCGGACTGGCGAGCGGAGCGACGATGAGTGCCCCCGGTATAATAACCCGGCCGCTCGACGCGCGCGACCATACTCGCACACCGATCTGTGGCATGTCGGCTTCGCATCAATCTTGCTAAATTACCCCGCCGGCCAGAAGTCGTTCTCTCGCTCGCCCGGATTGATAAATTGCCCGATTCTGCCCCCTCGTCGCACGCCCTGCTACTCCGCGTTCCCGTCCTCCAAAAACGAAAAGCCTCCGGGAAAATCAAATTAACGCCGCGCGTATGTATGTGCATGTAGGTGCGTGCGTGTGTGTGTACACGTGTCTGTGCACGTACGCACACGTGCTCGATGGTGTAATCTTTGCGAAGGGTGCTGCGTTGAATGTTCGGGACGAGATTTTGATTTACTCCGCAGTGATGTACGATGCTTCTGTTTAAAGCAGGATTTTTAAAAATAGTTTTCGAGTTGAAAGTGTGAAAAGTGAATATTTAAAATGAGTTTGAGTGAGTTTGGAATTCTGGATTGAAATTTATTGGAATTTTTCGTACCTTATAGACTCTTCTGAAAAGTTTATTTTCACTTTAATCTAATGGGACAATTCTGAACTTTAAAGTAGCTTAAAGAGCTTCAAATTAACGAAAAATGCTGACCTGAAGAGGGTACCTAGAAACGGCAGAGCTGAGCTTTATTACAGAAGCAATGAAATACTAAAGCATATATGTGCGATTCTACGGACTTAAGACAAACAACTGGGGTACCAAAAGTAAAAAAAAAATTTTTGAAAGCACACCTATGAGACAAGTTTTTCCCGGTTCCTTAGGTGTCCCCCAACATAAAAAAAATCGTGAACATAAATTATTGATTGCCAAACTTTTTTGCGGGACATATTACGAGAAATTTATATGAAATTTTGTCGAAAAATCGCGTTAGAGGGTTC
>JAWWEN010000020.1:9256316-9272666 GCA_035582955.1 Sycophila texana
GCGTTTCCTCCAGGAGCATTGCGCTCAGGGAAATTGCATTGCCGATGCAGAGCTCTTAACTAACGTGCGCGTTACAAACTAAATATTAATTTATATAGTAATAAAATAATTTTCTATGTAGAATTCAGCCAAAATTTAAGTTTGACCTACAATTTTTTTTCAGTGTTTACACAATATTGTATTTACCCATTAAATTATTATTCTGAAGATAATTGTAAGTGTATAAAAAAAAAAATTAAATTCCATCCTAAGCGCTAGTGGATATAAATCTCTATATACTCTTTGGCAAATATAATACTTAGAAGTATTATTAACTGCATGTATTTCCCCGCAGCATTTATAGAAATAAAACTTCATTTATTACACCTAATATCGCTCCACCAACTCGGATGAGGAATTTACGGCCAAGGATCGAAATAAATCTCAGCGCGATTCCTTTGAAGAATGTTTATGAGTAGCTAATTGGCGCGGGAAGCGCAATTAATCTTTTGCTCGCGGAAACAGTTTTGTCAGTGAAGAATCGTTCTGAATCGGCCCGAAAATAAACAGTGCAATTACGCCGTCCTCCCCCCTCCTCCTGGCGAACGCCATTATCGCGGGGCGCGTCCGATTTTCCACCCCGTCACGACGACGTTGGCCTCCGCGTTTTTCTCCCCACCTCCATTCTAGAGGCACAGACGTCAAGTAATGTCGCGGCGTGACGAGAGAGAGTCGAGCGGAGGGTGTGAGCGTCGTTAACGTGCCGACCACGCCTCCGCCCGGAATTTCGCCTCGGCGACGGACATCGCCGGGGCCGGACCCGAGAGAAGCTTTAAAAAGCACTCGAGGCAAAGGCGAGGGCCCGAGAATAATTGTCCCGTTATCGGCGGCCTCTAACGACGTGGCGTTTATTATTGAACGTCGTTCATCTCCCCCGACGAGACCCTTGGACGCGCGGCCTACGCCCCTCCGGGACTCGTTCCGGAATGAAAATCGAGAGTGAGAATAAATCTTGTATAGCTGCTTGTGTTCTTCGGCTGCACGGTACGACGATTTATTTGCCAGGAGGCGGGAGCAGGTCTTAATTAACGCGCAACTATTTTTCTTTATAAGGCTGAATATACAGATTTAACTGCCATGTAATATTTCACGTTTGTTATGGAATAATAAAAATATGAATTTTTATTCTTTTCTTTTTTTCTTTGAAATTCCGTTGATTTTTATCTTGACAGCGTCGATTTGAATAATAGTAATATAAAATTAAAAATAAAATGCAAATATTACGGCAATAATAAATTGCACATGGATAACTAAAAGAACCTGGTGCTAGTATATAATTAATTCATCTACTTCCTTATGATAAATACGTCGTTTTACGAATAAATGAATATTACAGTAAGATTCCGGCACGCTTAATATATACATATATATATTCTAAGAAACATTTTTATTATAAATCTATTTGAATATAATGCAGACAATGCGTTTCACAATGAGATGAATTATACGAAGTAGCTCTTTAGACTAACTTGATAAAATCTCTGAAAGAGCACAGTCCATTTATCAATAACGAGAGGCCGAAGTAAAAAAAAATTACTTTAATACAATTTTGAAAGAACCGCCGGGCAGCAACAATGGAGCAGCTGTACACGTCAATACTTTTATAGAGCCCGGAGAAAAATCTCCTCCGTCACTCCGTGCCATTGGGCGAGGTGATCGCATCCCACGAAAAATTACCCTTGCGTCATTATAAAAATCAGCTCGATCTCGCATCCATCGGGCCACTCCCTCCGGCGTGCGATCGATGCCTGCCGCAGCCAGCCGTCAAGAGCCGAGTGGATCCATGCATCATCCGTGGGTGTCTCGCGCAGGAAGACGTCGCGTATTATGAAGACGCAGAAGCCGCCCGATGCCCCGTAGACGTCCCTTATATGTACACGTATATATATGTATATATACCTTAGCGAAGGCCCCGAAAAAGACGTGGTGTGCGCCCGATGAAAAATGAATCGGAGACGCCGATGGAGAAAGTTTGATATAGGCAAGATACACGCGCCGGGGGCTCGTTCACGCGCGACCCTCCGCGGCGGGGGAAGCATGATAGAGTGGGCCTATGCACTCGCCCGGTAAATAGCGTGATTGATCGATATTATATTCATAACAGCGAAAGACTTGTCATCAATCATGGCCCGCCGCGCGGTCATGAGCGCTGTGGTGTGCGCCGGGATGATATTATACCTGCTGGCCGGGCATAATACGTCGTGCCTCCCGCGATTATGCGCAGCTCGTGAGAGGCGAGAGCTGCTCGAGCTGCCGAAACGTTTTGTGTCTTCACTTTCGACGCGACGGCTTCTTTGTTTTTCTCGTGAAATGATCTCCCGTGATGTCAAGGCACGATTGATTTTCTGATGGACGTGACTGTTCGGAGAAACGTACAAAGCTTCGGGAAATTACATTTTTCAAATAGGTTTTTTCTTCGGTTAAGAAAAGACTAAAAGCTGTTTTATATTTACAGCAGACAAGAGAATACAACGTAGTCTGTATAAATCCTATCTTAAAAAACACGATGACTGCTTGTTAAGTGCCATTTTAATTTAAAACGTGTTAATGTGTATTTAATATTTTAATATTAATTTAATAAACGAAGGGAATTATTTGTTTAATTTTTTATTTCTATTAATAAAATAATTTTGGAGTTTTTAAAATTTCGAATTATTTTGTAATTCATTTTAAAGAAGTAAGTGAACTTAGAGCGCGCGAAGCGCAAGGATTTTGCTAGTCGATAAAAAAAAATTAATTTTTTTTGGAAAATCATACAGATTTATTTTAACAGTTTATCGACTACTTGTAGATATTATACGCTCGAATCCTTAAAATAGTCTGCAAATCACGAGAATTCAGTCTGTAAGAAAAAAAAGGTAGGTATATAAATTTTTAACATCATTTTCAGATGGACGTGCATAAGGTAACGTGGAAATCTCGCGTCCAATGAAATGAAAGATGAACGAGAGCATCGGAAGCCGAGCTCAAGAATTACAAGAAAGCGCGAGATAAAAGTGTATAGTAGATAAAAATAAAAGAATAAAATTGAAAGCCAAGCAATTTTTCAGCGTACAATGTATATTTTACCAGATGAGCGCGCAATTCCTTTGCCTTTTGTGGGTCCGTATATCTCTCGCACGTACGCCGTCCCCGCTCCGCCGGCGGCGTTGATTTATTCGTCACCTTATACGCCCTGCTTTCCTATTTACATGGTAGAAGGAGCGAGCAAGAGGGAAAGAGGGCTCGCAGTATCCACCGCAAAATATGGACTTTTCCCAACTCTTCCGTCTTCCTCGGCGGCGAGTCGCTTTCTTCGTCGGCGCGGCTCGCGCCCCTCGTGCAGGTGTGCCATTAATCTCAGCCGCGTCGACGCTTCGCGAGGGATAGAGTGAGAGAGAAAAAGAGAGAGGGAGAGAAGGAGAGTCAACGGGCGCACGCGTAGGTAGATAAATGCCCGCAGATATACGGCTTTGACAATATGCGTGTGCGGCAAGAGTTAAACTCACTTCGGGGAGCGAATGAGAGATAGCACAATGCGCGCGCCGACGGCTTGATATTTTGTTACAGCGCCGATGTTAAGCCCCTGAGAAATGCCCCAGCCTTTTTGCCCCGCGGGCCTCGCGCGCGAGCTCATTCAAGCGCCGAGGCGAAAATTTATGGCTGATTATGAATGCCAGCCGAGCCGGGGAGACACACTGCGGCTCGCGGGGAGCGAAGGAGCACGAGAGGCAAGATTAAAACACGTGTCGAACGTCACTGATTGCATTATGCGGCTTTAATTCAATAAAAATTCATTGCCGCCGACTGCGGCTGAGTTATTTGCGTCGCTCGTGCGCTCAAAGGGAAATACAAAATCGACGGTATTACACGATTTCGCTGATTGTGTCTTATGCCGCGATTTTCTTTTAACGATTCCTGGCTGCGAGTTTAAACTTTCGCGCTCTGAATTTATTGCTATTGCCTTTCGGCCCGCATTTATCTTCCAAAACGTATTTTACTGCTCGACTGCTCCGAGGATGGAAAAGCAAAAATTGACGTTTGACGTGGTGTACTTGTTACAATGCACCAAGTTAATCGAATCGATTATCGACGTTGCTTGCTAAATTCATCATTTTATAGTACCTTCGGAATAGAACAGAAATGATTCTGAATTTAAACAATTTAATTATGATGTCATATTCAATTACATAGTTAAAATATATTACACATTTTTTTCTTACTAAATTTAAAGAAGAAGATAGGATGTACTAAAATCTTATTAGTACCTGCGTTATAGTTACAGTTCTTAAAAATCAGAAGGATTATCATTTATTGACTTATTTTAAGAAGCATACTGTAACGAACCGATGAGTAGTGTGCGTGTGTGTCGCGTGTGTGCCGAAATATGTATTGTCAAGTGCGCGTATGCCGCGCGAGCGGGCTCTAAAACCGACGCGTTCGGCCGACGGAAG
Source organism: Sycophila texana (assembly GCA_035582955.1). Lineage (NCBI taxonomy): Eukaryota > Metazoa > Arthropoda > Insecta > Hymenoptera > Eurytomidae > Sycophila > Sycophila texana. Next base: position 9,260,789 of record JAWWEN010000020.1, read on the forward strand.
CCAGAGCGTCGCTAACGTATTCTAATTTCTATTCTCCCCGACTAACGTCCGAGCGCGTAGCAGCGAGGACCGAGGCTTGCCGTCCAGCGGCAGATTTGTCAGCGACGAACGCATGCGAGGCGACGGACCCTTCGGGGGTAAGTGGGATTTTTATTGTTACATGTAAGGGCGTGATGGCGTGACGCGAAGTAACACGACCTTTGTGTTATGTCGCAGTGTCCGGATCGGAGCAAAACAATTATATCATCGGCGTTTTTGGAGCGCAGCGGCTGTGGCCATCGCTATCCTGGGCCGGAAGAAACGCATACTTAGCGTCACCGCCTGTCCTTCCAAGGTTTTTTCGACTTGCGTCTGCTGGCGCATGGCATTAGCGTTAAATAAAATAGTGTGCATTGGTGTGAGAAAATAAATGTTCGCGATAGCACAATTTGATCGACGAAGGTTGTGACTAAATAAATATAAGCAGCAATTAATTTATAATCTACATTTACAACTCATTATTGCAATTGATACCCTTTTACCCCACCCGCATAAGAGTTTTACAATACTTATAATAATCACCATTTTTGTAATATTTTTTAGTCTAACAAGGGGATTTTAAATTTCGTTCAAGTTTGGCAAATAAATAACTGATTTCATTTATTGACTGATTATTTATCTTTACCGGCTTTAAAAAACAACTAGAAGAACTAAAGTTGGATTTTTAGTGCTTTAAAAAGGTAGTTCTTAAAACAAATAAATAAAAATAGTCACTTATTACAAAATATTATCAACGTAACTAATTAGTGCTTCCGATCCAGTACCTGACGCCCGCAAGGCGACTTTATAAGGCTAAAAATAACTTTGAACTAAAAAAAAAAAAAAAAAAAATGTCTAATCCGAGAGCAGCCAATATACTTGAGAAAATACGTAAAAGCCTGGCGGAGCATGCATCGCTCTTCTGGCGCGTTAACGAGTCCCGACAGTGACGAGTGTGCGGAGCGCGCGTCCGCTGCAGCGAAGACCGTCGGAAGGAGCAGCAGTCGCGTGGGACGCCGTCGGATTAAGCTTGCCATCCACGGCGATCCGAGAAGAACGAGGGGCTCGATTGGCCGGCCCGTGTCCGGCGGCGCTACCGCTTCTTTGACACGCGATACCCTTGACAGGGCCCGCAATCTTTTTCCGGGGCTCGCGCTTTTGAAAAAGGACGCGTCTTTTGGCCGCCTCGCGTGTGTAAGCTAATCCGCTTAATACACCCGAGACACGCGCACCCGGAGCCCGGGGAATGCGCAATTTCGATGAAAATCCGGAGAAGAGGGTAAGCTACGGCCTGCTCTTTTCTTTTTTTTTTTTGAGCCAACCGAGCGGCTCTTAATATCTTTTGTGCATGGAGATAGCGAAACTTTGAAACCGAATAGTTTTTTGTCGCAGAAAGCTCCTGAGTGCTTTTCATCAATTGAAACCTAACGTCGATTCGTGCGAAAATGCGAGGGATCGGAGTTCACTCGGCTGCAATTTATTTCAAAGTAGCGCGCTCGGAAAATTCCCTTTGACCCACGTCCAAATTGACCTGACCAATGGAATTACGTTTTTCATTGAAATCGCCGGTGTAGTAGAAAAGCAATGTGTAGAAGTGTAAAGCGACACTCAACAGTCGACTCTGCTATTTACGACGAAACAAATAAATAAAAAAACTGCAATGCACTTATTATAATAATATACTTTTAATTCCGCAATTTCCGGCTTGGAAAATCTTGCAGATTAATCGCGGCTAATGCGTCTCACTCGTCGGCGCTGTCCTTCACCCTCTACTCTTTTTCTTCTTCTTTCTCTCTCCTACTGGAGATTTTGACGTGATTTTAATTTGAAGGAAAAAATGAGCTTCGGCTCTTAAACTCACGCCAGTTAACGGCGTCCCCCACTCGGCTCTCCCCTGTTCCCCCGGCCAGATATAAATATGCAATAGCGCTTGTCATGCGCAGCGCCTAATAATTGAATGTAAAATAAAGAGGGCGTCGCGAGTGGTGTCATGCTGACAGGTAGACAGGCTGTCTGAGCGGCCGAGCGCCCGAGAAACGCTCCAGACGGGAAGACAGACGTCGGCTGTCAATTCACCCAGCTTTTCTCTCTCCCTCTTCTCATCTCTCTCTCTCTTTCTCTCTCGCGGACTGCCGGCGCAACTGAACGGGATTTTCATCCGGTCTGATTTTCACATACATCCCGACACGGCCGTCTCTCGATTTCCCCCCTGTCCGTTCCGCGCGGAGCTTTTCAGGGAGCGGGAGTCGAGTCTGCGTCGCTGACGCCGCGAGAAAGAGACGTTCAATCGAAACGCGATAATGAAGACGTCGAATGGAGGAGCCAAATTGAGTTAGAGCGATTGTCCTTTACGGGGTAAATTAACGGCTGGACGCACGAGGATGAAGGGGAGTAAAGGGGAAAGGGAGGAGGGCGCAGCCGGTCTATAACCGCTGTCAATTATTGTTTTAAGAGAAATCCGTTCGCGGTCGAATAATGATCGGCTTTCTGTCGCTCGCGCGTCTAGCCCTCCCTTCGGTTCTCCTATGGGGTACACTCGTTCGATCTCTCTCGCCGACGGCTGGCGAGTCTCTCTCTTCTCTCGTTGCGCTGTAATTGAAAATCAAATGACGTATCAAGCGATGCGGATTATCAGAGTTCTATATACCAGTTCGATTTTCAAGCTGAAAATATCCGACGGGAACACCTTGTAATTTATTAAAAAGTTCCCTTCCTCGTGTACTAGTGTAATATACAATATTCTATAATTACTGACTTTAACATAAATTCATAAATGAACAAAAAACAATCTTATACACTGTATATGCACGATGCATTTTTGTATAAAATAGAAATAAATAAAGGATTGTTCAAAGTAACCTTTGTTATTTACTTTCATATTTAATTATTTACTTTAACAAGAAGAGTAACAAAAATCAATCTTGTACTCTTTATACATGGCGGACCTTTGTAATGTAGGAAATATTTAGTACAATAAATATAAGACTATTATTTTAATATATATATATATATATAATTTATTTAACAAGCCACGTTCTCAATAATACTAGAAATTATCCGACTATTAATATTCGACTGGCTTGCACGATGGCCCAGGACGAACTGCTCTCATACCATCCTGGATGTTTATAACAACCGCGCCTTCTGAACTTAGCCCCGTCCTTGATCGTATAGACTGTCGGTCCTTCTCCGAATATACTCGCAATTACAGTTTGCCATAGTTTGCCAATATTCCTCACAGTAAATAAATGAGAATAAAAAAAAGGACTGCCAAAAATAACCTTTTTATTTACCTTTATAAGCTCGCTTTTCAAAAAGAGTCGCGTCTATGGACTTTTTGAAGAGCGAACAGAAGGATCAAGCCGGTGGTGTGTTTGCAACCCCTACATCACCGGGAACGCCATTTCGCAGTCAAAGTTTGACGGGTGCAGAAATGATCCGCAGCATAAACAGCGGTGCTGGCGAGAGGCGAAGCCGTCGGGCACAAAAGGACCGATTCGTCACTTCTGTCCACGGCCAAGGGCTACTCAGTCATTCCTGGAGTGGAAGGGCCAGAGCCTCTCCTCGCCCCTCCCACCTCAAAACCAGTCTTGTTTTCACCCGGCGCGGAAGCGTTATTATTCCAATGCCCGCGGGAATCGGCCTCGCGATTTTGCGCCCGGCCAATTCGTGGGCGCGCGGACAAACAAGAGGCGACTGCAAAAAAAAAGAGGAAAAGGAGGCGGGAGAGGGTGAAAAACGAGGGGAGGAAGAAAAGCCAACTCGGGGGCCGGCCTCTGACAGCTACGCAAACACACGAGTGTCGGACGTTTCGAATGGCCTTTATTTATTCTAGACCGTTTATTTAGGCTGCCGCTGGGCGCGAGATCGCGTTACCTGCGAGCGACGGCCGTTCGAGTGGCGTGCGCATGTGTATGGAGCTACCGTGCCGAGGCTAACACCAATCCAGTGACTTCCATTGTCACGGCCGCAGCGCGAGCCTTTTTTCACCGGAAGTCGAGAGCGCGAGGTGCCTCGCTGTATCCGACTGATTGGAGTGATTGCGAGAGCCGCTTTTTAAAATTCGAGGAGTTTTATTGAATTAACGCCGCACTGCTTTCAACGTTTAGCTGTCGGAAAACTGACTGCTTCCTTTTTTTATACAATTCGAAATATTTTTTTCATAGTAAACATTCTTTTCATATTGTTTGTTTCATAAAGGATTTATAAAGAATTAAAATAGTAAATTGTAAGATCTAGATTTGTATTTAAGTTTAAAAATTTATTTTTATAAAAAAAATAGTATTTTTAATCGAGCAACCGTAACTAATTAAAGTTGATCTTCTTAAAATGTTCTAATTAACAACCTACATTTTTTTTTGTAAATATGAACGAACGATCAATGTTACTTATTTCCATTTAATTAAATCAGGAGATGCATGCCATTTTGCAAATTTCTAACTATAACACATCGCGATCGATCGGCAAACACATCAATTAAAAATCTCCTCAAATTAATTACGCCCGGAGCACACTTCCTTTTAATATTTTCCACTTGATAATTTGCACGAGTTAATTGCAAAGCTTTCACAGTTCCCGAGTATTTCAATCTACAATTAGCGCACTTTTCTACGTCGGCCATAAAGCAATCCGGTAACTCACTCGAGCCGCGGCTAATATTTTAATTTTCCAGCTGTCAGTGGTGTACGCGCTTTTGCGCGTCAAGCCGCCTCACTGGAAACTTTGATTAAAGCGTTAACTAAAACCGACGTGAAATTTCTTTAAAATGCCAGGAGTGACGTGACGCGTAAAACGGCGCGTTCCGCTCGAATTTATACAGTACAGCATTCGCTCTATCCGAGCGACAAGCGCGATATACGCGTCGGTATCCCTCATAGCGTCTCCCTCCCCTTGTGTTCCTCACCGACCCACCAATCAAGCTTTCATTCAGTGTCGGGTTTCGCATCTCGTTAAGTCCCGCGAGCGCGACGGGGCCCCATATAGCCGTGTCTCCTCGAGGCCTCTCTTTCGAGATCCTCTCTATCCTTCGCCGCGTCCTTCTCCCTCCCTCCTTCTGTCTCTCCAGCAGCCTCCCGGCCTTGTCACTTCGACTCTCGCGGCGGTAGCTCGCGCGATTTCCCTCCCGCCCGGGCGCGTCGTTATGCGAGGCACGACGTTGACGGACGGCTCTCTTACTTACGCCCGACGGGAAACACAAATTGTGGGCGCAGCTGGGCCGATAGTAATCAGGCGGCGCGCCTCCCTCGGAGTGCCCGGATAATCATTCTCTATCTCGGGGAGTCGGGCTACCAGGTACCGCCGCGGCGAATGGACAGAATGAAAGGATGGAGACCGCGACGCGACAGCGTTATGAAGAAGCTCGATAAGTATCGAGCGTCAAAGAGGCAGAGAGCTAGAAAGAGAGAGAGAGAAAAAGAGAGAGAGACAGTGCGGGGGAGATGCAACTTTAAACGATCGATCGGCATGAAAGATTGATGAGCGTGCCCTGTTCCATCCTAAGCTCGTCAATTTTTCATTGTGACTGGCCTGCACGAGAAATTGCAGAAAGTTTCGTACGGTTAGCTATTGAATGCCCCTTCTTTTATGGCTCGACGCTTTTTTTTACAGGCTCTCCGCGGGAAGATTAATTATTGGCTACACTTTTTTCTGCCTCGGGGATCTACCGAGTGCTTATTGCTGAAAAGTTTTGGTTAAGCGAAATAATTGAAATATGCGCCGATTATTGATCTAATTACAGGGCACAAGGAATGAAAAATTATTTAACAAATAATTTGACAAACTTTCCATTTTAAAGAGTAGTAGAATATTTTGCAACTGTAGTGTAAGTCCGATGATTCTGTAGCCATAATAAGTACATTTTTCGCTAAATTCAATTCAATTATATTCAGGAAATGATTAAACCAAAAATTAAACAAATAAATTTACTTTTTTTTCAAAATGTCAGTGTGTGACCACTTTCATAGACAGTCTATAGTAATTTTTACGTGACTATTTCTCTCAGTGTGCAATTTTTAATTTCACTGCAAAATTTCTTTTGGAAATAAGTAGCCTATTCATATATTCTTAAACAAGAGGCACTTCAATTTCGCAACGACGATATCCGAGACAAAAGTAGCTTTAAAAGTAATACATCGCATTGTATAGCACATATATATGGCCGTAACAGGACCGATCCCCGAGTCCCCGTGAAGGATCGCCCGGCCGTAACGCGGCACCCGACGCTGAATAAAAAGCAAGGAAGAGGAAGAGAGCAAAGGGGAAGGGGAGCACGACTCTGGTAGGCTTTTGCCGGGATGAATAATGCAGTCCGCGTGAAAATCCTTGATCGCATAAATCGCGGACGACCCCGATGTTGGCGGCTCCAGCCTCGCGAGTACAATGCCGAATGCGCCCGGCCATAGCTCATCCGGCGAGTTCGCCGCGGCGCGGCGCACGCCCCGAGATAATGCATGCATATCGCCGTGATGAGCGGACCGCCGGCTGGTGTACATACGTAGCCGCGATGATGCTCTCCCTCGTCGCTCGAGCTGCTCCATAGATGTCCGCCAAGAGATTACGCCCCGGACATATGCGCGCCCAATGGAGCAGCGCCGGTTACTGCGCCACAAACGCTGGGATTTGGACTTCTATGACTGGGGAATCAAGCGACGTTTTAATCGACTCTAATTCACTCTTTTCTATCGACTTTTCTGCTTTCGTTCGTGCAGAAGGCATGGATTTAGCGTAAAAGCGAAACCAATCGGAGTAATCCTATTTTCTTCAAGATCTCTGAAGTGTCTATAGTGGACAGAAATGATTTCAGGAAAGACATCTTTAGCGGGTAGAAATATCTACAGAAATGTTGTAGGAAATGCTAATGATATTAGAAACGACTATATAGAAATATCTATAGAGAGTATAAGCAGCGTTTACAGAAGTTTAGCAGAAATATCGAATGAACAGAAATAACTATACGAAAATTTAGTAAAAATGTCTATAGTAGGCAGTTTTTGGTGCTTAATTTTTAAGACATTTTCAGTTAAGTTTAATTAATAAAATACTGGCTGATTACTTACAATAATATTTAATTAATTCTGCTTCAATGTTAGTTTAATATTCCTCTGCATTGAGTATACTTTACCTTTCATTGTCGTTAACCTTTTAATGCCGGAAACCTTGTTTTTACTGAAATATAATTTTTTCATATTCTTAGTAGTGCTAGAAAGAAGGGAAAAATACTAAAAAAATTATTTAAAAAATTTTTTTTAAAAAAGCCGTTCGCATGTATAATTAGTAATATTACGCGCGGTCAGTATTATATATGATATAAACAAACGAATAGTGCTCGGGTAATACTATTTACACCTCCAAGGAGATATTCTAAGAAAAAAAAATTAAAGAAAATGAAAACATAACACGAAAATATAAATTTAAGTTATTGTATCATATATGATACGCTCGGCATTAAAGGGTTAAAAACGTAAAAGTAAAAAATAAATAGTACAGCGACGTTCCTTCATTCCTTGACCAAATACAACAAGGTACCAGTACAAAAGTACACCAAGGAATCTGGAACATTTCGACAAGTCTTACAAAAGCGACTGAGAGCCTAGAGAGCGGATAAGCAGAGCGCAGAAAGAGCCGGGGGATAACGGGGTAAAGAAAGAAAAGGTCGCGAGCGATCCGCGCATCATCCGGCTTTGAATGGCATCTCCAAAGAAAAGGGGTAGTATAGAGCGGGCAAACGAATGCGCCTCTCGACGGCGTGTGCAGAGCTTCTGGTTGAATGGAAAAAGCGCTCCGATCGTTATCCCGCTCCGGAGCTGCAGCGGCGACGGTGGTCGCGACGCCGGCACTTAACCGGGGGTAGCCGAAGGGGGGACGAGCCGGAAGATAGATAGGAGCACGCGGCGAGGGACAAGTTAAGCCGGTGGTGCGTCAACGTCAAGCGCAGCCATAATCTGTAGCGCAGGGCGTGCCTAATTCTCTCTGACGTGCTCTTTCGCATGCGCTCGCTCGCGTCTACATTATTATGTGTCTCGGACGCGGAACGTCCCGGGACGCGTCCAACCGAGAGCGACTGCACGCCTATGCCGGCAACGAGTGCAGCCACCTCTTCCCCCCCGTCACACGCATAGTGCAGTCTCTGCCGGAGTCCCGGCTCGCCGCGCGCATATCCGTCGCTCGGCCTGTCGCGGCTTGTCACTCGGCGCATTGAGAATGCGATTGATGCTGGCTCAACGTAATTGTTAAGAGCCCCCAGTCTTGCGCCTTCTCCCTTCCCCTCCTCTGAAGGCTGTAGTCAATCAATATTCAACTCGATAGTAATAATCCGCTGAGTTCTCGGCCGCTCGGCTGTAGAACTCCCGCTGAGAATGAGACTGACACTGACAGGCTGTTACAAGTACCGTACCAATTTTCATTTTTCACACCGATGATTTTTCTTTACGTTTCTCTTTCACGTCCCGACACTTTGATCAGACTGTTTTTCTTGACCGTTTGGCACTGTTTTGAGAGTGAAAAACGAATTAATACTATGTCATTTATTTTTGTTAATAATACGGTTATTTAAAAAAATAAATTACAAAATAATTAGAAATTTTGTACAAATCTATTGTACACATTTTTTGTTGAGTATTTTTTAAAATGGAGTTTTTTTTTAACTGTAATTTAACGTTTTATTTGTCATTATTTGTTTAGATATTATAGATTCTAAATAATCCCTACATGTTATCTACGTCACTTTCCAAGTGTAATCTTATTTGTCTTAAAACTATTTCAAAGATAAATAGTCTGGTCAAACAACGCCACTCACCGAACTTGCAGCCGGAATGTAACTATTGTAACAGCTGTTGTTTGAATGTCTAATCCAGCTGCTTAGGCAAACTTGTTTTGTCTACTGTCCGGTAACCAAAATTGTAGTTTAGTATAGGTTGTAATTAAATCAAGACTGTTAAATAATTTAATTGCAAAAATTACTTAATAATTTGTTCCATTTTATTATGATTAAAAAACTGCAATTGAAATCTGCATTTGCTTATTTATGCACTATTTTTCAGATTAATCGCAGGCCAAAAAAAAGAGAAGCATAAAATGTAATGTATTCTTAAAACTAACATGTTGCGTATTCCACAGGTTCGTTATACAAAGGGACACTCACCAAGTCCAAGTCCAATTTATATCTCCGCAGATCTTCATGATTTTAAAATTTCGCTCAGACAAAGAGGATCAGCGACGTGAAAAAAGCTGATTCCCGACAGTTTTATCATCGCGTCGCTTTCGCGTGCGAATGAAAAAGGATACCGACGCACTCCTCTTTTTAGACAAATATCAGACAGATGCAGGCGCGCGAGTCCGTCTGAAGGCGCGCTGCATCATAGGCAACAGAGAAAGAGAGAAAGAGAGAGATTAGCATGTAAATGAAGCCGAGCTCCCGTCACAATGCGACCTAATCTCGTTGCTCATTATGAAATATGACGTGGACCGTGCAGGGGTTTGTCAGTCAGCCTCTTGACACGCAAGTCCGCGTGAAACGACTGCGTGAGCCTCCCCCCGTCGGCGCTCGAGCGCCAAGACTGACACTTGAATGGAAACTAGAAGAAGACATCATTATTTATGCCGAGCGCGTGTATGCGTCGAGTTTGGACCGCCTTTTTTCGCTCGTTCTACCCCCCTGCCCCCCCCTGGGCTTTTGTGACCTGTCACCTCAGGGCTACCGTGCGTACGCGTATAAGCCGGCTTGACGCAAATTCGGAATAGAGCGTTGACGCCCGAGCTGGGGAGTTTATTTATTCAAATTGCGAACGCTTAAAGTTTGTCGAGTTTTAAGTTGCACGTGAAATTGTGTTGGAGTTTATTTTTTTAAATAACTGCCTGTTACAATTTTGTCAGCTGCCTAAGGAAATTGATTCACTTTTTTTTTTATTGACGATTTAAATTAGGAATTATAAAAAGAAAGTGCATGTACTTTTTGAAGACAGCGTCATTTTTAATAAAAAAAAAAAATTCCACATTTCTATTTATATTTGAACATTATATCTGATCGTTTGAAGTGTCGTGCAAAGATAACAAAAGAGTCATGTTTCGTTAGTAAAAAAACGCACTTCAAGATCCCTGCGAAAAAGAAGGAAATATCGCGATAAAAAGCCTACTTCGAGAGATTTCCGAAAGTACTTTTTTATACGATTTACCAAAAGTGCTTTCCTTTCCGGCAAACTTTCCCAAAAGTCTTTTTTTCTCCAGGGAAATCTCGCGCGCCAAGCGCATTTCTTTAAAGAAAAATGAAACGCGCCTTTCCCCGTTAAGCACGGCGGTACATCGTGACCAAATTCACCCTCTCGTAATATCCGCTCGTGCAGGAAATCGAAGGAAACAGCTCTCGCAGAAATTTCAGTATGCATTATAAAGAAATACTAACTAACATTGATATCAGCGGCAAGGCGAGCAACGCGCGAAAAAGAAAGGGCAAACGCGGGTGCAAAAAAAAAATAAATAAATAAAACAAAAAGAAAGGAAAAAAGGCACGACAGAGAAGTGGGCAGCGTCAGCGCCGGAAGAATATAAAGCTCGCCGACGGCAAATGTCGAAAAGCCATTTCCGCGTGCGCACGCCGGGATACGAGAGAGAGAGGCGAGCTCGCTTTGCCGGGCGCGCGGGCGCGTGTCACCTGAGTGGCATAAAAAGGACGTGGCTGATGGAAGGCTAAATAGGCGGCGTGTCGTGACACATGGAACAGTGCAGCGGTGACCGGCGGCGGCGGCGGTGGCGACGGTAGCCCCGTCCGGCCGTCGCTACCCGCTCGCCGGACTGACAGCGTCGCGACAAGTTGACATGTTTGTACAGAAGCCGCACAATGCCCGCCGGAGGAAGAAAGAGGGAGCGAGTATTAACGAATATACGCGAGTGCATAGGGTATATGTATATATACCGGCGGTTGGGTAGAGAGAGGATAAAACGCGCGCGCCCCGGGAGAAAGAGACAGGAGAGCTCTGCTCTCTTGTGCACCGGGGGAGGCTGCAATGAACGCCCGCCCGAGGGAAATGGAGTTTAGGAGGCGCGCGTGCACTTGTCTAGGATATGCTGGATTTTACAAGTCACTGCTGTTGCATAAAGGCCGCTTGTCTTTCCTTTTTTATTCTAATCTTGAAAATCATTTTTCTGCACTGAAAAAAAAAATGGTAATTTTAAGTAAATATTTACTTTAATAGTACTTGTGAAATATTCCTTTGAAGCCACTAAATATGTCTTTAAAATTAAATGAATTTATTTGTTTCTAAATAAATTTAGTAATTTCAACAAAATTATTAATTTATTCAAATAAATATTTAACAAGTACTATTTAAGTAAATATTTATTTAAAATTACTACATTTTTCTCTCAGTGTACGATTTTTAAAGTTTTTCGTGTCAATCGGAATTTCTCGATAATCGATGAAAAATCGATTGTTTGAAAAAAAATGTATTAAATTATAGTGTTTAGGATGAAGATGAACTAGAATTAAGATGAATTTTAAAAAATTGGGTATAATCTAATGAATATTTACGATAAAAATTATATATGCAATCTGTTCTGTGTGTTTCATTTCTTTCTGATTGAAACATTTTTTTGTTACTTGGAATTTCTCGATAATTGGAAAATCGTTAGAATTTGAACAAAATAAAAAAAATTTGTTATTAAACTATAGTTTTTACGGTAGAACTGAATTACAATTAAGAAAAAGTTAAAAAATTAGTTATATAATCTAATAAGAGTTTAAATAAAAAATGGTATGCAACCAGTTATCTATATTGAAGAAATATTATCTGTTAAGGGGGGTTTATACCTAAAAATTTTTTTTTGAAAAAACATTTGAAAATTAAAAATTATAATAAAATTTATATTT
>JAWWEN010000020.1:9278798-9289402 GCA_035582955.1 Sycophila texana
TTATCACTATTATTTAGAGATGCAGACATCTCTATGAGAAAGCATTGTGCCAGTGCAGTTGGCAGCGTTTTTTTTTCCATAAGTGGAAGCGCAAAAATAAAAATCGTTTATTCATTAGCACACAGTGTTTCAGAATTCCCTGAATGGCGCATTTTTTTCCACGCGCATCCTTGAATCCGAGACGCGGAATGTCAATTTATAGAACGACATGAATGATCGCATAATTTAAGACGCGCGCTCGGCATTACAACTCGCTAGACGTGGAACGAGAGCTGGCGTACGTATATACGTACACCCCTCGAACGAAGTGGATACTAAAGGATTATTTCAGCGACAATTCAAGCCTGACACTCGTACGCGCTTTGCGCCTTGCCTCGGCTCATTGGGAGTCCTCCCTCGACTCGCTCACTCCGCGGCATCCCGATGTACGATTTAATTTGTCGTCGAGGGCATTCGACGTCCTCGTCTTACAAACGAGCGAAAATCCATCGCACCTCGCGCTCGCGCCAACTTTCCCGCGGCGGAAATCGGATACTTTGATGGCTTCCCCCTGCCCCCCCCCCCTCTCCGCAGCCAATTCGCGGATACGATCTCCTTTGAAGTCGCGGGGGAGGGCGCGAGTAATGCAGACGTCAATGGCGCGCGGGCCTCGAGTTTCGAAGACGATGAAGGCGTCTTCCTCGCGCGAGTTTTACCCCTGGCGGGCTCGAAAGTGAGCGAAATCCAACACCCGCTCGCGAGTTACGTCGCGCAAATTCCCTTTGGCAAAATTCGAGGCCTTTTTAGCTTGCGGGTGGCGGCTCTCCTATTTCGCTGTTTAACACCACGCGCGAAAAAATGCATAATTCATCAGCGACCAGGTGTCGCGCTTCGCGGCGCAATTCGATGAAAGCCGCTGCTTCCTGTTCCCTTTTTTTTTCTTTTTTTTTGCCCCCGTATAAAGCTTCACGCTCGCGTAGTTCTGCGCTCGATCGTCAAAGGCGCGTCGAAAAATCGCTGGGTTTATTTTCATCACGTCCCGGTGGGAAGAGACACCTCTACGGGCTTCATCAATATTTAAAGAGCGCGCTTTTCCATTAGAAATTCCCGCCGACGGCCGGTATAAATTGTTTCATCGGCTCGGCCGCGCGAGCGACTTCCTCATTCAAATGGAGCAAAGGGCAAAGTGTCCGCCTGGCAGCGCGCGACACCGGGCTTACACGCGGGATTACAAGCGGAGAACTGCACGCGCGCTTGAGGCCCCCCCCCCCCCTCCAGGCGGGGATACATAATGCAGGAGGCATTGTGGACGAGGTGCGCCCCGGCGACGCTGCATACAATGCGCGATATGCCGATGCGCGTGCATTCTATTGTTGACTTACGAAATATGCGCGATCGCGGCCTGAGCCCTCCCCCATTGTAGCCGAGTGAGAGCGCATATCTTATTCTTTCGCGGCTAAGGCCGCGGGACCCTCCTTTGAACCCTGGCGCGATTTTCAAGCGAGTTTCTGTACTCTTTCCCTTTTTTTTATTACGTCGCGATACGCTTCGCAGGGAATTGGATGTGTCTTTTGCCGTGAGCATTCGGTTTCCTACATAGTGCTCTTTTTATTACATCGCGATATATTACGTTACAAAAATAATTCAGTAAAAGGAGTTCGTTACATACTGAAAGAGAAGGCAAATAAAAGTGCTCAGATTTATTAGGCATAAAGCCTACCAAAAGAAGGAAGTCCATTTGTCTTGATTGTATACCAAAATTTATCGATTATATCACAGTACGCAGTAGGAGATAAAAATCATTAAATATATACATACTGAAAGCATTTTAAAGTAATAATAAGATAGAATATACCAAATATAAAAAAAATATCTTTCCTTGCATTATATTTCTTTACGACTAAGGCCTCTCTCCTTTTTTTTTTATTAAATCGTGATACGCTTCGCGAAGAATTAGATGTGTCTTTTGCCGTGGAAAGCGAAGGCGAGGTTCAGTTTCCTCGTTATTTATATATCACGAGGATTCATCGAGTCGGTTATACATTTCATCGATCGATCGATGAAGAAACATGCATTGTTTTTCGATCTGCCGGACGAAGTAACGGCGTGACAGGCTCAAATCTAATGTGACCGCGTGAATAACTTTATACAGAAGAGAAAGAGAGGCAAAACGCCAACAAGACACAAAACAGCTACGCTCCGAAGAAAAGAGGCCGAACATTTGATCTTTGGAAATCTTCGCCGGTACTTTTGCATTAGGGAGGTCCCCAATTAAGGTAAAAACGTCCGAGCCATATTCACGCTCAGCTACACACGCCTTTGACTCGGCGCGCCCGTCGATCGGCCTCAGCGTCAAGCCTCCTCGTCGCCGCGCGCACTCCTTTGGCTCTATACAAAAAGGGAGCCTCCGCCACCCGTCGACATTAAACTGTCCGTAATTCTCTCGGGTTTCGAGAGAGCGTTTCTAGTATCCCAGTTTTTCGGCGGCGATCGTCGGCCAAGTCGAGCGTGGCGGAATTAAAGGCTTGCGGGGCGGCCGCCTAAGTCGAGATCGCTGCGGTCCTTTCTCCCGAGAGCGCATCCCTCGCGTGGCAAAAAGGCGCGAGAATGACAGGGCTCTCGGGCGGTGGAGGGAGAGAGGCGCGGGATAAATCCGTGGCGTTCTCGCGCTCTCCGACTCTTCCGCCAGCTGGCTTCCGTCACTCAAGCGGTCGGCTTTGATCCTCGTCGCTTGTCTACGGCACACTTAAGCCCACTCGTCCGCTCGACTTGACTTGTGTCTTTTTGAGCTCTCGAGGCAGGAGCCGGGCGGTCCCCTCGCGGGATCCGGACCGTCTGAAATTGATACGCGAAGGACTTTTACAGAAATTTTCGGGGGAGTCGCGGGTTTGATAGATACCAAATTTTCTGTGACACACGCGGGGCTTTCGGCTTGAGTTCAAAGCTTCCGGAAGGCATATATAATCGTCTGACGGGGGACACTCGATCACTTTGAGAAGAACGTGCCTCGCTTTGCTTGTTTACTAGATTACGCACTTGTTTACACACACCCGGGGAGCCTCGCAGGAAGAACTCATTTGTCACTGCGATGTATCAATTTTTTTTTGGAGTTTAATAATATCGTCGCGGCGCTATTCAATTTTGTTAAAACGTCCATCTTTGAAATTTTAGACGGTTAATAGAATTGATCGATGGTATAAGGGATATTTTGCGTGCTTCGAGAATCTACGTTGCCTAAAGAATTTTTTTTATAAGAATTAGAACATGAAGTTTTTAAAATGATTTAATAACTATTGAATAACTAGACGTCAACATCGCAATTATTTTTAAACCTTTCAGACCATTTTTATAAGATTCTAAATTACCCTTTGTGTAAAATAGTCTATACTTGACCTCAACAATACTGAGCACATAGTGAGCATATCCTTTATAAAAAAATTCATTCTTTATACTTCTTTGATAAAAGTTAAAAAAATCGACTTCCATTGAATTTATAAAATACAACGGCAGACAAAAATAAAATATAAACGACGACTTCCTTTCGCATCAGCGTTCGCTTATTGTACTTTGCATTACTGAAGGGTCTCATTACGCGAAAGTCGACTTTAAGAAAAAAAGTAAAGAAAAATTCATAATTGCGAGCACTCGACTCGTTCGCAAATCAAATGCTCTCGTCGGACAAAGCGAGGACGCCCCCGTGGAAAGAAAAATAACAGAATCCCGTGGTATACGCGGAATCCCGAGTCCAAAGCTCCTTTAGCGCGAGGCGCTTTCCAGGCGCATTCAGCGGACAGAAAATAAAACTCGAGCGTAACGAGAAAAACGTTCGCGGCGAGTCGGGGCGAGAGGGTAGCGCATAAAAGAAACCGTGGCGGCTCGCTCGCGCCCCGTAGTCGCTTGAACTTGCAAACCATTAACGTGGGAGCCCTTCCATTTCCGAAGAAAGCTGCGCGCACTCGAAAAGGATGAAAGGCGCGCCGGCATTGTGAGCTCGCGCGCGTCGCCGAGGTGCTAGGCGAAATCCAATTTGTAGCTTGTTTGTCCGGCGGTATCGCTCCCCCGAGGGCCGTTCGCCTCCCGCGCCACAGGCAAATTCGACGCCGCTTTTGAAGTCTCCCGGTGCTTTCAGCGCAGGCCGCGCGAACGGCCCCGCTAAGTACTTTACGACGAGCGATAATCCAAGAGAAAGAGAGAGAAAGAGGAAGGAAGAGAGGGAGGGAGGACTTGGGGAGCACTTTCGCGCGTTTGGAGTGAAATCGGGGCTGTGCTCTGCGGATTATATTGGGAAAAAGGAGAAGTTCGCACTGGAGGCCTTTTGTGCGGGGGACGCACGACATTCGATGGCGCCGGAGCGGACGGACCACCACCAGTAGGCCCCGCTGACGAGCTGGTGTCGGGGGGGCTTTTATGTATAGGTGAGAGAGTATCAGGGAGGAGAGCGCTCACCTGACAGCGGGGCGGTCTAAGCCCGCGCGACTGACAGCCCCTAGACTTGCTCGTGTGCACCCGTCGCCTCGCTTTCTTTCTCTCTCCACTAGCCGGTAATATCGGAGTCGGGAATTTTCTGATCTCGTTCTATTGTTGCCCCGAGGAGACTATTATTGGGGACGTCATTGTGCGTATGATGGCTGTGCTAACAAATTGCCATTGTGCGCGTCTTATGCCAGTTTTTCTCCATTCAGTCTTAATTATGTGCGGGACTTTTTCTATGCCGCTCTGAAGGGTCTCTAGGCTGCTTTTGAATAAATATAATATTTCACTCCCAAAAATGGACTGGAGAAATAGAACGCGCTATTATATTACCTTTTTTGACGTCCTAGCGAATACTCGGAAGAAATACACACGCATTTCATTCCTATTATTAATCATTTAAATTTCAATTATTATCTTTTTTTACTTTCGAGAACTATAACTCATTGTAATTGTTAGTGACTGATATTTTTTTAAGAATAAATTTTTTTATCAGGAGTGATTAATAATATGCTTAAGAGCGAACAAAATTAATTTTGCTAATTAGCTAACATTGCCATTATTTAGCTTTCATTTATTTCATTGAAAGAATTGAAACCTTCACTTTTTTTATTAAAATTCTTGCCTTAAAATAGAATAGAATATATACTAGGATGAAATAATCGTTTATTGTAAAATGCAATGTTTACAAATATAGTTATAACGTTTTAATTATTTTCAAATTAGATAAAAAAGTATTCCTGTTAAGAACTTTGTACATTTTATGCAAGGGCATGTTTATCCGTTTAATACTTAATAGCTAATTTAATAAAAACTTGAAAAATTGAAACTATAATTTTATGTAGAGTTGAGTGATCATCTTCAAATTAAATATTTTTTCATCTTTGCAGTTACAAGAAAAACCGAAGTACACGGACTCCCCCGAAATTTTCGTGAAAGCGCGTCTTTTCTTGTAGGAAAGCATTAGTAACCGATATACCTCGAGAAATCACTTCCTCGCTCGCCCTCGGCCAAAAGCAGCGCAAATAAGAAGCACTCGTCGAGCCATCCATCTCCATCCTCCGACGTAGTGTCCCCTTTCCCGACGAGCCCCGGGACGTGCTCGCTCGCGCTTATAAGCTCTCTGCCTCGAATGCGCGCGCACAATGTGCTCCACTCGGACGTGGTGTCCGAGCTCGGTCGCTCGGTCGCGCGCCTTCGGGGAATCGACTGTCAATCAGCGGTAGGCGGATCGGCGAGAGCGCGCCGGAGATCCATTACCGGACAATGCCGGGTGATTAGCTGCGGCCGGCAACGCTAACGACAGCCAAACAAATCGCGGCTGAGCCTCCGGGGGATTACCGGCCCCGCCGCTGCCTGCACCTCCCCCGCGCCTGTCTTGCCGCTTGACACGCCGGCGCTGCCGCGCGCGCCCACGAGGGAGGGAGAAGGGGGGATCGGGGGAGGCGGCTGAAAGAGGAGAACTTATCCGATCGGCATCCGGCTTGGAAGCGGCTTTGAGCGCTCCCGGCCCTGCCACCATCGAGAGGAAGATCGACGGGAGGACGGACGGCTTTCATTATTCTCGGGGTGATGTGTTTTCTTTGTTAATGGCCGGGGCCACTACTCTTGCGAGCGGCCTTAATTAATTTGTAACACCGGCGAACAAGCAGTTTTCCTACTTACTGTATTTGCTTGTTGTTATGTTTATCAGATAAGGCGATAAGTTTTATTTAAAGAAAAGGCTCGGTAAAATCCGTTAGGCGATGAGTATTTGGAGATGTTTGCCAATTAAGAAACTCACACTCAGATCATACACTTAAACAATTTATTTAATGTTCATAATTTATTAACAAATTGTACTCTTTTTATAGCCCTGATGAAGGTATTATAACAGAAATACCGAAACGTTGGCAAATAAAAAATTAATTCCAAATCTTGGTTCGTAACCGATCATTCGAGTTTTCTACCTCTTTAACAATTTATTTAAACTACTTTACTTTTTACTAATAATTAATTACAATGCATAGAAAACTCGCAGATTTGCAATATCAAAACTCGCTTCGCACACGTCACTAAATCGAGGAAATTTCACCTCGCACGCACAATTCGTACGTACCCGGCTCTCGCACTCTTCGCAATGACTTCACGAATCGACGCGACGTTTGTCCTAGCGAAAATGTAAACGTAACACTTATATTTTAATGCTCGCCTTTTTTATGAACTTTGCTATCGGTAGAAATTTACTTGGAGTAAAATGTGCTATAGCAAATTATTTAAGGTATGGGCACTACACCGGTTATGCGAACACTCACCAGTGAATGAACACCTTTATAAAAAAGTAGTTTATAAGAAGATTTATAAATTCGATACTATACCTTATATAATATTTTTTTTTCTAATTAAAATGGAATATTCATTTACTCAACAATATTCATTTACTGGCTTACACCAATGTTCATTCACTGGATTTTCATGATCTGCCTCAGATTTTAAATTATTTTTTTAATTTACCATCATAATTGTAACTTTTTTGCAGGCTATCCGTATTGGGATTTTTACAAGAATTTTTTTGAAAAAGGCGTAGGTTCCACACGAAATATTATACTACAAATTCATATAGTAGTCAATTTTAATGTCCTCGCAAATTAATTGACATAATTTTAAAAATTACAATAAATTCTTGTAACATTTTGGAAGAGCTACATTATATAGTTAATTTTACAAAAAACTAAAAATTTTAATTTTCTGCAAGATTTCTCTTTGTGTATTATATTAAAAATTTATAAATTTGAGATGCACATTAAACACTCTGGATGCGAGTAGGCATCGAGAATTTTTTTAATGAAAAATGACTTTTTGATTGCTCATCGATTGCGCTAAGCTCGTAGTCAAGTTTCAGCAGAGAATTCCCTCCGCGTGAAGCCTTCGCTTATTAGGCCGAACATTTTCACATGTTTAGTCATTCGCTATTTTTTTTCCACGTTTCATTTTATACCGTAAGAGTAAATAAGAAGCGAAGTTTATTATCCCGTGCAGCGCGCGGCGGTAGTCATAAAACTTAATGCTAATTTCAATTACAATCCTCCGGCGGATTTTTAGCCGCGTTAAAGTTTTTACGCCGTTTTCCCCGATGCGCTTCTTAAGCAAACAATAAAAAGACGCATAAGCAAGTGCGCGCGTATGAGAATCGTCCGCCGTTCGCCTCAGCCACTTTAATCCATCCGAGTAAGTAATACATCAAAGTACGCATAAAGCATCGTCAGATAGGATCTTATCATCGCGGCGCGGAGCCCATTGAGGAGGCCTCGGCCGCGTCGAGCTCACAATTTATGGATCGGATAAAGAAATCTCATAGGAAGCGGCTTTTTTTTAATCTCCCCGCGATCGGCTCGGCGTAGGCAGTCTCCTCGCGCACCGAGGAAAGGAGAACGAGGAATAAAAAAAAGAGAAGAAAAAAAAACGAGAAGGACGAGAAGGAAGGAGGTGCGTCGGGTGTCGCCGACTTGTACTACGAGGATTGTATACGAGTCTGTCCTGCCTGCGCGCGCCGCGTAACGTAATTCAGTCGGCGGGGATCTACACGATCCTCCAGACGCGCCAGCTCGAGGTTTTATTGCCCGCGTCGTGTGCGCGCGCCGGCTCCGGCTTCCTTCCAATGGAACACATGCCCCGTATATATAACACGCCGCTTCCTCGCGCGCACTTGCGTGAGCATAAATTGCCGCGGCGTGGCAGGACGAGAGAAAGAGTCGTTCGCCGTTAAGCCGACGGCTAGATTTCTATGAGCAGCTTCTTGCTGCCGCGAGAGGCGCGCATTTGATCCCGACTTTACGAAGTTGGCTTTTATGGCGATTTCGGATCCTTAGGCATAAATCGACTTTCTTTCGACTCCTGCAGCCGCTGCTATTTAGGGATACTGGAATGGGTTCGCGGAGAGCAGTTACGCCGCTCGTTTATAGAGGCGGTGGATTCTTTTTTTTTCTTACTGGGGTGGATTAGAAGAAATTTCAACGCTGAGCTTTGAGGAAACTGGGAAAATAAATCGTTCCTTTGATCGGCGGGGTATTTCTGCGATTGTTTGCTCGACTTTTACGGCTAATAAATTTTGACTTAAGTCCTGTACAATGGAGCTGATCCATACGTGAAATATGGATTTTTAGGGCTGGCGGTTATTAATGAGGTATGAAATCGGCATTAACTCGGTTGGATGTTTCGAAATACACTTTATGGTTCTGAAGAAAAATATTGAATCGTTATTAAAATTAATTGATTTTTTAATCGGATTGTAATATATTTTAATTAGTAATTGTTAAAAAATTGAACATGTCTATTTATTTTCATTTAAACAGTTTACAAATGTTACTGGACTACGTGATAAAAGTAATAGTTCTAAAGGGATGTACGTGATACACTGAGAAAAATAGTGCAAAAGATTTACTATAAATCCTTATAGAGACGTACATAGAACAGACTAGAAACTTTAAAAATATTACCACAATAAAAACCTTTGTAAATTCCATTCAAGTATTTACTGATTTAATATATCGGCCGATATTGACTAACCGTATATACTCAGTAGACTCATTGAACAAATGCAAAAAAAAAATTCATTTTAAAAGTTTAGATCTACGCATTAATTTACAAGTTCAAAAAACCGGAAGAAATCGCTAGCATTACCAGCAACACGTATCACCTTGTCTTTAAAAAAGAAATAATAATAAAAAAATCTCCCCATACTTTTAAACGCGCAGCGTTAATTTACGCAAGTCGAAGTCGCCAACCTCGGGGCCGTCCGGCGCGTGTGGGTTCCGTGTGCACACAGCATCGCTCGATGGCTATCGGGCGCGCTTCTCGAAAATCGGCGATGGAGGCTCGTTCGCGCCGAAACGCACGCGCGGCCCCCATAAAACACGGGGACTCCCGCGAGCGTGGGGTGGTACAAAGGCGAGTCCGGGAGACACGATCTCGCCGGGGCCCTCGGGGCCTTTCGCGCTTGTTATTTATCGCGACCGCCGCCGTGGCCTGGCCCCGAGGCGGCAGCCACTTTGAGACCCTCCGACTTCGAGGTCCCGCCGCCACCGCCGCCGCCGCGATTCTCCCGACCAGATATCATTTTATTATACCTGCGAAACGCGCCACGCAGGAGGACGGCCGTTTATCACCGAGCCGCGCGGGGAGCTTTCGTGCATTCTTTTCTCGCTCCTCGAGCGCGAGGGTATATAAAGGCCCCTAGCGCCTGGGCTGGGCCTCCCCCCTTCCTCCTTTATCTCGCGGTATTTATTTACTGCCGCGATTTTTCATGCGCCGACCACGGCCGGGGGTATTGATATTAACGAGGCGGAACCGGCGTGTACACGCGCGTTAGAGACTGATGAGAGACCGGTTGAACTGAGCTATATATTTATTTATTTC
This sequence comes from Sycophila texana, assembly GCA_035582955.1. NCBI lineage: Eukaryota > Metazoa > Arthropoda > Insecta > Hymenoptera > Eurytomidae > Sycophila > Sycophila texana. Next base: position 9,288,642 of record JAWWEN010000020.1, read on the forward strand.
AGGGGTTGCTCCGAGAGAGCAGTATAAGTGCTAAAATATTGACTTTGAATTTGAGAAAGCTTTGATTGTTAATTACGACTTGTATGCTAAGTTGGACGCACTGGACTGTGTCTCGTATAGGTAACAAAGTATTTGGTAAGCGGAACGCGTTTTAAAAGAGCTATTATGGTTTTAATTATCTTATTATAAAATTTTACGCCGCGATTAAAAGGCGCGTCGTTCAATTTAGTGTATAAATTCATTTAACTTTCATGATATTGCTTTGTAAAAATGCTAATGTGCTCGGTAGATTTATTTCTCGGGAATATTTTCAGTGAAGTCTGACAAACAATTACAGAGTATAAACAGATAAAAAAGAAATGCTAATTAAATGTAAAAGTGTAATAAATTTACATTTATATGATTATATTTTACATACACTTCAATTTATCTTGATCTCAGGATCTATATCTGTAATACGACTCTTCATTTGTTACTTATTAGAAGATACGTTAAAACTTCTTGATAGGTACGGTCTAATCTAATTCACCCAAAAAGTTATAAAAAATTAAATATAGAAAAAACTGGAAAAACATCGTTCTAAACAAATTTACATGATACAACTTTAATGAACACCACTGAAAAAAATTCTTATTCAATTTAATCGAGCAAGATCGCGCTCCCACCGTACTAATTCACAAAGAGCATAATAGTATATTACGATACAAGTGCGATAAACGGGCGATTACCGCATTGGCGACGTTAGCGCCCGAGCGAGCGTA
>JAWWEN010000020.1:9298286-9312157 GCA_035582955.1 Sycophila texana
ATAATAATAATAATAATAATAATAATAATAATAATAATAATAATAATAACGAACAGTCAATTGTAAAGAATAAAAAGTAATTCCACTTAATCGCCATGCCTCTCTCTTCATTTAGAAATTGTTTTAACTTTATGTACACCAATTGCAGCTCGAGCGCCGCGTCATATAACGAGTGCGGTAATGACGAGTGAAGGACCGCTTCGAACGAGGCACTCGTTCGACGAAAAATGATTCCGCGAAACCTTCAGCGATAGCGCGACCGAGGCAACCGGGGGATGAACCCGATACTTGACGGTAAACGGGTATTAGGTTAATGCAGTCCCGCAATTACGCGGAGTTCGCGCGCCTCGTATAATAGTCCCTCGCCGCGCGAGCTCGTTTCGCGGATGATCCACGCACAGAAGCGTCCACTTACGGCGTCCTCCTCTGCACCGGCCTGGGCACTCCTTCATCGGCGCGAATATTGCCCCTCGTAAAGCAGCATTACGTCCGGATCTCGGGGTGCGTATAGCGCGTCGCCGGAAACCGAGGAGCGCGGCTTTATACGCGCGTACACGGCAATTTTTATGTTAATCGCCGGCGGCCCGCCCTATCGGATTCAATTTGCATTAAAAAGCCGCGAGGACTCGGGGAAAGGCGCGCTGAGTGCGGGTACTTTACGCCCGGCGAGATCGAGGACGGGGACCGAAGTGCGGCAACAAATTATCCCCGTCGACGCGGTTAACTTCGCCGCGAGTTCCTTCGGTTCCGAGTGTACCTTTACATTGTAATTAATTGGGGATTTAAAGCGAGCAGGGGAGTCGCGTTATTATCGTAAACACTGATATCGAATGAGGAAAATTTTTTTTTTTATCATTATTTTTATTCCCCGGGCGCGAGGTATACAAACTTGTATACGATTTGCTTTAATTGAAAGCCCAGCGGTATTGATTGGCCTTATTTATTGTTAATTTATATGCTTCGGTGCGCTGAGCATTCAATTTGTTTAAAAAAAAAAGTTTTATTATGCATTCGCACTGCTCTTCGAAGTGTAAAAAGAGACTTAAAAAGTTCTCTCCACTTCAATATTAAAAAAACGATAATCTCGCGTTTCCTTTTTATTTCGAATTATGAACTAAATAATAATCGCATTGAGTGAAAAGCCTGCGAAATATTTACTCAGGGATCACTGCCAAATCTTTTTAATTAAGTACACTTCAACAAGAAAATCAGTTCAGTACTCAACGCGGGGGGGGGGGAGGGGTTACTCTTTCGCATAAAGAATCTCGGTGATTCGACGAGCCTGTGGCAGGAGATTACTAAATCCCCGGAGATATGGATTCGTCGCAGCGTCGCATATCCCAAGGTGCATTAAAAACCATTACGTTGAATCCGATTGCCCCCGCGAAGTGGAGGGGGCAAAATAATTCCCCGGGAAAGGGACATTTTTCCCGCGAAAAAAAAATAATCCGATCATCTTGCCGGCGCAATCACCGAGCACCGAGATTAAGTCGCGCGTCTTTCCGCTGCGGCGGTTAATCGCCCGCTAGATGCATTTTGTACGACGTTTCAATTCGGCTTTAGCCCCGCTCCGGACGTCGGCTTTGTGGCCCTTTGATACCGACCGAGCGTTAATAATTTTTCTCCGCTTGCACTTTTTCTACTTCAACTGTATATGTGTGTACTTTACTTTCGCCTTGTAAAACTGGGTAGTTTGTTATATTACTTGATTTTTTTTTTGGTCGGCGCATTCACTCGTGTCGTTATTACGGTCGAGCAAATTTACAGTTTGCAGTTTATCAAGGCTCTGCTCCGATGGCGAGGCTTGCTCTTACTCAAATTTGCTAAATTGAGCGTGCGCCGAGGGAAAGGGAAATTTAAGAGCTGTAAATTTGAAATACTCGGTATAATGCAACGTTGTAAATTAATTAAGATTTCAATGTCTCAGTCGTTTAATTTTTTTACTTTATCATCGAACGATATTAGCACGCGATTAAATTAATATCAATCCGGGCTCTTATAAACGCATATTCATTAAAATTTTCTCTTTTAAAGCGAAATTATGTAACTTTGTAAGATAACATTTGAAAGTATTTCAAACTTTTTTATGTAAAAATATTCTTTATCGCAGGATTTCGGTAGTACACTTTTTAATTAACGCATAAATTACGTGCCTCTTAAAATTTTCTTTTCGGCATATTTTCCCGAGCGCAATAAATATCAGAGACATCTTAGTCGCAGAAAAATTGAACCATTTTTCTCTGCCAGTCAGGCATCCATCAAATCACAATTTCCGCTCGAAACAATGCAGCTGCCAGCCGAAAACATTCGTCAAACTCTCGAGCTCCTCATTCTTTCGCTGCGACCGAGCTGCACGCGAGCATAAAATAGGCGGCCGTCTTAAATCATTTTCATTCGCACTTTCGATTTTTCATCGGACCGAGGCGGAAACGATACTATTAGTCAAAGTCCGCGTCGACAAAAAAGAAAGAGAATAAAGACAAGAGTCAAGAAAGCAGAAGAGAAGGAAAAAGCTACGGACGTTCGATGCAGCAAAAAAAAAGCTCGAAGGTGAAATTTAAAATTTATGATAATTGCCCTCGGCTTTCGCGTAAAACTCGGCGCTCGCGCCAAGCTCCGGCAATCGGGGGGCCACCGCGTCAGGGAAATCAAATTAGCGAGACAGATGAGAAGGCGAGCTGCGCCAGAGTCTTGGCACGCCGCGGCGCCGCCTCGCCTCGTCGGCACACACGTGCTCACGTGCGCCCATATACACATATATAGACGCGAGAGGCTCGCTCGCGAGGAGAAAGAGGAAAGGCACATCACCGGCAGGCATCGCACAAATAAATAAAGCTATCTCGTCTCGCGTTTATCATTCGCTATCCGAGAGCGGTCCTCGTAAATCTGTCTGCCTCCGCTCGGCCTGCTCTCGCCCTCCCTTCCTCTTTTTCGCTCTGCCGCCTGTCTGGCCCGAGTCGATAAGAGCCCCGGCCTACGGGGCAATATGTTGCGCATCTCTCACCCCGGCAGGAAAACGAGCCCTCCTCCTCTACTCCGCGAAGGGAGAGATAGACGACGGCTCCGTCCGCCCCTGACCGCCATTAGGCATCACCTGCTCGCGCGATTCCTAATCTCGCCACTTACCTTCATCGTTTTTCCTGCTTACGAGGCTGCCTCTGGATCTTGACAACATTATCGCCCACCGGGAGGAGTTGAAAAAAATGTGCCCCCACCTCTCGTGCATATTTAGCCAGATTTACTAATAGATTTCTCTCTCTGCGTCGGATGCCTTTCTTTTTCGTAGTTTAACGCTTTTCAGCCGGCTTGTTTGCTCGCTCGCGCCCCTGGGTGCCGTCAGCCGGTCGCCCATATTTTTTTTCCTCGCCGAGATGGAGAAAGAGAGAGAAAGGAGCTAATTTATGGAGGTGTCTTTCGAGAGATTTTCGGGAAAATTAAGAATAGCTTTGGCTGCCTAGACCGCACGAATGTTTACGAAGATACACCTGTTCTCGGGTGAATAATGACCCATTTTTACAGGGAACCTATGGTAAAGTCGATATTATCATATTTTCGTAATCGACCTGTAGGATCTCATGGGAAAATTGTATAGCTGTTGAATTTGTGCTACGATAATTTGATTTTTATGATAAAACGTATAATTTATCGACACCTTAGAACGTAGTATTTTACGAAAAACACTATGTCTCGTAATCGAACGCGGCTGGAGACCTTTTATTGCTTGACATTTCTATAATAGGTGTACGACTACCCGCAAGTACACGTGTACAGGAGAAAATTTTGATCTTGACTGGCGATAAAAAAAAATTAAGTTATTAATTCTTATCTCGACTCTTTACGATGAAAAGCGTATGAGAACCGCGGTTAAAGTAGGACGTACGCGGCATGTTTTAATAAGAATTCGAAAAGAAAAAAAAAGGAATGACTAAACTTTGCTCTTTTTCATCGTCAAAGTTCTTAAATCGATGAAACGTGGTAGCTTTTAATATTATCTCCCGGCCAAATTAATTTCTCGTCTCTCCGCGAAGCTTTTTTTTGTCTCTTAAATAAATTAGCCTTAAGTAACACGTATATCCCATCCGTAATGCAAAAATACGTCTTTACGGGCGACTCTTCTTTTTTTTTCTTGTATATAGCGACCGCTCGCGGTTATCCCGTAAAATACGTCGTTTATTATCGTCCATATAATCTCCGCCGAGGACCCCGAGTCAATTTCGCCGTATTAATAAAAATTCCCGTCTTGTTGTAAACTTACGCCTTTATTAAACTCATTCAGGCGATAATGCCCCGCCAGGCTCTCGCATAAAAATTAACACGTAAACGTCTCCGCCCAGGTCCTGCGTGCGCGGCGGAGTCCCGAAATCGCGCGGGCGAAAAGAATTTATCGGGCAAATTAGGCGCGGGGAGAACACATCCTCGGCAGGCGGCCCCGGGAATCGACGACGGCCGAACAGGCGGTCCCCGGAATTTACGGCTTTTCCTCGCCACCCTCTGCGATCCCTAACTATTGCCTCGGTGAATCGACCCGAGCGTAATCTTATGCAAACGCGCCAATAAAACGCGCGAGATTTTCTCGCCGTCTCCGTCGCTCTCGCAGGAGGCCGCGTACGTAGCCGGTAGTCTGGCTGTCGTTCGGCCCGTTCCGAGCCGCCTCCACTCCTCTCGGGGCGAGAGTCGAAATCTAAAATGTGGCGCCATTCGACCGAATAAGGCGGCGATCGCCTCTTCTCCTTATTTTCCTCGTCTCTTCGGGGAATCGTCGATCGGGGCGATTTGTTGAACTTTTACGAACGCGCGGACGTGAGGATGCTGCGAAGCGTTCTCTTAAAATTGTCCGATGTCGCTTTAATGCGCCGAGAAGATTTTTGCAGTCTCAATTCCAAGAGGGCAAATGGAAAGTTTTACTTGCAAATATATTAAATTGTTATTTTATTGCTTGACCTAGTGCTGCTCCCGAAAGTAAATTTTGAGTGTTTAATATAATAAAATTTTGTGAAATTCTGTTTATTGCTTCGAAAACGATGTCACCTTTTAAGTTTTATTATCCTCGAAAGGCTATGAAAATTAATTTAAAAGAAGATTTTTTTAAACTGCGGAAAATGCTCGTTAATAAAACCATTACAATAAAAAAATTTAATTTCAATGTAGGTCATAAAATCGTTGTGAAATTAAAAAGAAAAAAAGAACATTAACAATTGACGCATTTTAATAAAAAAAGAATGCTCTCGATATTTACTTACGGATAAAATCATACAAAGTATAAATAAGTAAACATAAAAGGGATAATTTATATTGCCCATAGAAGAATCCATAGAAACAAAACTTTATTTTCTCTTTCGACTGCACAAGAAATTTCAAAAACATCGAATTCCAATGGCAATCGTTTGCCAACTTTCAACGGCAGCGAAGACTGCGCGAGTGGATCGTGGCAAAGACTAAAATTCCCGACCGCTATATATGTATACATACATACCTACACAAATACATGCACACATATATTCATACATATAGTTGTATCGACGCGTGGATGCCAAGCTCCAGGAGAAAGTGCGGTCCGCTACATGGAAGTCGTATAATAACGAGCCTTCAGTCTCCCCGGGCGCTTTTAAGCGTGCAATCTCAATAAACAGGAGTGTTGAAGAGGCCGTGCGTGAAAACTCGCGGGCGCGCTTTACGAGCGCCATTCGTTTCATGAGAAAGTCGCGGGGCCAAAGGTGCCGATGCGTAACTCCAAATGCGCCGCGGAGATCCTCCGCCGCCGTAATCGTGCGCGAAACTGCGGGACGTCGCGAGTTACGAGCGAGGAAGGCCTTTCAATTAATAATCCCGGCGTCCAGCGATATATCGCTTTGTTTGTTTCTGGGAAAACTCGCGATGAAATTATTCGTGATTTACACGCCGAGGATTAATTCGCGTGCGATTTACTTTTTTTTTTTAAATCTTTTTTTTTGTGTGCGTAAGTACGTAGAAATATTTTAGCGCGTCGGATGATTATTTGTAAATCTGCTGTTTTTATCGGGAGAGCAGAGACAGTGTTTGCGGTGCATGAAAAATGGTGTCTCGTTTGCGCGATAAATATTAGCGAGCTTAATTAACGCTATCTTTAATGATAATATGTGTATCGCGGGATTTTAAAATTGAGACCGGGCGAAGAGATTAATCAGCGCAAAAACTTTGAGTGTTTACTTAATAAAATCAACAAAACGCGGCTACTGTGTTTATTCTGAAAATTGAAATATTCGCGCGGCCCAGCGGCTGCTGCCAAGATCGGGTTTTCTCATTAATTACGAAAACAGAGCTAAAAATTGTTTATTGCCGCCAGCGTCGATTTAAAGCTGTCATTAGAAACGACCGCGCGTATAACACGCGTTTATAACCAGTCGCTAACGCGTACTTCCGCAAAACCGTCAACTTGGCAAAGTAGACGCGAAACTTACGACAACGTTATTGGCAAGAAATCGCGCCCCGTCGACATCTCTCATGTGTAAAACGAGACTCTCGGCGCAGAAGAGAGAGATAGAGGGAACCGCGCGACGGAAACTCGAGACACTTATTTTCTTTATTTTTCCTTACTCCACTTCGCATTAACATTAGCCGATGTCTAATGGCAGCTTTAATTTTAGATACACGCGCGTGATTGCCTCGGCGAAATTGTTGAAAACATTTTACGAGCGAAAAAAACGTGCACCTGCTATGTTTATTTATGCTATATTTATGGGACTTGTGCATAAATTTCAAGCAAAAATGTAAAACTTCATTTTCCAACTACGCGGAATAACTCGCTTATTTAACATGTCTTGGGAAGTATAACAAAAAAATTTGTGGAAATTCATTTCTACTTTATTGCAGGCCTTCAGCTTTTTTCTCTCTTTCTCTTTTTACGATTCAATAACATTAATCGAACAGATTATTTATGCTTACACGGATATCGCTGCGTCTATCTGAAAGTTCGCCTAAGTGAACGGTCAACGAAATTATTTCGTAAAATGAAATAGACGCCCGCGAAAAAACACAGTCTCGTGAAAAATGAGATCCGCGCCCGCAACCGCCTCTAATTTTAGCCCGGACTTAATAGCCGTCATTTTCCATTAGCCTCTAATTAATAATTTAAGTTTCTGAGAAAATGCGACGCGCCAACAACACGCGGCATCTGTCGCGACAAAGAAGATTTCCGCGGAATCATTTGGCCCGTCTCGGGCGCGTCACTCGAACGAGGCATCGATTAATCGCCGGTGCCCGCCTCGGAGCTGGCTCATCGCCCCGACGAAATCCGCACGTCGTCGTCGTGCTTGTCGAGCGCGTCACTCGCGGAAGACGCCCGCCGCAACGGCAACGGCATTCTGACGGCCGACGCCAGGGTCTATTTTCGCCCCGCTGGCAGCGACCAAAAGCAAACGCCCCGCGAATCGGTCCAGTAAATTCCATTTACAGACGCCTAAATCAGCCGACCAGATGAAAGCCCCCGGAGAGAGAGAGAGAGAGAGAGAGAGAGAGAGAGAGAGAGAGAGAGAGAAGGAGATCGCGTGCTCGCCGAGCATTAAACGCTCTCCTGCTTTATTGGACCGGGGTAGAGGCTGCGGCTCTTTGATCAGATGCCGCTCTCTCTCTCTCTCTCTCTCTCGCTCTTTCGGTGCAACGTCGCTCTATATATTGTTGCTTATTACGAGGCGGCTGCAGCGGGGAATCCCACCCGCCCGCGCGGCGTTTATACGGCCGAGCGGAGCGACGGTAAATTCTCGCGAATTACGGATACGCGGTGTACGCGGGACGAACTTAATCAGCAGCGATGCGACATTAATACCGCGGCGGGATCATGCGAACGGACTGGCGTAATTGAGGATACGTATGAGCGAGTTAGCCGCGCAAGTCTCGAATCTCTGCCGCTCGAAATTGCCTTTCCCGGAACGAGCGGCCTTTTGATGCGATTCGCTCGAACATGCAAATTTTGCATTTTCCGGGCCGCGGACGATCGACGTCGCACACGCATTCGACGTTTCTTCGCGCGATATAAATAATCGGCCGTGGCGACTTTTGCATAATTGCCCGGCCGAGTTGTTCTTGTTTCTCGCGTTTCCTTTGCGCTCGCGATTATTTCTTTCTCGGGAAAATACTTCGCTTCATAAATTTTCATGCCCGACGGTAATTGCCACTTCGCCGGCGATAAATAATATTCGCTTTCCATAAATCGCGAGTGTCAGATTTTCAGAGAGTATAATCTGTGCGACAAATTTCTTTTTTCCGCGGATTCAATCAATTTCGATTAATCTGTTTTAATAGGCAGAGAGCAAATTTAAAGTATATCCCCCGTACAACAACGCGTAATTCCAGCTGAGATAATTATTTTTCCGAGCGACGGGCAATAATTATAAATTGCCAAAGCGCAGCGATAATTTTGTTTTTCTCGGCTTCACCTCGCGGTATTGCCAATCGATCCAACCGCGAGAACGAAACTCGTTCCCTCTTTAGCGCGTTGATCAACTGCCGATTAGGCGGAGGGTCGACGGAATCTACTATATATATGTCGTTAAAGTAAAAATCCGCGTATGACACTCAGTCGCGTAATGCACGTCCCCGGCTACGGATAAAGACAGGTGCATTCGCGTGTCCTAAGTCCGAACGTTAATTAATAGCCGAGCAAAAAAAAAAGGACAGGCAAGTTGCAGCTCAGTCGAATTCCAGCGCGAGCTCATAAACTTTTAATAATCACAGTTGGCGAGGCTGCTCGGGAGACTATCCTATATCGGTGACAAGATATTGCGAAAGAAGCCAGACTAAATTGTAATGCTCGCCGTAATGCTTTTTCTCGCGTGTCGGTAGGGGGGGAGGGGAACGCGGTAATACGAGTGCCATAAAAATGGCGTCGATTACGTGGCCAGCAATTACGATACGCCTTGCGCGGTAATTGAGCTGTGTCGTGCGAAACGCGCGGCGTTACACGAGAACGCGCTCGAGCTATGAAAAGAACCCGCGGAGTTTGCGCTTTTATACTTTTTTTTTCTCACTTTTTGCACTCCTTTTCTTCGTCACTTCATCTTTTTTTTAAATAATAATAGTATTTTTCAATATTATTTTATTTATTTATTTTTTTGTTTAATCATTTAAACAAACGTCTTAGTTTTATTTAATTTAAACAGATGTTTTAGTTTTGTTTGGATCGAGTACATCCGCGGTGATCAGATGAAAAATTTTCTTTCTGCGGAGAGGTGATAATGTTCGAGCCGCCAGATGTGCAAACTGCATTTACTGGTGCGTATAAGCAAACGATCGGCAAATGGGCGTTCGTTACGTATGCTAATGTAATAACTTGCAGAACTGGTCAATTGTCGGCTGCATTGGCTTTTATTTATGGGGTGCAGCCAATGTAATTTTAATTAATGTTTAAGCATACACGCTGAAAGCTTGTTGCAACTTACCGTCCCACTCACGCGGAGAAGCATTTTTCGCCTCAGTTCTGCAAAGCTATTTGAATGACCATCAAAATAAATTACTCGCTGGCATACTGAATATTTGCCAATTTCTTCTCGCCACGCGTAACGGACTAATTTATATTTTTAAGCTGCCGCAGTCTGCACAAATCTAAGAGATAAAGTAAGGATTTTGTTGATCTGCTTAAATAGTATTTCAATGTATAATTTCGAAATTTCTCAATTTTCTAATATTATTTCGTATTTATATACGTGATCGTCCACTTCGGAGAAAGTTTTTTCCCGCCTCCTTTCCCAGAGCGATAAATCACTCGCTCTAGAAAGCAATCACTTAACTTATATACATTAGCAAAAAAAAAAGAAAAGAAAAGTAGCGAAAAAAAGCACCGGTAGATCCATCATCGAGCTAAACGATCAATTAGAATCCCTCTCAAACTAGACTAAGGCTGCATGCATCGAGATTACAATACCAATAGAAGCTCGGCGCTCGTTAATTCACGCTAAAGCTCCCGGGCGATAATACCGAGTTCACCTACAGCCGGGCGCGAGCGTATGATCTACGACGGCGGCGGCGGCGCGCGACTCGATAAGACCCTGTCAGAAATTTATCGCGTCCTAAAGAAGTGTAAAATACACCGTCGGGCCCGCGGCCGTCAAGTCCGAATTTATGTCCGATTAGCCGGGCGCGGCGGACACCCGACGCCCCCGCACAAACTGCCCGGAGAGAGGCGCCCGATCCTATCTTCTCGCGGAGGTATTATAACGTGCAGTGCGCGCGCAAAAAAGTGTCTCGCTGGCTGTGCGCGCGGGGCCCGTTACTCGCGGCGCGGCGTATCTCCTTAACGACCGGCGCACGACAGCCCTAATCGGCTGCTAATCGACCGGCAGCGTTTATGGCCGCGCACTTACGTGCCCGACGTGACGCGCTATATACGGCCGGCCGAGCCGCGCGCCCGTAATTCTTTCTCCGATAATGGCGCAAAAAAAGAAGGCGGCCCCAGCGCCCCCGGGACGGCCGAACGACTCGCGCTGCCAACTAATTGACGGCTGGGCAAACCCGACCGATTGCCGCCCGCACTATGCGCTGTCGCGAGAAAGTCCGCGGTGACGTGGCCTGGCCGAGGGGTGACTTTTATTTTCGTGGCAAACTTCACAACCTTTTATTTATTTATTTGTTTATTTAGTTAGTTAATTATTTATTATTACGTCGCTTTAGACACATTTTATTTGTTAGAGTGGACGAGATGAGCGAGTGTGTTGAGTACTAACAAGGAGAGTGTCAGGCCGCCGGGTCACAGATTTCTATGAAACTTTAAAAATTGTTTTCTAGTATCGAATAACGAAATAAACCACCTTCGGTTTAGTCTAATAGGCTTTTATTCAGCAGATGCAGTGTGATTTGTTATAGCATTGCAAGTACATCTATATATACAACTTTTTTAGCGTTGGTCATATGGGCAATGCTAATATTTTTAGTTGTACCTGTTGTACAAAGACCTGTTAGATCAAACTAAAGGTGGTTTGTTTCATCATTCGGTATTAGAAAGCGATTTCCCAAGTTTCATCCAGGCCTGACAGTCCCCTTGTAAGCCAAATATTTTTTATGTATTGCATTTAAGTATTTTAAATTTGACGTGAATAGTTGCTTTTTCTGCGATATCAATTTTTTTTATTTTAACTTACTTATTTAGTTTGTCAAATGTGTATTATAAAAATTAATTTGAAAATTCAGGAGGTTTTGTATTCATTAGTTTTGATCTTATATTTTTTCAAATTTGGAAATTTTCAATTTATCACTATTTTTATAGAGATGCAGACATGTCTATGAAAAGGCATTGTGTCAGTGCAGCTGACAGCGTTTTTTATACTATAGATTTATAAAGTAGTTGCGATTTTTTATATCTTTATAAATACTCTATTTTATGCAAGTCTCTTTTTTTATTTGTTGAGTTTGTGAAGATTTGCACGTCGCGTCGAGCGTAAATTATTTCCGAATGAAATTTAAACTGATCTGCCGTGAAGTGAGTTTGAGATGTGATTTGCAAAAGTTGATGGGAGTATTACAATAAATATATGCCTATCACTTATCAATATCACATTCATAAATTCATGAAATGTGAAAGTTCCGTCTTCATCAGCGCGGACACCTCGTAATGTATTCCGGGTAATCTATGCGAACATCGCTCAGCCATTAAGTTAAAATTTATCATCGGATTAATTTGATGGAAATGTTTATTCATTATTCTGATTTAAATCTCCGGGTTGAAATGAATTGGGAAAAAATTCAAGAATAAATTGTCAGAAATCAACAGAAAAACGTCAAGTTTATAATGCCAAAATTAATTATTAGCGGAGATTTCATTTCTTGTGAAAGATGGAATTAGTCAATATATAATTGTGGAAAAGACAATGATTGAACGTTGCCTCTATTTAAAGCTTTTTTTAACAATATAATTAAAGAGTCCGTAGGCCAAATATAAATTTTATACTACTCTTTCAATTTCAAGGCAACATTTGAATAATTGAAATTAATTTTTGACTAAAGTAATTATAAATTGTTTTTTCATTATCCATGGCACTAAGATAAATTTATAAATTATTTATAACAGCAAGCGTATAATTACGATTTTAGAAAGTCCAGCGCCGTTACTTTGTACTTTATGCTTTTTTCTATACAATCGATAAGATTTCCATCGGGTGCTTTTCAAAAAACTGGTAATTTCCAACAAGATTGCTTAAATGCAAATATCTGCAATCGCCATCGGATACGGTATTTATGCAATGGCCTTAAGAGCTTCATATTTTACGCGAAACTGTAATATCTGTACCTCGCGCTTATCAGATTTCTTCAGCGCGCTTTATACGCGCAGCGCAATATACTCAGATGCAAAATTAGCGTCGTGCGTCTCGCAATATTTTTAATTCTACGAATAAGTCTGTCCAACGCAAGTCGAAATGAATTTACCGCAGTTGTTCTAACGCAAACGTAAAAATCACGAGGCGCGCAAACCGCGACGGACATCGCACTCCCGATCGCTTCGCGCGCGCATTTAAATTTCCCGGCAGTTTAGCCGTCGTAATACTAAATCACGAGCGAACCGACGTTTGTACGATCGGAATCGATCCTCGCGCGCAGTTTCTGGCTCGTAATCACGACCTAATAGCTCGCAAGAGGGTGCGAATAATTTTACGTAAGACGCGCCGTATAAGTAACTCATCCGGCCGTAAATGAAAACTCGCGGAAGTTTCCCCGGATTCCAGGAGATACTGTAATGTTGCATCGATTTGGTCAACGGATTGTGATCGACAAAAGATTTTGCAGAAGGGTTGCAAGGAAAAATTTATGCTCACTAAATACAAAAGTGGTTGTCCCAACAATTTTGTTTTGATACCCCGTGACGCAGCTATTCGTATATTGCTGAAACTAACAATTATAGTTTATTATTACAATTTATTATTATTATAGCAAACTGTAACGTATTCCAGTTTTCTGGATACTCATTTTTGTGATTAGCGAAAACAAGAAATTATAAAGCTTGCAATTGCTAAGGCGTTAACACTTTATTATATTGATGTTAAAAATATCGTTGAAACTTCATATCTATAGATATTCTGGTGTTAGCTGTCGATATACATTTCTCTTTTTCCGTGTAAGGAAAGAAAGAAGTTGTTGAAAAACGATCGGTTAGCTCGTCTATATTCTTGGCTCGGAAATCAGCGGTTTCTGCGTTGCGCGAAGCCGCACGCCTACTACTCTCGCGGCTTTTGCTTTTGAGCGGATACCTGTGCATTACGCGTATTTATACCCCAGGTGAAGAATATAACGCCGCGGCAAACCCGCGTGAGCGAGCGCACTTCAAAGAGAACCTGTCTTTTTCTGCACTTTCAGCGGAATTAATCTTCAATTGATACTGATGTACGATTATTGTTACGACTCCGAGTCATTCCAATCAGTAATTTAACTGTTATACGGTATACGCGATTCATAATAATCAATTTAAATGATTCTTAGGAATTTCTGTGATAGTTTGAAAGGTCTTGTGAAATATTCTGAAATTATGCTGTAATTTGTGCAATAAATTGTGCATAATGCTGTTAGTCTGTTATTCATTCTTTACTGATCAAATAAACAATTTAATTATTGAGTAATTTAATAAAATTTTCTGAAATATATAAAAATATCCTTGAATGTGCTTAATCAGCACACAATTATTAGCTCACAGTGTATAACGGACAGTCTGTTCATTTTGTAGATAGTGGTTTTTTGAGCTTTGTTGTTCAATAAACCATAAAAAATTGAACTATTGAACTTATGTGAGAGTTGTAAACAAAAGGTATGGCTAAAATATAGTAAAATTTGGTTGAAAAAGCAAAAAATTCCGGTACCGGGAATCGAACCCGAGCCTCCTGGGTGAGAGCCAGGTATCCTAGCCACTAGACCATACC
>JAWWEN010000020.1:9321848-9332396 GCA_035582955.1 Sycophila texana
TCGAATGACAAAAACTATAACTTTACTCCCTCTGCGGATGAACATAAAGTGGACTTTTTGGGTGACTAGGGTGAAAAGACAGATTATGTCTATTTTAATTTGTCTTTTGAACTATATAGAGTTTCTGCTCCAAAATTTAATATTGCAACTCACTCGTACGCTCTTTTTTAAATTCCCGCATTAATCCGTCTTAAATTCCGCAAAGATCAAATTTTATTCTCAATCAAATCGAGACCTGCAGGAGAATTAATAAAAAGAAAAAAAGACAAAAAGCACCGCGAGCGTAAGAAAGGAAAAAAATTTGAATTTGACAAACGCCATTTGAAAGCCAAATGGAGATAAGATCCAGTTTAAATAACACGCCGGCCGCCCGGGGCAAACAGTAGCATCCCGCGTACAAAAGTCGACATATATAACGAGCATGTAAAGCGGACGAGCGAACGTCCGGATTGACGGACAACGAAAGGAAGGAGCGACGGCCGACGGCGGGCTCCATTGTTTTCGCGAAGGGATCGTCGCGGCCGATCGATCCCGATGCTTGACAGGCCCACTAAGGTCTGCGCCCGAAGATCGATTGCCGACGATAGGATCGATCGTTGGCGGCGCGGTCGACCGAAAAAGGGTATAAGTGATAGCCCTCCCCACTATCTCCGCCTATCTTCTGCTTTCCTTGCCTTTGAGCGGGCGGCAGCGATCGCGAAAAGGAGAATCGTTGCTCTCTTGAAAATGGTAATTAAGCGGCTCGTCAGATCCCTTTTAATCCCTTAAAAGACTTTTTAAGCCTTTCTTCTTTATGTATACGCGAGCCTCGCTGGGCGCGCTCGTTTATTTCGTTTTGACGAAAGAGGCCCCGGGTAAAATCGATCCTTCGACATCGACGAGATGAACTATTTCTTTTAGGATTCTGCGCTCGCTTCTTTGCCTCGTTAATAGAGTTTTTTGTCTGCCTTTGGACGTTATTCAGCGATTTATTGATTGCAAAACGGCGGAGCGTGTATCAATCTTTATCATTGTAGAATTTTTGCAAAAAATAAATGTATTCTAACGTGCGTTCATGCTGACCTATTTGAAAACTATTTTAAACGATTCTTTTATATCTTAAGATACTTTGTTGTCACTGCAGATAACATAAAGCGTAAATTTTCTGCTAAATTACATAAAAAATGGAGGAAACGACTTTGTGTAAGTGCATATTCATTTGCATAAAAAATTCAAACCGTTTAAATATTCTTCTTATACGATAACATATTGTGCGCGATACTTATAATATCAATAAATAATTATTTTTCATTTACATATCGATCGCCATTAAATGTTAACGAAACTATTATGTCGGTAACGAAATAACTAACCCGAGTGAAACGAGATATTCCAGCAGGGCTCATTACGCATTCAAACTCGAGCGAACGACAAGTAACAAGCCAGTAGTTCCAATAAAGTCACAATCTCAACTAATCTAGCACGTGCAGTCATGTCTAGACGCGCAACTGAACGAGTGAAATTTTCAACGACTCCGCCGCGATATTTTCCAGCGTTAATCCAGCAAACCGAGTCCTCACCGCGAAACTAAAAGCCGCGCGCAAAGAAAAAAGAAGGCGTCTAGAACGGGAAAATAGGAAACGCAGTCCGCGCGCTCGTCAAGAGTAAAAAAAAAAACAACAAACTGTCCGTAGCTGTAAAGTCGTCAATTATCCGATTTTATGTCTCGCGTGTGTCGCTGGCCGACGCGCGACGGACTTTACGAGCGCTCGTAAACTCGTCAGCGTCGCAATCTCGTAATGTCGAAGGCTGCCCTCGCGCGCGCCGGCGCTCGCGGCAGCGTCGCGACGTAATTTATATTCCGCGATCCTGTCGCTCTCCGTGCACCGGACATACGTGTGTATACAAGTATATATACGTACGAACCTATACGTATGCATATGAACTCATACATACACATATAAATGTATCTATATGCGCGGCAGGAGACTTAGAAAAATGTGCGGGTGACGCGGGCCTCCCCGCAGCTGTCATCGTTCATTTGCTCTTGGCGACGTTCGCCCGATCCTTCCTCTCCTTTTTCTGGTCCTCGTGGAACTCCGGGGTTTTCCGCTGGGTTGTTTTTTTTTCTTTTTTTTTTTTTTAAAGGAGTTTTCCATTTTTTTCTGACGGATTTTGATTGTTCCGTTTGATGGAATGCGCTCGGGTGATGTGCGACTGACGCGAGATGGAATAAGAAAGTTGACACGAGCACTGAAGTAAAATAAACCGCTGAGGGTATATTAGAGCTGCTGTCGAGAAATTAGAGTTTATATCGAGAGATTTCGACGTGCAATCTTGAAATTGTCATTCAAAATAATAAATGGTTTATTTACTTTTTAAAAAATATAAATGTATATTTATAAATTGGGCCAGTACTGGTGTATTCATTACGTCGGCGATTTTTTTGCGGGTAGTTTTTAAAAAGTAGTTTATTCAAATATACGCAGATACAATTAAAAAAAATACGGTAAAAACTATACGGCGAAACCTAAAAGAAATGACATTTAAAATAAATTGACTATCCGTTGAAGCTGCTATCGAGAAATTAGACTTTATCAAGAAATTTCTTGAAATGTTCACTCAAGATAATGGACATTTAATTGAGGTTTTAAAAACTTTTAATATATATAGTTATGTTAAAAAGTAATTTATTCAAACAACAGATACAATACAAAAATATACGAAAAAAGTACGACGAAGCCTCAAAAAAATGACACACATTTCAATTTCTTTCACTGAAGGCCTCGGTGCGTCAAAGTGAGTAATTAACGCGAACCCATAAAATTCACCCGCTCAGACGAATGGGCTTCCTTCTGGGTAATCCACCCAGCAAAAGGAGCGAATAAAAAAAGAACGAATCTGATCACCTCGGGAAACCTTGCGGGACGCATTCAATAAACCTAAGGCTAAAGACACATTACTCGCATCTAGCGGCTACACGGCGACGCGGCTAATTAAAAGTTTCAACGCGGACCCGAAAAGAGCGCCGGCCGGGAAATTAATAGAGAGGCGCAACGAAGAGGATGAGGGTAGGAATGCCGGGCACGTATCTCACTCGCGCGCTCGCCGCGCTCGGCCGTATCTCCAGCAGCCGGAGTCCTCCTCCGGCCCTTTCCCGGCGCGGCCGGCAGCTCGCGCTCCATTTGTTTCAATCTATGGACAGCGCTAATTGCGCCTGCCCCGAGAGCCGAGCGCACGTGTGCGACCGCGGCGCATCACACGCGCGGCCGACCTACCCGCTCGCTCGCGCCGGGGATAGATCGCTGCGGGGGGAGAAAAAAATTACGCTTCTTTTTCAAGGAGTCGCTATTAGCCGCGCTTACGTGGAATTTCACTTAATCATTTAAATCAATCACTAAGCTTTTTGCGTGCACGCCGATCGGAGCCGTGGTTTAAACGAACGATTTCACAATTTTCTTGCGAGATCGAGTATCACCTTTTTTCGATATCTTATAATTTATATAAATTTCGAGATAAAAATCTGCGTTGTGTATTAGCATACAAATCAATATTGTGTACTTTAAAAAAGAAAAGAAAAAAAATAGGAGGAATAGAATAGTATTTGAAATGATTTTTTGTTCTCGCGTTACAAAATATACGCGACATGCTCGAGCGAATTATTGACTGCGGTAGTTTCCAGGCGACATTACTCACTCTGTCGATACAACGCGGGGCTGCCGTTTAAACGTACAGTTTACAGCGCTCGACCAGTCGGACGATTATAAAAATGTATAGGCGTCTAATGCAAAAGGCTCATGCCTTCCTCGTCAATGCGTATATACGGTTATGAGGGTGAGCTATAAAATAAACACGACACCGGAGGGCCTGGCATAAATTCGGCCCGAGCCCCGCATCTAAAATTATCCACCCGCAATCGTAACGCATTAACTCCCGACTTGCCATTACTTCCCGCTTTGACATTATCTCCGCGGAGCGCCATAAACTCGCTCGTTACAAGCCGGAGCGGCGGCGACTCCCGGCGCACAAAACATTTCAATAAATTCCGTCGATAGAACCCCCATACGGATCGTCCCGAGGCGCGCACGCACACACCGGGAGGCGAGCCGTCCCAGCTACAAGGTATGTAACAGCCGCGGGGCCCCGACCATCATGGAGACAAACGAGCCGGCGGCGGCGATCGCGCCGAGGCTCCTTTTCAGCGGCGCGCGGCGAGCGCTCTTCATCATAATTTATCGCGACACCGTCGCGTTAATAACTCAATTTATTTCGCCGGGCGAGCTCCGGCATTTTTACGAGCCGAGCCGAGCTGCTGCTCCGTTTTTGCGCGTCTGCACGCTCGCCGCCGGACGTCTCCTCGTTTGGCCATATACGCCGAGCTCCGAGCTCTAGGCCGGTTTCCTCCTTCGTTCCTTTTTTTCTTTTTTTCTTTTTTGTTTTTAATCGTGTCCTCTTCGGCGGACGTCGTACCATACTCGCCGCGCTGTCAGCGAGCGCGAAGCCGCTCGCCGCTAATTGACAAGAGCGCGACGAGGAGAGCCTCGTCTTTTGCGGCGTTTCCGAGGAGACTGTGACGGACACTTTTGGCGATGGCTGCGACGATGTTTTGCCCGTTCGATGTCGCGCGCGCGACGATCCTCGGCTATCCGGACGATCTCCTTTTAGCTGGGCGCGGATTCGTGCGCGGGATTGAGTGCTCGTGCGTGAGATTTATCGGACAGCCGCGCGGTTTATTCGGGTAAATTAACTGAATAAATTAAGTGGTTCATTTTTTATTTATTATTATGTACGTATATACCTGGCTAGTCTAGCTATATGCGGTCGACTCAAGCTTTAAATGAATTTGAGAAATTCAATTTCGATTTGCATATTAAACCAGTGCTTACAGATCTTTATGCATTTACAGGAATGAAGTATTCGAAAAAGTGTATTTTTATCTATTTTTTAATGAATTATATATCTATATTATACTTCATAATGTCAATTATTAGTGTAGTTAGCGTCAGAACGAGTACCTAATCTTTTTGCTTGATCTTTATTTCGGGTCGAGTGCTTAAGCAAATGTCGTTTTAATTACAAAAAGTCACAGGCGGAAAGCAGTAAAATTAGCAGAGGTTGTTTAGACTCGACGGGCACGACAATAAGACAGTCGAAAAGAGCATAATCGGTGTATGAAGAAACGAACGGCGGGCGCGCGGGGGTAGGCAAAAGTGCGACCCACTCGAACGTAAAGTGCATGGAATGCCGACTTCGTCTATTAATTTGTTAGCTTTACGATCCGTTCGCTATTTAAGAGGACCATTAATTTGGAGCTTACTATTCCCCGGGAGAGTATCACGTCGGCAAATTGTTGGGTTTCTCTGCGGCCCATAATTTTCTTCCCTCCTTTCACCCTTATCGACCTGTGAATATTTTAACCGTTTTACTGTAATTACGCGGCTATTTATGATACGCGCAAATACGCCCGTAAACTATAAAGCGCGCCGTAAAATTTTTACACTAGCCGGTAATAATCGTACGGACAAATATTTCCAACGTCCAAGGGAGTAAAATATTAACGCTATCCAGTCGCGGAGATCGGCAATGAATTTTTTTATTATCTCCTCTGGCGTCTTTATCAGGATTACCCCGACAAATCCGCGTGTGCGTCTAAAATGGACAGAATTTAATAACTCGCAATCATAAACATGCCCGAGCCGTGAGAAACGAGCGACGCTTTGTTTAAGCGTTTATCGCGGCTTCGCAAAGATAAACAGTCAATATCGTTACATCTTCCTGAAAGTGGTACAGCCGGTAAGCAGCCTGAAATATATTATTTTATAATGAATGCACGTTAAATTCGCTAATCGAAATTATTTATTTATCCCAACTGCGTATTTTGGCATATTTTCAAATTATCGCTTCAAATTATTAAAACATTATGAATATTATACATTTAAAAGTTAAATTAAAAGTAAAATTTAAAGAAATATTATTGAAATTTAAAGAATCGATGATATCATTTCTCATGAATAATAAACTTTATTGTCAATATAATAACACGCGAAATTAAATATGAACAAAAATGTTTATCGCATTCATAATTTAAAAAAAATAAATAAATAATTTTCGATTCCTTCAACGCAGCAAATTGACACGCGAGATATTATTTTAATAAAATCAAGAAATCTTCGATTTTATATCAAGTACAGAGAAATAAATCATTTTAATTTGAACCTTGCTTAAAAAGCACCTCCGCAATCCATAAAAAAAACAGACGGTAAAGCTGCAAATAACACCCCTACTATATATAAACAGCGAAAAAAAATTAATAACAATTCCAAGCAGTCGCGTACAAAAATAATAAAAAAAAAAGAGAGAATCAAACCGCCGTAGCACGTATACACGCCGCCGTCGTAAAAACGTCGCAATATTGCCTCGCGGCTGCGCCACTTTTCCGACATTGCGCGTAAATCAGAGCAGCGCGAGGTCGAAAATAATAAAAGGGCCGCGGCTCGCGCACGAAAGAAGGCCGCCGCGAGGGGACGCTCGGCCGGTTTATACGCGCCCGTCCGTAATTACGGAGACGCGGACGATGCCGCGGGCGTTTAATACGCGCCAGGGGGGAGGAGGGGGTGAGCAGAAAGGGACCGCCACCGGCAGCGGTGCATTCGCAGGCGCGCCTTTGATAGCTCACTTTGCGGCGAGCCGCGGCGGCCGTTTTCCGCGCCCCCACCGGAAACCGCACCGCCACCGCCTCCACCCACCCCCGGGCGGTGTGCTGCCGCCCGCGCGACTCCTGTCATCGGCTTCTGGCGTCAGTCGCACTTTGCGACTCGCTGCGCCGGTAGCTATAGCCTATAGGTGATTGCCGTTGCGGGCTGCACGCGGGATGCATCGCTTCGACGGATGCGGGTCCCTCTGCGCGATGCGTTCGATCGTTGCTCTGTGCAGATGTTGAGAAGATTGTTTCGCCGTTTGTTTTGAAAGGGAGCCTTTGTATAACGGGGATTTATTTTGATCGACGTGGGAGTGGAGTTTGGGAAATTATTTTATAATTCGGTAGTTTCTCCGGTAGTATTAATTATTATAACTATTTTGTAGAATTTACACGTGTAAAAGTTTTTTTTTTAATTTAGCTTGACCTCAAATTGTTTTACAAATGTGCATTAACTTCTTTCCGCGTAGGATTTTATAAACCATAAAAAAATCCATTACTTCAACATGTCATTTATTAAAAGCAAAATTATTTTGTTTGAAACTAATGCGATAAATGGTCTATTTTCAGTTCCCAACGATATATGAGTGTAAAAAAGAATTTTCTCTTAAAATCCACTTCAGATTGATTGATCGAATTAAAGATTGTCAGTCGATTTTAATCGCTCTCCTTGATTAATCTCAGAGTTATATTGGCACTTTCTAAAAATTGCAAACATCTTCTGTCAAGCAGCGGGTCCTAATTTAATCTATCCACCCGAAGTATATATATATATATATATATAAACCAGAGAGCCTCGTTTCCATCAACTCGCGGCCGAAAATAATAATGGCCCGTCACCATTGTCTTTCGTATTGACTACTGCTTTCGACCTATAATGGAGAATTAACGAATCGCAATTACTCTGCCCCCACCCCTTCGGCGAATTCCCGCGAATAGCTTCGGCCCCCCGACACTTCGCTCAAGTCCGCGCGTCTCGGTATATCAATTTCGGCGATAATTATTAGGCATTAGCGTCGTGACAAATTAATTATTCCCTGGGCGGAGCGATAGCGTGGCCCCGATGCCACTCCACCGGCGAGCTTATATATCGGCACTATGAAGGCTCCCACGTGAATCCCTCTAAACAATCCTCGACAAGATGTCGACGTGGGTGCCTCGGCTATAAAGAGGGATTCTTGAATCGCATCCGATCGATTGACGTTGTTCGCCGGCTTATAATTGGATGTATTGTATATCTATATATCGGCTCTTTTGCCACTATCAGGTGTCAATAATTGACTCATCCGGCAACGTCTTCACTGCTAGTTTAATATTTATCAATTGCAAAATGGCAATTGTGCGTCTGGTTGGCGATTATTATTTATCGAGAGAATCGCTCGTAAAGCAATTCGCACCTTTATTACAATAATAGCCGTTGCAACACGCCGCCCGTCGAGATGATAGAAACGAAGCGATGATTAATTTACAATCCGCTGATTGCATACAAATTATTCTTTGCACAATCGACGATTTATTATTAAAATAAGCGCGCGTCGCATTGAAAGCCGAAATGCGTGTCCCCGCGACTTTCGTTCCGCGCAGATCTCAAATTAAAATCGCATAACGTTGCATTAGCCGCGGCTGATTAATAAAACACCGTTAAACGCGTTTTCTAACGCACTCACCCGTCGCGGCCATTAATCGCGCGACTCGCGATTCAATACCCGTGTCGACCGATAATTCAAAACTTTTTACGCTCGGCATGTACATGCATAAATACAGCGCAATGTCTAATGTACACGTATACTTTCCCCGGCGATTTTCACCTCCGGACGCTTTGCCCTGCCGCCGATGAAAATGAAGTATAATTGAGTTTGCGAGATTTACAACACCTGAGTACGTACATCCGTCGCGGGGGCATAAATCAGCGGCCGCGACAACTCAAAGAGCTCCGACGCTTCGAAAAAAAAAAATAGAGAGGCGCGCTGAGAAAAGGTATAGATATACAAAAAGAAGGAAGGAGCTACCAACTTGTTTGCATTATGTCATTGCACAATATTTTATATCGGGAGGGAGCGCAGCATTATGCCAGCCGCGTGTCATGCCTCAAACAGACTTGTTTTCCCTGGCTTTGCCGCTCCGAACATAAATTTCAATGAGCGCGTTATTTATCATCGCGGCTCTCTCTCCTTCTCTCTGCGCCTGCGACTCCGCTGAAACTTTCACCTATAGTGGGACTCTAAGGTGACGACGCGCCGCGCTTAATTGAAAGATCGCAATCGGCGGGATTGTCGTCGGCGTGTGTGCACCGTCGGAGGCGACGGAGAGCCCCTGATATAGCCGACTTTCGCGTGACGCAACCGCAGCGACAAGTAGCCGCGGAGACGTGTAATTTGTGCTTAAACGACTTGCGCCGCTTAAATCGCGGCCGAGGTGTTGCGTGAAGACACTCCCTTATCGGGAATCGCGTGAAAATGCCGAGTAAAAATCTGTGCTGGTGCTAATTTATTGTTTCTTCGATGTGGCGCTAATTTATTTCTATTGCCGCGGAACACTCCTTTCATTGTCACTGATTTATGATCTTTACGTCGTTTTTTTAATTTTATTTTTTTATTTTTGTACGTGATATTAAGTACTCGAGCTCGTCAGAAAATACAGAAAATACAGAAAATATTTATGAAAAATTAGATGACCGTGTGAGATTGTCATCCTAATTCATGTGCATGTAAATGAGAAGAATGAAACGACGTAGATGTAATTTTATTAAAAAATCTTGAATGCAAAGTATGCAAAAAGTTCGTTAAGCATGCGTTGCTAATTAACATCGTTAAATAAATGTCTTTTAAACGGGACAAATTAAAGCTGATTTACTCGGGATTTTTCTCGGCCGTTGTAGAGAGATAAGTTGTGGAAGGATCAAAAGGTCCATGATTCATTCAAGAAATTTTTATAGTAATCTTTCCCACTCGAAAATCTTCGTCCAGCAAGAGAGCCTATAGACCAGTCGAATTACCGAACGAAATTCCCTTAACTCGACTGAATGGCTATGGGCGACTGACTTTTGACGCATTTCTCAGCTTTCCGTTATATATATATACACGCTCTGGAGGCTTCTGAGCTTGCTCGACGCTCATGAGGAATTGAACCGTCAAAATAAACGACTTCTTCATTGAAATTAATGCCGTCTAAGTTTTTCCGCTTTCGAGCGCTTTGAATTCATAAATTTGATGAGTAATGAGAGGCGACGCCGTTTGTTTTCTCACGTGCTATAAATGTCAACGATTAGTCAGACACATTTTTGTTTGTGCTCGATCGAAAAACTAAATCTTGATTTGATGCAGAGAATTTGGTTTCGACGAGGGAACAAAGTAATAATTTTTTTTAAAGGCATTACTCACGATTATTTTTAAACTCGCGTTGACTTGTTTATTGCATTTAATGCTTATCGGGGATTCTTGGTAAAGTTTTTCTCTCACGATAATAACTTAATATTCCAAACGCTTTTTAAATTATTCAACAAATAATGTATGTACTGTTTCTTATTCAGTGACACCTGCTATTTACCTTGCTTATTTATTTCCGCTGCTTCCAGGTAAAGCGACTTATTAAGTTCACTTCTTCGTGTTTTCCAGAAGATTTAATTTTAATCTTTGCATCGATCTATATAAGATTAGAATCTGTATGCTAAGATGCAATACCAGGATGACTTAATAAATACTCGTGCAATCTTTTGATTTGTGGTTATATGTAAACAGTCCAATTATGTCACTGAAAATAAGCAAACAGTTACTCGGAATTGAGATATTCCCGGTAACTGTACTCACTTAATTTTTAGATCCAAGAAAACGTCTTGATCACGAAATAATAAATAAATATGCAACCAACCTAAT
>JAWWEN010000020.1:9338866-9370730 GCA_035582955.1 Sycophila texana
ACTGCGTAATCCGTAAAACAGATTTAAGCCTTTTTTAAGCGCAAAATAAGAAAAGAAACACACCGCCATCCCCCTAGTCATTAGGTTCTCTGCATACTATCCCGTTAGTAAGACAGCGGCATCGTCAAATCCGGGCTCTATCCGAAGCACTTCGCCCGACTGAGCAAAGTCCTTAGCTCCTCCTTATCGGAGGAGCTCTCGGTCTTAATACTCTTGACGAACTTTGCTCATCAATGTCCCATCCGGCGGGCGGCCGGGACGCCGGTAGACTTGTCTCGAACTTCTGTAATGCCTTTTGCTGCGAGATTCCAGCTGCCTGCTTGGCTATTCATCCGCGAAGAAATCCGCTTTGCGCGAACGGCCCGCGCTGCAGTCAATGGCTTGTCGAGAAATCCTCTTGTTAAAATTCATTACTCAATTATGTCTTATTAGTTTTACAAATGATTCTTCTAGTATATCTTTTCAAAGGGAATGATTTAAACGCTTTCCCGTTCGTTCCTCTCTTTTTTTTTATGTATTTCTCTTTGAAATGAATCCTTTGTACTTTATCCTTTCAATAAGGCGGCGTTTAAGTGAGAAGACAGGACGTAAAATTTAATTTTGTTGGGTTCGACTTTCTTGACGAACGATTAGTCACTTGCAATTAACGTCATTGCTCATATAATTGCAAATTTTTTAAACGATGAGATTTACGATTAATGTTATTAGCCTTAACTATGTAGACTGGGTTGTGAAGTAAAAAAATAAAAATTTGAAATTTAATTTACAATGAATTAAAATAAGTAGTTGATTTTGCAGAAAAAATGCAGGAAAAAAATGAAAAACGCTAGTGGCGTACGATCTAATTTTAAAAAATATTTAAGATGATGAAAAAGTATACGTTTAGATATATTACAATAATTGACTAGTATAATTTAAAATAAATCTGTAATGAAAATGATGGCAATTGAAACTATCGAAACGTCGCACAATTTTTAACGCAATTTTTTAATCATTAATCATTGCCATCATATATGTACACTTACCTGCAATAATTTCTTTTAGAATATTTTTGAAACTTTGAAACAGGAGACTCGATTGTCTTTTTTTTTTGTCTTAACTTCATCTTTTACATATCTATAACCTCGAGATTGTTAAGAACAAGTTAAAATAAAGATAAAAAAAAAGATGAAACCAAATCTCCTGTCTGAAAAGTTCAAAAGCATTCTAAACTTACTTTAAATAAATTCTTGCAAGCAATAATTAAATAATAATAAAACTACATAACAATGCATACTCGAAAATAAAGTAAAAATTATAGAGGTCAAACGGTAATCATGATGACTGCAATTAAATCATCTGAATACTACACAGTAAAGGTACCCATACATCTGACACAAATACATAGAACCCAGGACTCGTTTCTCCGTTATACCAATCCACAATTGCTCGGGCGACGAGGTCCTTTGTGCTCTTACGGCAAGCGCAGATTGAGAGATAAACCGCGGCACTCCATCGCGGGCAGTCCAATAATTTAGCGTAATTATACGTCATACAGGCGGCACTTGAAGGCACAAGATGGATATACGATTGTAATTTCTTCCTCTGTTTCCGGGCGCGTATTTCATCTCGCGGGATCAGCCGCGGCGAGCCGGTTTTATCTCGACGTATCGGACCGAGTTAACGTCTCGGAATCTTATTAACGACGATGTTTTAATGGAGCAATTAATAATCGCGCCGGCGCGCTCGCATCCCGTTCGCATAAATCAATTTGCCCCGGTGCGCTATACTACCCGCCGCCGCCGTGGCTTTCCTCGGAACTCGCGGAATGCCGAGGGTTGGAAGTCGGCAGGAAACGTGAGGCGGGGACCGCGCGATTAGTCTCGCGTTTAACGGTTCGACAGGGTCAAAGGTCGAGGCGCGCAAATCAATGCACGACGCCGCGTCGGAACTAATCGATTCTTTCGCCGGGAGATATCGCGCCTTGGTCTTTTACACACACCGGCGCTCTCCCCCTGCTCCCGGCCTAATCGATTTTAGCCCGACGCCAGATCAGCGTGTTTGCGCTGACTCGCTCCGCCGAGTGTGTATGTCTTACGTATGTAATCCCCCATGTTGTTGTTCTATACACTCGATTCTTCGATGGACTCAATGGGGGATTAAAAAAAAAAGCCTAGGAATTCGCACTTGTAGTCTCGTCACGGCCCCTTTAAACACTTGATAAATAAGGCCGCGGCCTGGTGCCTATATACCTTTCAGGATTTAAAAAAACGCTTAATCTGTGCAACAGTGACGAAAGGTAGATTAATTCGACAATAGCTTTAGAAGTTGTATTTGGTTTGGTCTGCGTTGAATAGTGGTACAGGTAATTACTAAATCGTGTATAGCTGTGATTTGGAAAGTGTTCTTTCGTAAAAAAATCGCTCGATCCTTGAGAAACTTTGAAAACACACTTTATATAAATAACGAAATTGCCTTGTAAACAAAAAAAAAAAAAAAAAATTGTAATTTATCAAAAGTAACGTATCGGTGTCATCGAGTTTCGCTGTAAAGATATATTCACAAGAAACCATATTATTATCCGTAATCGCCTCGACCATCATTGCCGAACTTCCGTTTCAGTGATGGATCGCTAGAAAGAAGGCGGACTATTATACACTATTTAAAAAAACGAAAGCATCGAAAAGAAATCCCCAGAGAAAACAAATTTGCGCCGGTTTTCGGCACTCCAGCAGCCATCCAAACACAACGACAGCCGCGGAAATCAATGTGACCGATCGAGCCCTTCTCCCTTCGCTCCACGCGCGCAGGTCTCAGCCCCGGCGAAAAGTTAAGAGCAGAAAAGGTGCACGAGAGAGCTGGTCGGCAGCCGAGGTCAAATAACAGGGAGGGCGAGCCTCAGCGATATCGACATTAATCACCGTCGGCGTGCGAGATAGCCGTCGAACGGGCGCTTTCCAAAGGCGAAGGGGGTTGCTCGCCGCCTGATAGATGGAGGTGATGAATGGCTCCGTGACACCGGGCGATCCATCATCTCTCTCTCTCTCTCTCTCTCTCTCTCTCTCTCGCTCGCGCGGGCGCACTTTGTCGGATCTCGCGGACGTCGGCGGCGGCCGCTGTTATATAGCGACTTTATACCCACCGCGTAAGAGGGAGAATATTTCGCGCGCTCGAGCGATCCGCACCTCGGCTAATTCATCATCCGCCGGCGTGGACGCCCGTCAGGGAGGGAGAGGAGGAGGTGCGCCTCGCTTTCCAGTGTGCCGTGTCGGCCCGACGTCACCGCGGCTACGAAGGCATCAGCTATACAGCGGAGCCGACTGCACGTGTGGCAGCTGCGGGATGTGCGAGGGAAAACCGACGTGTGAGCTTGCCAACAGATCGAGACTAAGATCGCGAGTGGCCTGTCTTGTGAACGAAGACAAATCTCGATGATCTTATTTCTCTGCGGGAAAATCAAAGATTCATTACTTTTTTCGTGTTGTAAATTGTCGGTTTACTGATTTACAAGTATATCGTTATGTACGAAGCGTATACAGAATTTTAGAAATTTCTTTTTTAACTGGTTTACTCCGGCAAATTAGCCAAAATATTCGTTCCTACACACTTACAGTTAGAGTTTGGTTAGAGTAATTTTTTAAACATTTTTTTATATCTGCTATAAGGAAAGGTTTTCATGGTAAAAATGTTGTAAATCCAACTAAAATTTTGTTGAATTCTCCTTACATAATCAATTAGTTGATTTAAATGAACAATTATTAGCTGAATCAACCAAAGTTTTAGTTAAATTTTTTATTATGCTATTTAATCGGATATGTCCGTGAGCCAGTCAAATCACGTTTTCAAATACTTCACAACATCCTACCATCTTTTTTTCGGTCGTCCGTCGTTCGTCTATGACGACACTTCATTTCTAATATTGTACTATCTACAACAGCTAATCCATTACAACTAGACCAGAAATTTATCTGAAGTGCAAATGCTTACAAATATACATGCAAGTACATGCAAATAAATACAAATGCATACAACTGCATACAAGTCCATCCATAAAAGTGCATTTTTTCCCAAATGCATAAAAATGTCTTTTTTGTCAAGTGCAAATCAATGCATTTTGTTGCACTTTTTCCGGGATGCATACAATTTTCAAAAATTTCAAAATAAACTATATAAAATTAAATATGTTTACTAAATAAATTAATACTACTAAAATTTAATAGGTTTCACAAATATTTCTCCCGAACGAGCGTTAGTGAGCGAGGTAAAATTTGTTAGTTAATTAAATATTCGACTAAATTGATTTAACCGAATTGATTTCTTAAATAAAATATTTTTAATTCAACTAAATATTAAGTTAAATCAAGAAAATAATTTTGTATGGAGGATTCGACAAAATTTTAATTGGATCTGCATTTTTTCAGTGTATACTACGTCGGAGTAAACCTGTTAATTAAAATAGAGTTTAAAGCATTCACTTTATTCAGTTTATACACATAGCAAAATGTACAATAAGTCTTGTATGTTGGTTCAAACTATACTGCTACTTTGATTGTTTGAAAAATAATTTCATACACGGTAAATCGGCTTGAATGAATTTAAATTTGAATGGAGTTAAATTTGACGTTTAGATTGAAATTAACTTCCTCCATTAACTTTTTCACTGAAATGTAGAGTGAAACGGTAGACCATCTATAAAATTGTACTCTATCAGAGTGAAATTAAGTTATTCTACTCATGTAAAGTGATTATTTCACTCCACTAGAGTAAAAAATTAACTCCACAATTACTCTAAAATATGAGTGAAATTTCACTCTGGCCGTTTTAGCGAGTAAAGTTTCAGAGAAAAAAGTTAAACAGTCTCATAATAATGTAAGTAAAATAATTTATGTCTCAATAAAAAAAGAAATATTAAGACAACAATTAAATAAATCTTGACCCTACTGTTGCTTATTCATAAATAAAGTGCATAATTTGCAAATTAAAACTTAATTATATTTGTTTTATATCTAATCAACAATTCGTTCTCCTTAATTACAGTCTCCCCGGGGTAATCGCGGCATTATCAGGTGGAGAGTAATTTTCGCGCGGGCAATTTGCGGCGAGAAATTAGCGATAAAGCGCGTTAATTTTTTAGCGCGGGGCAAAGATTGAAGAGCGGTGCCGGTGGAAGGAAGGCGCACAGAGCCGCGAGACAAGGGGAGGGAGAGTATTTTCCACGCTGGCAGGGCCTGTCGAGGCAGACGACCAGAAATGATCGATTGATGCTACACGCGATGTTAAGTATTACGCGCGGTCATGATGATGAATCTGCCCCTCAAGAGTGAGAGAGACAGACTACAAAGTCGGCGATCCTTATATTCCGCAGACCAAACTATATACGCTCCTCCTGCGGGTAGCGTATGTATATATGTATATATCGAGGACCCGCGATCCTTTATCTCCGACTGATCGACAACGGAGGGCTCGCGTACGAGCGTCTCAAGGCCTCTTCGCCCGAGTTAATCAAAGCATTTTTGAATCATCAATTTCTTCTTATCTCCCGTTCCCCTTTCCGCGTATACGAATTGCCGAGATCAAACTGATGCTGTTGCTGCAATTTTTAAATTCCTCAGATCTTACCAGGTTTTAGACCCTGATGTTAACTTTGTTTTTTGATAAAAAGTTTTTTGAAAAATTTTAATGAGTTTCGATATAAAGACAGATAAAATACTTTTTCATTCTATTTCACAGTAATCTAATTAATTATAAGTAGCTAATTATTACCGTATTTAAAAAATAGAATTTAAAGTCCGTTGATATCTTAATAAATTAACAAAAAAAATTTTAAAAAATTTAAAAAATTGAGAAACTAATGCAAGTTGTATACGTGAAGATCTTATTCCGCTAAAATAAATTCATTCATTATTTTAATTTTCAACTGCATGCACCATAAAATTCGTCCACATCATTATCACCTTAGATATTTTCTAGAAAATAATTCAAACCATCGCAAAATTGTGCAATTAAAAAGTTTATCACTCGGCTGAAAGGTATGCCGCAACGGCGCTTGTCTCGCGCCATTAAAAAAGATTTCACGCGGTAATTTCGAAAATTAATCTCGCCGTAAAGTGCTTTTAAACGCGCGCGGCCATCATCGTGCTAAATCATTAATTCGTCCGCGAGATCAGGCGAAGGCCTGCCTCACTCGTATTACAGCCGCGCGAATTACACAAGCTCCCGCGTCTATTAAAGTAAAAGCGCTTGATGCGCTCGTCCAGTGATTAATCGTCGCCGCTCGCGAAAGAGAAGCATTTTCCTTTTTTCGCGGCGGCGCGTAAGTACACGCGAACACGCGCGGCCCCCATCAAGATAGCGTCCGGAGCGTAGGTCGCAAAAACCAATGCCGACGCTATTGCGCTCGCTCATTGTATAATTATTCCAGTGCAATTTTCACTCCATTGGTAAGCCTACCTTCGGACAGATGGATCGTTCAATTGAAACAAATGGACTTTACTTTCTGAAGAACAATTAGCCACTATTTTTTTATTTACAGCAGTCACGCGTGGACGTGACTATTACTTTTTTAGTTAAATGATTTTTTAAATAAGTGAATTATCTATTTTTCAATACAACTCTGAGAAAAATGTTGTACTAGTAACATTTACTATAATTGCAGTAAAAACTGTAGTAAAAAATAATTATAGTAACGGAGAGACATACTCTATTTTAACTGAAAATTACTATATAATTTGTACTTTTTCGTAGCAATGTTGCAAAAAATAATAATTATATTATAATTGGGTCTAGGTCGAATAAAACCTCCAGCTTAGTTAAACATTTTAATTAAATAATTAAAAAACATAGATACTTCCGCAAAATAAGTAAAAATCTAACTAATTCTACTCTGCGAGTTGTTTAGAATTTAAGAGACTATCATACGGATTTAAAAAAAATCATCTCCAAATGACTCAATGCAAACCTCCACACGTAGAATTTTTTTAAAAACTTTGTTTCTCCGGCACAAAATTTCTTCTCAAAAATATTTCTTGCAGAGAAGCTTATAACTAATCATCAGATTAAAAAAAAAGATAATTTATTTCGAAGTTTAGGCCACTTATTCGTTGAGCATTCTTCAAATAAAAAAAAAAATTTCTGAAAAGGGACGAGGGTAGGTGCAAGCTTCTTAATTCGTATTATAAAGTTCGGAGCAAACATTTTGATTAACCGGCTGCACACGAAGTTTACGGCGAGATAGCGGCGGTCCCACGCTGGGCCGTAAATAGAAGAGGTTCTGCGCGTGCGCGCCCGTCGACGAGTCGTCGCGTCGGCGGTCCGGCGGACCGGTCGCCGCTGCGGGTGGCGTTTCATCGCGTGCCGCCGAATCGCGGCCCTTCCACCGGCCGTCCCTTTGATAAAGAGGCCAAGACGGCGCGTTAGAGCAAGATTGATATTTCACTGGGTTCGCCTGCAGAGTGTGCGCTTGATTGATACCGGCTGTTTGCGGCCTGCATACAACCGATCGCTCGAGGGATCGTTAAATTCGTTTGCTACCAGTTTATTCAATGTTCCCGGCGTGTTATTCCATTGTTTCTTCCTTTCATTTAATCTGCACTATTTATTAATACACGATGCAGTTAAATTAATTATGTTCATATGTATTTAGAAGATTGAAAATAATTTTATATGAATACAATCTTATGCTCAGTCTTATATGAAATTAATGTAGAACTGTCCGCTGCCAATTGAACATGTAAATAAAACTAATTATATTTAGTATGTGTAATTATTTTTCTTCATTTTGATGAGTCACTTTGATATACATCAAATAAGCGTTTCTCAATTTGTTTCGTTGAGGACTAAAAATAAATTTCTAACTAAAAAAAAAACGCCTTGTTGGAATTTGGGTCTTGATTGCGATAATGATTAATCGATACTTCGAAAGTATTTTTAAACATTCGCGCATAATACTTTCAATACACACTGCGAGTCGTAAAATATTACATTTCAAAAATTAAATCAATACTTTTTAATTGCCTGACGTATTAATCAAAGTTTGCGCAACGTTTCAGTGGCGCCAAGAAAGCAATGAAAAATTGAACTGATGTAACTACTTCATAAGTACATAATGCGCAAGCAATATTTAGAAAAAAAAAACATACCAACAGATGCTATCGTCGATATACGCGTAATAATTTATTAAATAAAACATTTTCTTTAAAACGAAATTCAAGCTATTCTTCGCAAAAACGATTTTGTGCTTCGAAACGTTGCACAATGGTGTATACAACGTGAAACCTCGATAATAAACAGAATAGTCATTGCGTAACAATCCATAAATCACTGAATTAACCATTACTGTAGATCATAAGAACATGATTTTCTTTATAAAGTGAAATGAAAATTTATGAACGACAGGTCGATAATAAATTATTAGCACTACATCATAATGGTTTTAAGCCGAGAGAGGACGAGGTAGAAAAAAAGCGTGAGTGTGTTAACAAGGGACGAGTGTGTACTTGTAGCATGGCCTATCCGCGAGACACGTAACACTCGAAACAATAGAATCTACGGTCTACCGTAAGAGGAGAATGCGCCAATCTGGCCGGGACGAGGGATCAAGGAAAGGTGTGGGAGATCGGCCGGGAAAAAAGACAATCGTGCACCCAGCGATTAACTAACGCGGATTTAAACGCCGCAAGAGTGTATTCCACTCGTGATTACGTCGAGAGGGAATTGTTGTATCGCACCTTTTTACTGCTCCACTTTTTCTTGCTCGTGCATTTCTCGCGTAGGTATACATTCGCGCAAAATGAAAATCGCCGCTGCCATTCTGACGAATCTTTCGTTGAATAATGCGAGCAGAAAAGGGTATAACATATATGTATATAATACACTCGCGGGTGTGTTTCGGCGGGAAACGATTAGCCGACCGATAGGATCGCGTGTATACCTTCTCCCTGGTTCTCTCTCTTTCACAATTTGTTTTATTGTTCCGTCGGCGGCGATACATAGGCCGGGGCAAAGAGTAGCCGGCGGCATTAATCTCCCACATTACATAGACTTTTCGGAGTCACGCCGAGGAGGAACAACACGCCATAAATCTTCATTCGGCGACTAATACTTCATTCCCCGACAATGAGCGCTCGATCAAACTTTATCGGGCGTCATCACGATTCCCCGCGTATATATACCTTTATCTATAATACATATAGATCTGCTATAAGATGCGCCGATCGTACCACCGGGTCGCCTCCTTATCCCGTTCCGTACAATTGGAGCGCTCCTTTGTTAAATTTCGCGGAGAAACAGCGATAATTCTCGGGGGCGCCGATTTGTTTTTCCTCCCGAGCAATTTCGCCGCTCCGCGGAAGGAGAAGGAGGAGGGCTAGTCGGGCGCAGTCTATGGATGAGTTATGGGCTGCTCTTTGCCGTCGCGCATTCAGCCGGTGATGTATGACTCGAGAGCGACGGGGCCGAGGAAAAGAGGAGTGTGCTGCGGGAGAGGAAAGGAGAGGAGAGAAGAGAGAGAGAGAGCAGGTCTTTAGCGAGCGGGCGCTCGGCCGTGTGTTAATAACGGCCGGGAGAGAGAGAAAGAGAGAGAGAGAGGATGAACGAACTCCGGGGCCAGATGCCACCGGCGGCTAGGCTGCCGACCGGCTCTTTGTGTTTTATTACAAACGATACGTCAGCCGAGCCGCGGCGATGTGTGCACCGCCGACGCCGCTTTTATATCCGCGAGCCGTGTGTGTTATTGATGCGCTACATTGTGTACGACGAGGCTGCGCGCGAGCACCGAGAACCGCAGCCGCGATCCGCCGGTCTAAGTGATAGATGGCTATCTGTACCTTTCCCGCCGCTTTCTCGCCTGTTTATATCCCGGACAAATTTTTCGCGACGCTTGTACCACTTGCGCGCCCAAGATGCACTTTGCTCTAGCCATTTTT
The DNA here is from genome assembly GCA_035582955.1 of Sycophila texana. NCBI lineage: Eukaryota > Metazoa > Arthropoda > Insecta > Hymenoptera > Eurytomidae > Sycophila > Sycophila texana. The sequence goes on from JAWWEN010000020.1 coordinate 9,348,769, forward strand.
TTTTTTTTTTTTTTTTTACAAACTTGCACGCTTTGGGCTTTTTTAAAAGTATTTTTACATACTCCCTGTGGAAAATTAACTATTTTAGTTGGTTAATCAAATGGTAGTATTTTCAGTAAAAATTAATGTTAACTTTGCAAGTATTTGTAATTATGAGCGAATGCTCAAAAACTGATAGAATAGATTTTTATAAATTAAAATTGAATAATAGTTGTCTTTAGTAAGCAGGTAACGGTTTCAATTTCCGACTAAACCAGTAATTATTTATTTAAACTATTAAACAGGCTTTGTAGCTTTTAAATAAAAAACTAAAATAATATATAGCCACGAAAGAATATTACAATTAATTAATTAGCCAATATGTCCTGAACGTTTCTACTATCGGATTGTTTATTTTTTCAAGAATTTTTTTTAGAAATGTAGCGATCTCGAGTTGAAAGGATTAATTTTCTTGCGCCGCAGAAGCTGTATTTTGCATTTTCATTAATTAATGCTTTGACTGATTGCATGTAAAAAAGTACTTTTCATTAACCTACATACTTTGTTTGATCAAAATCGACATAAACTCTCCTGCGAAAGGATTACATTGGAAACACTTGTTTTTTTGGAGAAGATATCACAGTATTATGTGCGCGGAGATTTATGCTGGTTTGCAAATAATTATTGTGTGTAAGAAATGTATTACGTTGTTTATTAATGATGGTTATTCATTCATGCAAGTGAATTATGTTGTAAGTAATGATAGAGCAAGAAATAAAATTATAAAGTGTACGTTGCGGGTAGTTTATTATTATTTATTATACTCTCAGTTTTTTAAACGTATCAAGAAAATCTCGAAGACAATCGCCTGGAAATTACATTATTCTATGAAAGCATCAACGTCATTATTAATAATGATAATATTCCGTAGAAAAATTAAATTTCATCCATTCACCGACAGAACTGATTATTATTTTCACGTAAGAGCAATCATTGTTAAGCACTACTATAACGATCACGAAGTATTTAACGAGAAATTCGAAGATGTAAATTCATATTAAAAAAATTAAAATAAAATTTTAGTACACAAATTTTGTAAAATATTATAATTATTTTCCTTTACAGACATAATGATCGTATGAATTATCCATCTCACAAATTTACAGCCTAATCGATGTGGTTATTTTCACGAAGAATTTACTAACCACGACAAAAGTATAAAAGAATTCAAGAAAATAAAAATCCATTAAAATAAATAATACGTCCGGAGAGGTGCTATTAAAATTTACAATATCAGCAGGCCGAGCAAATGAAGCGTATAATTGTGCGGTAAATAATGTTTGGATTCTGAATAACCAGCTACGCGAAAGTTTGACTGACGTGCACGAAATCCACTTCGCGTTGCCAAAGTGCATTGTATGCAAATGCGGAAGTAAATAATGACTTGTCGACGTCACAAAGCGTCATTGAGAGAAGTAAAGCGCGACCCACAACATTTCAGCCTCGCGACGGCCCGGCAAACGCCTGTATATAAATACAGCGCCTAAAACAAAGGAATGCGGCTTCATTGTTTTAGCTCCGAATGATTGAGCACCTCGAATAATCGCGGATATTCGTTTTCAATGTAAATCGAACTTATGCCCGGTGTCGACGGCAACACTTTACTCCCGTTGGTAAAAATGACATCCTGGCACCGCCAACGCCTTTATATTGTCCGTCGCTCGCTTATAAAGACGTCGGAGCAGTGCGATCCAATAAACCGTCTTTAAAGTACCCGCGGCGATGATTTTCCCGAAGGATGTACGCCGAGAGATACGATCGATTAATTTTGAATTTATAGGGGCGAGCTCCAAGTGTGCAATTTTACTTCGCGGTATACATAAGGAGCACTTGTCAGGCGTCGCTAATACTCGACTAGCGGCAATAAAAATTTTTCAAAAAAAAGTTACTCTTGCGAAAAATTGCGGATGAAAAACTGTCGAGCGATAGCATTCCAATAAATCGTCCGCCCGCGCGCAGAAAAAAGTGCACTTCGAAAGCTTGCGTAACTCCCTCTTAAAATCCTAAGACGACGTAAAAACAAATTATCATTTCTAAAAAAAAAAAAGAAAGAAAGGGGAAGAGAAAAAAAGGATGCGAGAAAAGAAAAACGAGAAGGAGACGGGCGTCGCTCGCTCACTAGACGACACGTTACTAATTGAGATTCAGCGGGGCGCGTAATCGCCCGAAATAACACGAATTCCAATCTGAGGAATGGCCGGGAAAAATATGGCCGGGGCCATTCATCGTCGCGGTAAAATCACCGAATATTTCACTCGCGGCGGCCTTAGCTACCGCGGCGCGCGAGGCTGTACGAGAAAAAGAGCGAGAGAAGAAGGAAACGAGCCGAGAGCGTATATCTGTATCCAGCGGTCCATCTCTTTCTCTCGTTCTCCTTCTCCCTCTCGGAGCCGCCAGTTTCCACCCTCGCGCTCTCGCACGACGGGGCTCTAGACTGCAGATTTATGCGGGCCGCCTTGCACCGCTGATATCCGAGAACTCACGACCCGCTTCGTTCGTAATGAAAGAAATAAATTTACTCGCGCGCGCGCTCGGCTCTTTCCCCTCGACTGCCGACGCCGCCGCCGACGGTCCGGAGGTTACTCTCCGCGGGGATGGGAAATCCGCCGAGTGAGGCGTACAACTTTAAACTTTCTCGCTCTTGCTCTCCGCTATCTTTTCCTCTGCTCGGCGTTGGCGTGCCGACCCTTCAGGACGACTTGCCTCGGCCCTCCCCCCAGCCGAGTGTTATTCGACACATGCGAGGTAAATTAGAGCCTCGTAAAGGAGCTCTTAATTGCTTTTCGTTATACCACCGGTGCTGCGCGCACTCTAAGCTCTTCGTGGATGGAGCGGAGTCTTGGAGGCACGCCTCGGGCTTTTTCTTTTACAAGCGGAGCTGCTATTTTCACCTCGGGACTGTTTTGGTTTTCCGCTGTTTAGGAATACTGTCCTTTATTGCTCGGGCGATGCGTTTGATGAGCTTTACGCTCGGAAAGTGAATTATTCCGGGCGGGCTTTTATGCGCCGCTGCCGTAAAAATGCAACGGTACGCTCGATCGTAAAATAGTACGGTAAAATTTTTATTTGATTCAAACTATAAATCTAAAATATCAGACCGAATTTTTTTTCTTTTACTATCACTGAGTTATTCAGTTTTTCTTGAAGGCATGAATTTCGTTTACTTATTCTTTCAAAATTTACTGACGAAAAAATAAAGAAAAATGGTTCAATTAAGTGATTACTAAAAACTTTCTTGAACTTTATTGTTTATTGTACTTTCTACCGTACTTTTAAAGAAATATTTGTTAAGAAAATCGTTTCTCTTTCTAATTTTGAAAATTGCAGTTACTGAAATATATAATATATTACTCGTTCGAATTTTTAAAAAGTACTTAAAATTAAAAATGAAGTATTGGCAGGAGGATGGGTATTGGAGGAATCGTCGAAAACATGACAAGTCAGAATTTTGTGATTCTACAAACGTGTTTATTAAAGCGGTATGGAAACTCAACGATATTTACAGGTCGTATGTACAGTGCTCGTGACATAATTATACGTGTAATATTAAATTATTTCGCAGTGCTTTTCCCGCGACATCGAAATCGGCGAGCGGCACGACGTCCGAGGCAAAAAGTTTTATGTATATCCATCGCTCGCTCGACATTCGATCACATCGCATCACCGAGCCTCGAACGCAAACAACAAAATAATAAAAAAAAGACAAAAAAAAAAGAAGTAAAACGAAACATTCTGAATCACGCAGCCTCGTCACACATCGTCGCACACGAAACCAATTGGAGGACGTTATACTCCCGATCTTCCGGAGCTCCGCATTCGTCTTCGCTGAACACTGCAGCCGGCGGCCCTCGAGATTCGCGCTTTCTCGCTTCGCCGCCGGGAACATATCGCAAATAAATTAGACTTCATATATTATATAAATTATACGCAGTGCGCCTAGGCGCCTCTTTCCATTAAATTTTTTTTCTCATTTCTTTTAATTCTCCCCTCAACTCGTCGATTTAAAGAATCGCAGAAGAACGAACTCGGGACTCGCCTATAGAACTCTGAGAGAACGGTACAATATCACAGTTACATTTACGGACAAAGAGCAACTGCCCGTCGGGCGGGGACAGTCGAGTCCGCGCGCCACTCGCCCGTCGAACAACTAAATTACACATCCCGGCGCGCGGCACTCGTTGCACTCGGTCACAGAACTTAGGGGTGCACGGCGGCGCCGATCCTCTGGCCGTAGATCGCGTACGGCGAGTAGTAGGGCCCCAGGGCGTTGAAGGCGCTGTAGGGAGACGCGGCCAGGGAGGCGGGCAGCGGGCCCGTCGGCGGCTTGCCGTACGGGTGGTACCTGGCGGCGGCGGCCGCGGCGCTCAGTGGGCTGAGCGACGGCGCGGGGTAGCTGCCGGCGGCCGCGGCCGCCCGGTGGAGCGCCGCCGTCGGCGACAGCAGCGGATGGGCGTGTTGGCCGGCGGCGAGGAGGGCAGCGGCAGCGGAGGGGTCCGCCGCGCCGGCCAGGCTCGTGTGGCTGCGGAGGTGCTGGAGGAGCTCCTCGGAGCTGGAGAATCGCTTGCCGCAGTAGGAGTCGCCGGCGATCCAGTTGCAGACGTGGCCTCGCGCTCCGGCGGCTCCGGACAGCTGAGAGGGGTATCCGGCGAGGGAGTGTGGCGGTGCCATGGGGCCCAGACCCGACAGGGCCATAAGGCCGTACTTCTGATGGTCGCACTGCGTGCAGCCACTGGGGCAAGCCGCGGCGGCTCCCGCTGCCATCATCATCTGGTTGTGCATGCTGTACTGGCATCCGGTGCAGTAGGGGTCCTTGCAGACGGGCACGAGGCTCTCGCCGCCGGACGGGGTCTTGACGCGAGCGTAGCCGAGGTAAGGGTTGCCGTTGGGCGAGCCGCTGGCGGCGGCGGCCGCGGCTGCCGCTCCCGGGTAGCCGAGGAGGGCCGCTGCGGCGGCGTGGTGGTGGGCGAAGGGTGCGCCCGCGAAGGGCGGTCGGAAAGCTGGATTCTCGGCAAGACCGGGCGGGCAGCAGAGCGGGTTGGCCGCGCCGAAGGCCGCGAGGCCGTTCTTGTAGACGGACTGGAGTCCGGCGGCGGCCGCGGCGTCCTTGGCGTGTCCGGAGAGGATCTCCATTCCGGAGCGAATGATGGGGCTGTTGCCGCTGTTGCGCGGGGAGGCGCTGCTCTTGTCGCGGTCGTTCGCCGGGGTCTTGCGCTCGCTGCCGGCGGGACTGGAGGTCGCCGCGGCGGGCGAGCTGGACTTGCGGCCCTGGGGGCTGGAGCGGTGCGCGGACTTCTTCGGCGCGGCTTCGGAGCCGTCGGCGCCTGCACTGTTGTTAGCACTGTCGCGGCCACTGTTGTTGCCACTCGCACTGTGCACACTGCTGGCCTTCGAGGTCGGCCTCGAGGCCGTGGACTCGTCCGAAGACGAGCGCTTCGTCGAGACGACGTTCGTCTCGTAGGGTTTGAACGCCAGGTTGGACGAGGAGCCCGACTTGGGCGCGCTCTCGGCTGGGCTGCTGCGCGTTCGCTCGAGCTTCGCCGCCGGCGGCGAGCGGGCGTTCGACGCGGCCGAGGAACCCTTCGACGGCTTGTCCAGCGACGAGATCAGCGGCTTCGATGGTGAATCCGCTCCGATTTGACTGCAGGTCTGGGCGAGCAACGCCAGCGGACTCTTCTTCGCGTCCAACTGTAATTTGAAAAAAGAGGATGTCTTATTATTGACGTGTTCGAGGAACTTTTTGGAGTTTTGGAGCAAAGAAGTTAAAAAAGAAGTATATTTTGGAAAAAGAAGTAAAATTTATTTCATTTTCTTTTTCCAAAGGAACAAATTGAACAATAAGATTTTGCATCTAAAAAGCAAGTGATAAAAAAGGTGCTGAAAAATAAATAGCGCTCCATTCTAAGAATTTCAATGCAGCTTCAAAAATTTGAACAGAGCTGCTCCAAAATTTGTATTCGATGTATTTTCGCCTTTCCGAAGTGTCCAGAGAAAATACAAGACTTCAGAAGACTAAGAAACTTTTTGCAATTGCCTCGAGCAGCAAAAAATGAAAATACAAATCGTGTTTTGTATTGCAAATACTAACCGTAGTTGGAAGCGGAGAAAGATAGTCCGGTTGGAGGTACTGATTGTGTCCAGAAGTCAACATACTGCCCTCCTCAAGCACAACCATTTGGTTATTTCACAAATATCGTTATATCTCACAGAATCACAATTAAAACTCGTAAGAAATCTTGAAGGCGCTTCGCTATCTCGAAGCGCAGCGCTGGATCACGGATGAAACGTCACCGCGGCGCTCTGCCGTGGCAGAATCGCTCGCCGTCGGATAGTCACTTGGGAACTCCGTGCTTTTGCGTACTTGGCCACACGATCGATGCGAACGGACTGCTCGTGAAAGTCGACGCGCACCGAACGAGGTCTCGGGGAGTAGTGAGCTTGCGCCTCGCTCCGCAGCGCCGTCGAGCCTTTGCTCCGTTCTGCGCTCCGTGGCACCGCAACGCCACCTACTCCCTACTCTCCTTCTTTCCCCTCTTTTCCCCTCTTTTCCCCTTCTTTCCCCTCCCACGATTGTCAGCCCTGTGGCCGCTAGCAGCCTTCGCCGTGACTCGCCGCTCCCACCAGTGGAGCGAGCGCCCCGAAGTGGGGGTCGGCGGGAGTGGCGGTGGGGAGGCATTCTAATTCAACACGCCACCCATGATGTTGGCTCGACGATGACAGCTCCCATCCCGGCTTTGATATTTCACCGCTTTTACGGCCGCCTGCCCCTCTCTCCGCTGCCCCTCTTCCGTCCATCGCTCCTCTTCCTTCCTCCTCCGCGTCCTCCTCCTCCGTCGTCGGCGTCTTCTCCGCGCGGCTCGCTTCGGCGGCAACCCGATATTTTATACTGTGAAACCTGCCTGTCTTTTCACGTGGCTGTCTGTGTGCTCGTCGGGCAGCCCCGGCTTAATAAGCAGCTTTCAAAATAGAAATGTAATGAGCCGGGGCGATAGCGGCGGCGACGACGGGGGCAACGGAGAAGCGAGAGAGGGAGGGAGCGTTACCGCCGCCGCCACCGAGTGATTGATTGCCCGTCGGGCCGACTTACCGACTGCCACGGGTTACGAATGACAGCCACTTAAGCGCCGTGTTTGCCTACAATTTCACGAAAGCGTTTTAATTATCGGACCGTATAGAGCTGCCTCCCGCTAAGGCTGATGAGCTGCCGCCTTCCGATCGCCCGATTTTCTCACCGTCGGATTTTTTCCTGGACATTTGCGCTTTTTTTTCGATCGGCTCCAGATTTCACCAGACAATAGCTCAACACCTGCTGTTGTGGATACGATTTACTATATATCTTAATTGAGAATGTTAATATTGAGAATTGATTGGGTGTGACAGAGAATGCCAAGAAATTGATCTCTTAGCAATGTATGTATGTTTTAACCCTTTGACTCCCAGCGTTACATGTAACATTTCAAAAAAGAAGTTATCACGTTTTTATTAAAATAATCTTTAATAACGTAAATAAAATTTATGGATGTTGTAAACGACATTATCAGGTACCGTTTACAATAAATTTTAATCATAAAATATTTAAGCCAGTTGAGAAAATACGAAAATAATTTTTTTTTGCAGAAATGTCTTAATTGAATGATTTCCACATATATAAAAAAAATTGGAACTACAAAATTCAAGGGGTCTTAATGTGGGGTTCAAAGGGTTCAGAAGCGATGTTGGTTGGTTGATTTTTAGTTTAGTTGCTGAGTAACGATCAGTTCGAATGATTGTGATTTATTGTAAAAAGGAAATTGATTAAACCAGTATAGAAAAATTGTATTTCGTTTTATTTATTGTAACTCTTACTCTCGTGATTTCCTGATTTGGTCAGGAACACCCGGAGAATTTTTTTTTATCTATAGTAATCCAAGTGCCACTTTGCAATTTCTCATTTCGATTTTTAATTTTTTTTATATATCGCTGACAACTGCTGTAATTTGGTTGATAAAGATAATGTAGAATCTGAGCGCAGCAGCGCCATAAATCATATTAATCTCTGGATCTTTAAATCTACAAATCACGATTCTCTGTAGAGAAGTCATTTTACTTTTGATTTGATCAAGGCATAAATAATTCTCGCTGCTACTTAGAATATTTCTTGCAGCTCTTATTGCATAGCTTAGACGTACAGCGAGCTTATTAGTGACAAGTGAATGCAATTCAATTGCAAAATCTCGGCGCAATCCCTTCCTCAACTGAAAAAAGCTTTCGCAGTATATATATACATGACATAAATTCATCTCGCGGTCTGGGTGAAAATGAAAGGGAGTCGTGACGAGGGAGGGAGGGGGGTAAGAAGACCCGCCTCGGCGAAGAAAAATTAATAGATAGTAATTTGATGTCGTTGTGGGCACTTAGCATCATTACAACTCACTTGGAAAGTCAAAGGAGCCGTAACTCTTCGGAGCGGGCCTCTTCTTGGTATCGTTAATTCACTCCCGAGAAGCGGGGAACCATCAAAACTCGAATCGGCCGTCCGCGAGGGCATCAATTAAATCAGACAATTTTTTTGATCGCAGCCAATTATCGACCCCACAGCCGATAAGTGCGCATCGCTCACGCTCCTCTCCCCCCTGCCTTCGTTCGCCCCGCGCTCCCTCCCCCGCGGTTAAAGGCGGACATCTTCAAACGAGATCGGCGCGCAGTTTCAGCGGTGTCGGACGAGGCGGCACCGAAGGGGGGAAGATTCGTCGCCCCGGGGACCTCTCGACGATCGCTACCGGGCTTTCGATACCGCGGCGAGATTAGCGCGGAAGGCCGAGCGAGCCTCTTAATTCCCTTCTCCCTCCGCGTCCCTTTCTTTTTATTCGCCGCGCTCGCCTTTTTTCCCCTCCTTTCCTTCGCTCTCTTCTTCGTGTCGACTGCCCTTCCTTTTTTTCCTCCTTCCTTCTTTTTTATCTCGAGGCTGATGCGCGAGAAATTCCGCGGCGTATCTACCCGCTCGGACTACATAAAGGCTTCGAGAGGCGGCTTCGGGGGAGATAAGCCCCGGCGATATAGCCGTGGCGGCGCGCGCGAGCGTGTATAATTCATCCTGGCCATTTACGAAATCGAAAGAGTAGAAAAAAAAGGCGATATGAAGCCTGGAGAGTAAGAAAGGGGCCGGTACATTGTAATTTTTTTTTAAAGCGCGCATCGCGTACACCGCGAGATGCGCAAGATTGCACGCGAGATGCCTTCTTATCTCCCGGCGTAACGTTGAAAAATTGTGTAATATGTTAAGTATTTTACGAAAACACGATTTAATTCGCGATCTCTGGCGAGAATCCAGTGCCGATAGGGATCGAGTTACGTAAATTGACCAAGTGTGTAATTTACTCCGGCTCGTAAATTTGCAAAGCGTGTCTTTTACATTGGCGAAAATTAAATATTCAAATCGAGAAAGAGATCTGACGCTGCAAAAAAGATCTTTTCAAAGTAAATTATACGTACGCATTGTTCGCGAGATAACGAACGTAGCGCCGCGCCAGTGGCCGAAAAAAGAAGGCATAAGCATAATCGCACTGATCCTTCGGGAACCTCCAACGTCGAGGCGTGTCTCACGAGCAAATTTGACATAGAACTTTTTCCACCTCTTGTTTTACTTCCCTCTCGAACAACTCGAATTACGCGCACGCATATAGGCAGCTCCGGAGCAAAGGCGGGCAGCTCGTCGCATCCCATCTCCTGCTCCGAGCCTCTCCTCTTTCAGTTTCCGTTCCGCCACCCGTAAGAAATCCCCGTCAAAGGCTGTTATTTGAATCGTTCCGTCATCCTTCCTGTCAGAGCCAGCGGCAGCTCTGTCCTCTTCCTTCTGCTCGATGGGCAGAGGAGAGAGAAGGAGCGAGAAAGAAACGGAGCGGTCGAGGAGTCACGGAGGAGAGAAAGAAAGGAGAGGAGGACAGAGATTCGGCGTGTCTGTGTGCGAGGACATGCTTTGACGGGCGGGCGAACGGCGCCGCTAACGACCTAACGCCGCGGCTATCCTCGCAGTCGACTCGTCGTCTCGACGCTGACGGATGAGTTTACAGCTAATGTAGCGGCCCTTTGAAGTGCGCCGCTGAAACGCGCGAGCGCGCCGCCAGCAGGCAGCCTTTCCAGATCTTCTTCATCTCTCCACGCTATCTCTCCTCTCCCTTTTCTCTTTCGCCTCCGCTCGCCCTCTCCTCTCGGCGCCCGTCGGCTCGGATCCCCTTGAATCCACGACGCCGCGCTCTACTTGAGATATTGCATCGGGCCGTACACTCACCGACAAAAGTATTGTACGTAATTGCGGCTAGTCTCCTTTTGTAATGTCTGATAAGATTGCGCGCGCTCGTCTGCTGCGGAAATGAACGCTAATTTGTTAACTTGGACGATAAAAAAAATTTTATTATCGCTGATATGGAGCAGCATTGTATACAGGAAGTCCTACTCAAATATCTGCCCGCTTCAGAAATTTCTTTCGTAAGGGACTTTAAGGATTTTCTTGTACACTTTTCCTCCTGTTCAATGTAGAATAAAATAGTTTTATATACAGTCATGATTTTCGATTTGGATACTGTAAATACTGCTGCTTAATTCAAAAATAATTTCAAAGCTATTCTGAAATACTATTAGATATAACGTTTTATTATCTTGATATTTTTAGGATAAATTATAATTGTCTATAATCATCAATAAGCTTAAACAGCCTATCTATTAAGAACACATTGTAATATTTTTGTACAATTAAAGGAATATATACAGTTTAGCCACCCATGAATAAATTAACGCATGAAAAATTACTCGTAAAAATATGTTTTGCAAAATATTTCTCAATTCTTTCAGTAGAAAAAGTAAAGCAATAAGCATGCAAATAATCCAATAACCCAGTAATTTAATGACCAAAAAATTCGACTGTTAGGTAATATAGGATATGAATAGTCTACATGGAGAGAATAGTTGGGTTTCTGGCAATTTTCGTTAAATTCTAATTAATTTTTACTACTCTTAATGAAATAAACAAAATGCGAATTTCAAATTATATACCCTGAAAAAAAGGTCAGTAATCACACCTAAAGGTTAGTTGTTTCAACTAATATTTGGCTGAAACAAATAAATTTTGGTTGAAACAAGTAAATACTAGCTAAAACAAGTTTAGTAATGATTAGTTGTGATTACTGAACTTTTTTCTCAGTGTATATCAATATTTGAAGATAGCTACAGCAAATCAGCGCTATTATATTATAACCATGACATAAAATTCCCCATAGGTAAAATTTACGCTGTTCTGTCGTGCGAATAGAAATGCCGAAAAGTAAATTGTGCAAGAATTATTATGTGTATAACTTTAGTGCAAGACTAGTACAACGTGCACATATCACTGGCGTCATAAATCTTTAAAATTGTTAGCAGGAAACTAGAATAATTTAAAATTGTAACATTTAAACGTCACTAAAATAACAATGGTCAGAGGAATTTCCATAAACAAGCTGAAAAAATGATTTTAAAATTCTGTTTTCTTTATCGCGTTTCACACGGTTTTCGTTTGAGCACATTCTCTCGGCGCGAGAGCCGTGTACACAGTCGGAGCGTCACAAAGTCGGTAAAACTGCAAAGCCTCTTTTCTCGTCTGGCTGCTCTTTCGTTTCGTTCTCGAGCTCGTCGTCAGCGTCACCAGCTGGAAAAGCTATGTGAGCGCGATGAAAATTGATTGTCCCGCCCGTTGAGGGAGGCCGTGGAAGGCTCCTCCCCCGGTTTGTCATTGAATTTTCGCCCGTAGAATTGGCACTATCGGATGTGGAAATAACGAGGCCCCACAGTAACCTACAGCCCCACAGTGCCGCGCTCAGGGATTTTTCAAAAGGAAGAATAGAATACCAGTAAGGGTGACGGAGAGAGGGAGAGAGAGAGAGAGAGTGAGAAGGGAGAGAAAGGTTGCGGCATGGTCCACCGGTTGATTTATTTCGGCACGACTTGTTTTCTGACCGGAAAACACACCGTCGAAAAATTATAGCATTAGTCATCTCTTTTCTCTCGAGGGAGCGAGAGTGACGGCGGAAAAACGTATTAATCTATTTTGAGTCGCGCAATAAAATCAATTGTGTTAATGGAGGAGAATCTCTTCTGTTTCTTTTTTTTTTTATTTCTCCCTGTCTTCGCCTCGTTTTTTCCATCTCCGATATTCCGCTTTGATCGTCGGTGAGGCAGAGCTTCGTAGTGGGGAGGGAGACGGAAAAAGATGAATAGCCACTCGGTGAATTTCACGGTGTGACAGGCGGTTTTCGGGAATTTGCGTTAAATGAAGTGTTTAGTGCTGAGTAATCAAAAAACCATAGATTGTCTTGTGTGTACATTGCCAAAAAGCGAAGATTCACCGGGCCAATGTTTTTTCTTTCTCTCCTCGAAAATAAAAATAAGCCGCGCGAGCGCCTAACTTTGAGTGAAAGAAGCGGTTCGCTTCAAAGCCTCCCAAGACTTTAGGTGCAATAAATCTTTGTTAGTACCTGCCATTCCGATTCTGCACAATGGGGATTTCGAGAAAAATAAATTAACGCATGATTTCGTTGCATTAGCCACTCACAACGGATGTGCATTAAATTTAAAATCTCAGCGTTTTTTGTTCGTTATAAATGAACATTCATTTTGTAAGTGACTAAAGCAACTAAAATCATTTTTACATTTGTGTTCTTACATTTATGCTTTCCTAACGGTACACGTCATAAAACTAAAGCAATACAAATAATAAAATAATTCACGAATTTCCTAATTTGCCTAACTTCTCCGCTGCTATTTAGAATTGCATAATTAGGTTAGACTATTAGACAATGTCTAGACTACGTAATGTTCGCGTAATCTAATTTGAAGCCCTTAATAAATTTATAAATCATCGTCGAAATTTACAATTCCCGAGATTTATCACTTTCCATACAAACATTTCTATAATTTGATGAGTTGTCACTACATTGACTCCTCGATGAGCTAACTTTCCTATACCCATCGATCCAATTTTTACAACAGTATAAATAGACGTCGGAGACTGCCCCCGTCTTAAAAGTCAGAAGTCTCTGAATGAAACCCACTTAGGATTAAGGCTCCCACACCGATAGGTCGCAATAAATATGCTCAGCTCGCCAAGTACCTGCGCACTCGGTCATCGGAGCACCAAAACTCGAGTACCCATGGTGCCAGGGGTGCATGAGGAAATTGTCGACCGGGTGGAAAAAGGGGCGTCGATACTCTCTCGAGTCGAGCCCTATATTCACGAGGCGACTCGCATTTTTCTCCCATGGTCCGTGCAGGAACTCAATCCGATGGAAGGCAAAGTAGCAGCCCCCTTCGGCTACGTTTGTTATAAAAATCCATGGGCGAGCGGAGCCAAAAGCGCGCCCATGTGAGTTACGCGAGGCACATACCTATGTATACCTATATACACATGTATATAGGTGTCGACAGGGGTTTTGTGCTGCGAACCCCGGCGGCACTGACGTATTCCGCTCGGTTTGTTTTGACAAGGCAATAATTTCGACGGCCTTTGTTAGGGCCATGGGGCTGGGTTAGGCGACTGGCCGGTCTCGGGTATACTGTGCCGTGTTATAAGGCGAGGAGTGGAAATTTTAACGGTACTATGTCATAATTGTTATATTAGCGGGAAAGCGAAGCGCTAATTTTGTGAAAATTTTTGTTTTGTGTGCGCGCGCGCTCGCTTTATGAGCACTTAGAGAATTTTTCCGCATCAAGTCAAAACCTATAATGCGCCCGCAATTTACGGATGACATTTACGTTTATTGTTCAACAAATTACCTTTCATTAGCCATGTTTTACAGTGGTATAATAAAAAAATAAAACAAAAAAACAACAAAAAATAACTCAAAACACGTCGGCCGTCGAGGGAACTTCCATAAGCCGCATTATTATTTTTTTTTTTTATTTCTTCATTTGTGTCCGAACGGTTGCATTTGTTTTATATTTATTATTTATTACCCTTTTTGTATAGCGCCGACTCATTTATACCAGTTTTTCTCGAATTGAAAAATTGTAATCTTAAAAAAAGGGGAAAAAAGACAGACTACGGCTGATCGAGCGCCTTTCAATAAAACAGAGGGCCCGTAAATTATTTCGTGCACCGTGGGGTAATCCTTCAAAGTTATAAATACAAAGCTACCAGATGTCTCGCGTCGTTATATTAACCACGGCGCAAATAATATATTACACGGCGCGGCGGCAGGTAAAACTAAACGCCAGTTCATAAATCAAAGGGGTGGCTTTGAGAAACGAGTGTAAAAAAACTTATCCCCGCGGCTCGACTCCCAACAGCCATCCTTTATCTCGGCGCGGCGCTCAATCTTCGACCGACTTTGTAAAAGCACGCGAATCTTGACTTCCCGCGCACATCCCGCTCTTTTTCTCGCACAAAGGAGCCCACTTTCGCGCGCGCCCTCGAAAGAACAAAGCTCGCAACAAGTCCACCCCTTAAACACCCCCTATCTCTCTCTCTCCGCTTTTTACCCCGAGAACTTTAATTACCACTCGAGAAATTAGTTGCGCGTCTTGTTTATCGAGGCAGTAGGAGGAGCAGGCGAAAAATCGGCTTGAATTTTCCTCGGTCCGCTGATCCCTTTGTGCGCACGTGCGGGGAGCGCGCACGTGAATCGATTCCCCGGGCGGGCCCCGAGGCCCTCCATTAAAGAACCCGCTGTTAACGAAATTGCGACGCCCCGGCGGCGCGCCCAATTGAAATGCAAGCCTGGAGGAGGTAGAGAGAGCCGCGGGAGTCGGGGCCAATTTTTAGCAATCATGATGCCCTCCGCGGTTTTCGGCCGCTGCGAAACCTCGCGGCTTGATTGCCCCCGCAGGAGCGGAATTTTTGCCTCCTCTTGCTGTGCGCGTAACGCGAAAGAAAAAGAGAGAACGTTTTTCGTCGATCCTAATTGACGAAAAAAAGAAGAGAGAAGGCCGCACTGGCGTAATTGTTAATTCGACGCGAGCCGGCCGTTGATTGAATTGCTTTGACGTCGGCTTTCCGTTGGCGTATTGTGCGTTTCGCTGTCATTACGAAGAAAAGGCTTGTAATAAAATTCGCTGTGTAATGCTGTCCGTACGTTCGGCGCCAATGAAATCGCATGATTGAATTCTTGCGCATTTGAATTCGTTTTGCGTAATGGTTTATTTTTGCCGTGTTTCATGCGCGAACGAGTCGTTAACTTTTCGTCATTTTGTTGGTGACTTGGGTCAGTTTTTCTAATTCTAATTGACATGTGTATTGCTATACATACTATGCAGATTTAAATTTGTGTGCTAAAACTATACAATAAATCGGCAAACATTTTATAATACACTATTTACATATTATCAGTGTATATATTTACTTTAATTGTTGAAGTTCGAATAAACACAAATTTATAAAAAGTAGTGAAGAAACAAATTTTTTATTATCGGTGATTGATATTGATTAAACAAAAATGTCAGTGAAACATATTAGTAATCAACAACTTTTTTAATAAATTATAATTTATTAGTATACGTTCCAAATAATTTTCAAGAAAAATTAAGGTTTCTTACGTGTTAAATTTGCTAATTTTAATTAAAAATAATATTTTATTGCAAAAACTGGGAATACCAATCAATCCATGCACTTTAAGCACAATAGGATTAGCATAGTCGTATTAGTAATAGCTGAACGTTTCATGAATGAAATAAGCAAAATCTTTTAAGTAATGCCGATTAATATAATCTCTAGAAATCTTTTAAATCGTTGATACCTATTATAACCGCATTTATAGTAGATGAGATGCAGTTCTAATATTCATTTGAGGAAGTAGATTTAAATTTTAAATAGATTTATTAGCTTTGAGCCTACTTGGGAAAGCCCTTTCTAATCAGGAATATCAAAGATAATAAACAAGATACGCTTGACGTGTAATCTAAAAAGGAGATTTATTATAAAATTAAAAAAGGCCGGAAAATTATGCATAACTTTTGTAACGGTATTTTATATAATTAGGGAAGACTCATAATACAACAATTACGTTGGACAAAATATATTCTGTTTATAAATTAATTAATAAAATATCGTCCTAAAAATGTTTAAAAAATGTAATATAACTAATCGTACTTTTTGTTATTATTTCTTTTTATTTATTTTTTCTTAACGTCCTCACTCTCTCCATGTTATATTGCTCTTCCCTATAATATTGCATTTTAAGTACATTATAAAGTCTATTTAAATACGTAGTTACCTCATTAATTAAAAACACGTTGAAATTCGATAACCTACAAGTATACAGATATCCCTGATGAAGGGAACAATATTCGGCTAGTTTACACGGCTGGGGTAATTTGAGTTACACAATCACCAGAATGAGCCTCGGGTCTCTGTAATGTACTTTTCAAATGGGGGTGCTGTATAACTGCACGACGACGGTCTCGGCATCAAGAAGCATACTGCGCGATGCAATTAGTATGGGCATACACGCCAACCCGGGTAATAAAGAAAGGGAGATGTGAACATCGCCGTATGCGAATATCCTTCCTGACCTTGCTGACTTAACGGTTTTCTATCACGCGAGCACTCCACTAAACTAATACCGTTGATTCTTGATTGCTTTGCTAAGTTTCGTGTTACAAAAGTTGCAAAATGTATTTTTATGAAAATCGCATGTAATTTATTGAATTGACTGTTGCATATTATCTTTTAAATGAAGAATATTTATGATGAGTCATCCATTAGATTAATATTGTTTATTGACGATAAACGCTAATAAATTACTATTAATATGCAAAAATTGATGTCAAGGCACGTAAGGCATCTTTGTTTCGATACTTTGCCTAATTGGGAATTACAGACACGTGGATTCTGAAATTAATACAATTGCTTTCACGATCTGAATATAACTCTTGAATTGTGTATTCTTCATTCAGGTTAATATTTGGACTATAAACGAGTCAATGCCTCACTGAACTCTAGACATTTGCTTCTTTTACTTTTTCACATCATTTTGTACATAAAAGTATGAACATAACAGGAAGTTGTATTAATTTGCATAAATTTGAAAATGTGAAAAGATTTAGCGATTAAATAATAATACCATTAATTTTAATTACCCATCTTAACATATTATTATCAATATGTCAACAAAATTAAAATAAAGCTTAACATTTAAAGTCTTTTCATTGAAATTCGAGGAACTTTTTCATTGTGAATTCGAGAATAAGTAAGTATTTAAATTTTTTTAAATACGAATACTTCTTATTAAACTCATTTGTATATCTGTCAAAGTCTGGCATCTGCACTATTAATAATAGCTGATCTAAATGAATAAATTGGTTTATATAGAGTGATATTTCCTTATAAATTATGTAATTTTGTGTGAATTTCAGTTAATTAAAACACTCGAATTTTAAGTTTTATAGTTTTTTTCATTGTAAATGAAGAGCTTTGATTTACGTAATGTATTAAACGTATATAAATCATCTAGATTCCTAATTAAAAAGTTCTGAAATCAAAGAAATAACACGAATCATAAATCAATATTTATAAATTTTTCAATTTATGATTATTCTTGGAATTTCCTCTTAATACGCTCCTAAATTTACAATAACTTTTGAAATGATAAAGCAGCATGTCTGACGCAAATGCAAAATACATAATTACGTCCCATTTTGTAAATTTGTATAAATTATGTTATTTCGATTGTAATCATTAGTTAGTTTATAGTTATGCAAAGATCCTGCGAGAAATAATATCAATTATTTATTCATATACAGCTGTTCTCACTATATATTAGTTATATAAACATTATTTCATATGCACTTAATCAATTTGAAATAAGTCATTTAAGTTTATTTTGAAAGTCATTATTTGCTTATTAATGAATGGTCATTATTTACCCCGACAACTGTTTGTAATTTCCACGTAGATAAAGTAAATATTAAAAAAATGTAATAATATTAAAAAAATTCGCAAACTACTGTTTGTGGTAAGTCATTTGATCTGTTCCTTTCGTTCATTAAACAAAAATTTCAATTTATTATAATCTAGAGAAGCGCATAAAAATCCAGTTTTTATTTTGCAGTAGACGAAAACTTAATAAGTATTCTGCGTTTCTCTCATTACCAGATTATAAGAAATGTCAGCAGTCCCCCATCTGTCACATTAAAACAAGTGTTTTCGACATTTTCCCCAAATTCGAAGAAGAAAGGCGCGCAGCACGACGGTGGCAAGTGCGCGGCAGCATCTGCTCCGCGGGGCAATGAATCACGAATTTCCCATTCCCCAACAGTCAGAGAAAAGTCACACGACTCAAACCTCCGGTATACTCTCAGACGTAAAACACATTCGATCCGCGTAAAACGCACGCGTCGCTCGCGCACGCACCGAACGTCCGGCCGAACAATGTGTGTATACCACGCGCGCAGGGGGGAGGCCGTACGCGGGGAGAAAAGACTCGCAAGGACTCTCCGCGTGGCTCGCTTGTGCGCGAGCATGCACTGGATGAATGTGTAAAAATGCTGACAAGCGGATAATAGAGGAGGCAGTCAGTCACTTTGAAAGATGGCGCGGAACGATGGGGGGAGAGGGTGCCGCGCACCGCCTGGTGAACCGTGAAAGGGAAAAAGATGGATGAACGCAAACGCGGTTAGCTCGCGCCGCCGGAGAAACAGAATTTGCGGCGGGCAATAAATCATAGCGCTCGCTCCTTTTACCCTCCCACCCCCGCGTACGTGCGCGGCCTGTATATGCGGGGTCGACGCGAAGACGCGACGCGCGACGCGCGCACATCCGCCTTTACGCGCACGAAACATCCCGAGGCCATTTTTCAACGGTTGATCGTCAATTGATAGCCAGGGGTAAGCTTTGTTCGATCGAGCGCCAGCGCCGTTGGCCCTGCAGCTTGAATTAGGGCTGCGGATTTCTCGTGCGGGATTCTTCATCTTTCTCGGCGCGCGCGTAGTTGCTCGCGTTGCGCCATTAATTTTCCGCCACTTTAAATCTGTAAGAGTACGATTTCTTTCTGTTACTGCCCGTTTAAATCTCAAGCTCGATTAATTTTCCTTCTCCCGACGGGCTGGCGTGGATTGATTTTTTTTTTCTTAGGCAATAGTCTTCCGCACTTCGCGCCTTTATGTTATTAGACGAGAACGTGCTTTTTTACTTTTTTTAATATTTATCTGAAGAATCATTATGAAGAGAAACACATTTCAAAACAGGGTTTTTTTAATTTTTAATTTTTAAAGTACTAGAATCAAGTCAATTCTTCCAAATCCTGATAAGAACTTCGGGTATCGTAAACATTATACTTCAAAATCAGTAAGTTTTGAAAGAACTTATTTTTTTTTCAATTGTGTAAAAATGAAAAATTAATAGACGCTTTTTTAAAACGTGCTTCTCTTTGTTAGAGGCGACGGTAGATGCTTTTCTTCTACATCACGTTCTAGAAGTAGTTTATGACATAACGTTACTTTTGATTACTGATGTGTAATCAAGATTAGAACCATTACAAACAAAATTAAAATGAAAATTGCAGAGTAATTAACGTAAATGCGACTCTATTTAATTTCAAAGTAAAATATTTTTTTCTTACACGTCTGTATGCCTTTCTGATCCTTAAACATTAGCAAGTGTCAATCCGCATGTTAGACAGAGAACAAACAAGTAACCACCTGATCACGTCAGAATCAATCAAATTAAGAATAGCTGTGTTCACTTTTAGGTTCAGCATTTCTCTTTAAAGAGCACTTGTTTACTGACTTCGAAAGAAATTTTTTCTGACAAGGAAAATCGAATTTCGATCAATAGCTATAATTGATTTCCGTGGATAAAACAACAGACTTTGTCGAGTGCGCACAGGAGATGATTGATCGACGGTTATTTATAAACATAGTTATAGTTGTAAAGTCATCGTCGCTTCAAAGTGGCGTCTTGCGCAAAACGTCTAATCACCATGCATCGCGTTGGCTCGATGAAAATGATTATTGATTAATGAAGTTCGTATTCCTCAAAAATTTATGGGTCATTATACCCGCCGGTGTTTGATTTTTTTTTTTGCCTCGCGGCGGAGACGATATTTTATAGAAACATAAATATTCATAAGAGTGTAATATCTTCGTAATATACGAGCAACTTGTTAACAGAAGATTAAAAGTTGGGGATCTGAAATTTGCATAATAGTACTTACATGATTGAAGTTAATGCAGCACTTGGAGTAATTTATTCACTGCATCGTCGGGGCTATCAGCACGAACTGGATCGACGAATGACACACAAACATGCAATTCCAAACGGCATGCCAAGTCTCAAAGTATAATTTTTTTCTCCGACGATCTCTAATCGCTGCGCGATCGATCAACAAATCACTCGATCTCACGAGATCATAAATTGCCCTGTTTTTCGCATGTCTCGCCTCTGTTTTTGCCCCATCTGCGCACAGAGTAAGAAACACACGTCGACACCGCTGACAGATTCGCGCTCGACTTGGCCGTTAATAAGTTGCGCGAGCTTGGGACAAAAAAAAAAGCTCGCGCGAAAACAAAAGCTTCGAGGCGCGCGCGACGTCGATCGGGTTATGAAAATACACCGCGGCGTTGGCAAATAAAGCGACACACGAACAATGAGGCTATTTTTCCCCCGTCGCGTGTATGTATATATAAGCGCGACAGCTTGACGCAGGAGAGCCGTGTTTATACAAATTGCGCCTGTCATTCGGCTTCAAAAGCCGGAATCATTATGTAAATTCGTAATTTCCTTAATCACACGTCAAGGAGGCGGAGAGGTGAGGCCCCAGAGCGAGCATTACGAATTCTAACGATTCTTTCGCCGAGGATCTATCCATCGATTATTTAAAAAAAAAAGGCGAATTCATCGGGCAGTCATGACTCGGCGCCTTTATTCCAAGCGCCGCCTTCATTCACCCGCGCGGACGCGTGTATATAATACCCACTCGCGGCGCAGCCACTCGGCGTGAATCCAGACGTGGAGGGAACAAAGATTAATCGCGGCCTAATCCCGACTTAGCGTCAAGGGCGCCGCGCTTCATATTCCTTCGGAGTCCGCCGGGGCGAAAGGAAGCTTTGAGCAAGATTGATGGCGGCCGCCTCGCGTCAAAGGCGCCTCCCCTGCTCGCTCTTCTCTCCTCTCGCCCGTGATTACGCGAATCAACCGCGGATTTGCAGCTTTGCGACGAGTCGAGAGGAGCGAGCAATATTTCGCAGTCTTTAAGGAGGGGCGAGGGGCTGTAATTTCAGACGAGGCTGCCGCGGATTCTGCCGCGCTCAGGAGAGCTGACAGTTGACAGCTTGACGTTCGCGCTCACGACGTTACTCGCCGAGCGATTTACAATTTAATTTTTGCCTTCGAATAAAAAGTCAAAGTCAATTTATCTGATGTTTGACATCGACCGACGTATCGGCTCGTGGACTTTTTTTTTTGCTGAATTATACATCGACCTTTTTTTGTCGCGGACTCTGCCGAGCGAGAAAAATTTATATTTAACCGGTGAAAATGTCAAGCCTACTTTCTTTAAAAAAATAAATCATTGTGAACGGGTATCTGTTTTAACGGATGAATTGAATTTTATCTTTCTTTCTTTAATGTTTAACGTTTATATTTGACGGGTCACAAGTGCATAGAGCGATTTTTGTAGAAATATTTTAAGTAATCTACAGATTTTTTATGACATTTTTGGACAACATGTTTCTGTAATTTAATTGCACCGAATTTTATTTAACAGTTATATTATTTATTTATTAAGGGGGGTTTATACTTAAAAATTTTTTTTTTTGAAAAATAATTTGAAAATTAAAAATTATCATAAAAATTATATTTTCTATTAAATATTCTAGAAATATGTCATATTCCTGACAAAATGAGCACAGATAGAAATTTTTAGACTCATCGTAGCCTAAATTATGATAGTTTCAAAAATTTTGCTTTGGCGTAACCTACAGGT
>JAWWEN010000020.1:9394780-9405320 GCA_035582955.1 Sycophila texana
GTATATAGAAGAGAATGCACCGGGTCCGGAACGCGTGCTTGATCCAAAATTTTTAATCATGGATCGACCTCAAAAGTACTTATTTTTTGTAGAATTGCTTATATACTATAAATGTCGAAGATTACCCTAATTCCTATTGATACTGATAATTTTAAATCAGATACTTCCATGAAAACGGTTCTTCTGTTTTTTAATAAGAAAGGTAGATTAGGTTTGATCAAATGAATTTACTTAGAAATATGTAAATATTCAAATAAAAAACTTTGTTTATTCTTAAAATGACATTAACAAATGCAATCAATGGATGAATTTTAACACAATATCTTAATAAGATGTGCAGTATACAAAAAGTTTCATACAATGCTCGAGTATTTTCTAATGGCGTGGACATTCTCGTACACCCACTTGTAAACGAAAGTTTGCAACGACCGTTACGTGTCGACCCATAGCAATCGTCGCACCAAACGTAATCAAACGAGACAAAGTTGCATCCAAAAAAATCCACGAGTCAAAGCAACATTAGCATTAAAACAATCACATTCGCGAGCTATGGCAGCTGACAATAAGTATAATGTTTTTTCCAACGATGACAAGAACAATTTGCTTAACGATGCATGACGCAAATGAATGTCGAGCTCGAAGTGAATGAAAATGATCAACGAACGATTATGAATTACAATAGCCGCGAAGTGACGCACGCGAGCATCTTCGAAATCAAATGAAACAATCGGTACACAAGCGCGAGAAAAAAATTACAGAATGCGACGATAAAATTTACTAAGCATTATTAATGGCAATTGCATACAAATGTGCGCAAATGAAGAAGACAAATAATGATCACCAGTTGGTCGCACCTTACTGGGCGTTCTTCTTCTTCCTGAGGTAGTAAGCTGGACCCTCGACGTGGACGGAGGCGGTGGGTACGGATGTGACCCCGAAGCTGGTCACTTTGAAGAGCGGAGATGGTGTGGATCGTGAAAATTTGTTCTCGATGACTTCGCTGTCGTAGTCGCCCAGGACTGGAGCTGCCTGCACGTGGCTCGGTACCAGGTGGACTGGTGCTGGAGTTACGTGGACAGGTTGAATGTAGCTCTGGTAAATTTGCTGCTGCTGGGGTAGGTTGTTCTGAGGGTATCTGTAGGTAGGCAGCACCTGGACGTTGTTTTCGTGCTGGATGACGTTGGGTGGTGGGTCGGGGATGCTGTTGTCCCGGAAGAGCACCCACTTAGTGCCGTAGTAGAAGTCCGAAGGAACATGGGCTACGATGTCCGCAGGCCTCGCCGAGCAAGCCACCAAACTCGCCGCCAGGATGGTCAGATACAGAGCCGAGGTGCACATTTTCGAGGGAGAGAAGATTACTTGGTCGATGAAGAACCACGTGAACTCAGAGCACTGGACTACTTAACAGTCTGATGCTTGCGAGTGATCTGGATGCTTTCGGTAGCCTGGCCCTAGGTTTATATAGCAAATCCCAGTCGCCGGGAACGAGTCGCAAGCGGAACTGTACGAGGATCTGTCGAACCGGATTCGCGAATCCTCCTTTTTTACTTACCCCCGCTAACCCTGGTATAAATTCGGGCCAGATGCGCTGCCACGAGATAAATGACAACAGCGACGAGAGTCGTCTAGGATCTGCGTCGACTACCGGTGCTGGGGAGGACGGGAGGTAGAGGGAAAGGAGAAGCGGCCGATAGTTTCGAACTCGTTCACGGAACTGACTCGATTCTCACGTTTTTTTCCTTTTTTTCAAACTCCGCCGGGCCGAGGAGAGTCCGCCGTCGGGCTGCTCGTATTTTCGATGACGAGGAAGAATGTGGCCGGACTACGTTTGATTGCCTCGTTTGTCGGGAGCATGCAATTAAGCCAATATGTAAATAGGATTTTTCGGCTTAGGGCGCTTAATTTCTGTCTCCGCATTCTCTTCATTACTTTTTTGCAAAATTTCTATACATATAACAAAAGAAATATTTCTATGTATATAACAAAAAAATACTTAGGACTATCTCGCGAAAGGCTGTACAGAGTGCATTGGTTTAAACGCGATCCAAATGCACGTAATATGGCAGGTCGTGAAATTCTCGATCGCACGTCGTAAATTCTGCGAGTTTTTAATAACCCAAGGCGGCCAGTATACCGATCACGTAAGCGCTACTTTCGGTCGGCTCCGCTTTATCTCGTGGCAGCGGGGATAAAAGCCTTCGCCAATCAAAAGGCCGTAAATAACGGAATAAAGCGCGAGGACATCGCCGAATTTGTATACATCCTCCGGCCCTTGCCAATTTTTTCGCGTCGCCGATTTTTAACTCCTCGCGTCCCGCTTTAAAAATATACGCGTATTTATATACATCGACGCGACGATCGGTGGGTGCCTCCATTTTTAATGAACTCGACAAATAACGCGTTATTTGCAAGTACAAATTGCCCGACGGCTTTCGAGATAAACACGCGCGGCTCGCTAATTAAATTTTACAGCCCGACGATTTTCGACGAGCTCGCCATTTATCGGTCACCGCATTGACGAGGATATTATTTCAAAATTAATTGGGAATACTCCGATGCATTCGATACAGCGCCGAAATACCAGTGGCACTTAGATTTAATCATCTATTATAATTGAGCGCTGATTGAATGCATTTGCGCATTAACCGCACGATTCATATACATATAGATGTGTATGTTAATGTTATTAAGAGGTAAATTTGTAATCTATCACATACTTACGTATGCACTTCGAATATTATTTTTAGCGTTCAACGATAACAGTTAAATAATAAATTATTTTATTGTCTGTACAGCCCCGATCAATAAATTAAGATCGTTTAGGTTTGAAGCATTTACAATGCTTTTTATAAATAATTCATGCAGTATCGAATAATGCCGCCACGTAAATCAATTGAGCTGACACATTTTAAATGTTATATAATTTTAAAATAACTTTGACTTTTACGAACAACAACAGTTTCGAAGACGCTTTGTTATAATAATTTATATCCGATAAAACGAAAATTTAATTTCGATGAATCAAAATGTCCTTCCATCGAAGACATTTAATCAACTTTGTAAGCAAAATATCGATGTTTTTTTTCTTTTCAATGCTGCGGGAATCTGATAAGGAAAATTATATTACTTTCCGATTCACTAAATAATTTCAGATTATAAAAAGATTATCGTAGACAATTAAACTGCATGCTCTTAATAATTATCAATGTATGCAGGTGATGTCATCCTTTAAGTATCTATATGCCTTCTATCTTTAGAAGTAACTAAAATATTTATGTTTGAAATACATCGAATCAAATGGAAAAAGATCGTTATACTATTATACTTTTCAATATAAATAAAACTGAAAAAAATTAAAAAATCTAAATTACCAGTAAAAGGTTCTATCTATTGAATCGTTTCAGAGCCACAACAGTCATTAAAACTAACTATGTAATGAAAAATTATCCGCCAGTACGATTTCCTGACTCCTCGTAAATGAAATCGGCATGGGAAAATCGCGAGCGTCCAAAGGGCAGCAGCCCGCGTTCCCAGAAGAAATTCGCACTGCGGCGAAGATCCACCGCGTCGTCCACCCCTTTATCGCTTCACGGAAAGAGAGGCGCTCTCGGGCCCGCCGTGATTCCGGGCCAGCCGCGGGCCTCACGGAAATGAGCTATTATTGTTATTTACGAGCGCGGCGCTGTTTGGAAAAACAGCGGGGACGAGGCGGTGGCCACGACGTCGTAAAAGCCGAAAATTGCCCGGCACTCTCGGCTCGTAATTATCGCGCTCATTCCGTCCCCACGATGAGCCTCTGTACCCACTGTCCTCGCGCTTATGAGCTCTGTGCGACCGTTGAGGCTGTCGCAGAGCCTCCGAATGTTATTATTGGGGAGAAGCCACTTGAGCGGCGACGACGCACCTCACCGGGGCTCTTTAATTAAGCCGACCGATGTGCCCCTCTGGCCTGCTGCTCGGAGTTTATGTGCATCTGGCGGTTGGGTAGGAAAATGCTGGGGAAAATTGCTGGCTTTGAGTTTTTACACTTGGCACTTGTAGTCATCACAGTCCTGGCTTTATTGGTATAGACCCGCTTTTTTTGACAGGAGGTGCCTTTTTTTCTATAACTGGAATGAGTACTGAAAGAGATGTCATATTTTTAAAGTAGCTCGATGATGATTTAGTGGTTGATCATAGAGTGGTAAAAATTTAATGGTTGTTGTTAAATAATCCACTGATTGTGAGTGATGAACGAAAATTGCTTAAGAAAGAGAGTTTATTTAATTTATAATTTGATTCGAACTAGAAGCTTAATTGGGAAATCAATTTGAATTCTTGTAGTTCTGTCTGTAAAAAAGCTATAAAAATTTCAGGAAAACAATTGGTTTTGTCTGTACGGAATAAAAATTTAAATGAGCTTGAAAAGCCCTCTCTTTTACTTGACGATATCAGACAGACCATTAGCTGAAGAAGAATGAAGATTTTTTTCAATTGTAAATTTACTTTTTCTGAAAGGGTATATGAATAAATAATATTTTTCAGTCGAAGCAAAAGTACATAATTCTATTATTTAATCAACATAATTAGTCTTGCCATTTTCATTATACTTTCCATTATCGTAATTTTATATAGTGCAAACAGCAATAAATGCTTAATAAAATATGTTCATTAATTTTTCAATTCTTAAAAGTAATTTAAAGGGGGTTTGCGGGATTATTAAATAAACTTGATCGAATCAAAATCCTATTTTCTGAGTGACTGTTGAAAAACGTCATGTCTAAGGTTCTATTAAAAATAACTTAATAATTTTACAATGTGATTGCCAGTCAAAACCTGACGATTGCTCTGATAAGATTATACTCCCAGTTCTTTACGATTACGATATGAAGGAAATTTTATTGTCCAAGAGAATAGTACATGAAGTACACTCAATACCTGTCATAAATCAAATCGCGAGTGAAGATAATCGAAATATAATCATAATTATTTATCGTACATTTAGTGCCGCAGATTAATTGTTCAACAATTTTTTTCTCGATATATTCGATAAAAGTTTCCTTTACAACAAAAATAATTCCACTTGACGAAACAATCGCCTAATTTAATAATTACGACACAGGCACGATATTAATCACACTTTGTTCAATAAATAAAACACGTACAAAAACATCTAAAAATTGTTATATTAAATTAAAGTAACATACAGTTATAACAAATTATATTAAAAATGTTCAAATAATATTGCAAACGTTTAATCAAGCAATTCACATCAATACATTTTATTTTATTACGTTGAAATTCTCGCAGATTGCAGTCGAATGCTCAATTTTGGCGTTTACCAATAAATGTAGACAGACGACTCATTGCAATTCTCAACACCCATTCCTGCACAATTCGCATGCCCGAGACGCTGCCTCTTCGTGTCTGGAGTCGCACGATAATGAAGCGCATTTAAGGAGCTCTTGAGCGCGCGGCCACTTATCGCCGAGAGCACACGGCAAAGAAGCCTTTGAGGAGGACGACTCGGTAGCTCGTATATATATACACATATATACAGACCGTGCCAAGCGCGTCCAGGCCGCCATTGGACTCGTAAACCGCGAGACCTATTGCTAGCGCGAGCAGCCTGACCACACGGCCACCGCCACTTTGACATTTTGCGCATGAGCGCCGCTGTATAATTAGCGGCTGTAATCGTAAATATCGTAATTTGCATATGCCTTTGTACAATAAAGATATTTTATGGCGCTGGCGGATATATGCGAATTCTCGGACTTTTCTTTCTTGGCCCCAGCTCCCGGTGAGTGGTTTATGTGCCAAGGAGCCCGAAAAATTCCATGAAAAAGGCGAGATTATGATGAAAGATGTACAAGGATGTATACCTGCGACGATAAAGGATTGTACGCTTTTGTCTTGGATTTTTATACACCGCGCGGCACAGGCTGCTAATGACTTTATCAGAAAAGATTGGTCTTTTTCTCCAGGAGAAATAAAACCTGATGTTTATCGACTTGAATGAGTTTCTTTCAGGGCTCGTAAATTTAGTTAGTCACGATTTTAGAATTTGATTGCAAATCATGTTTACACGGGGTCTCGAGTTTATTAATTATTAGAAGTGATTTATAGGCGGGTTGAGAATACATTCACTATCAAAACGACGACGTGGCTTTTTTTTTCTTCTTACTGCTGGTTGGGTATTAATAGCATTCAATTAGAAAGTTCTGTAATTTTTCAGGAAAAAATAAAGATTATTTTAAAAGTCGATCAAAAGTCGTTTTAATAAATTTTAAACGCACGTCTTTCAATTAAATTAATCAAGGAAATATTTATCCATGAGTTACAGAAATAAATGCCTACAATATTTTACTATCTAAAATAGGCGTTACTGATTTATACTATCCATTAATTGCCTTCTAATTTTCTATTAGTGAAGAGTACATATACACTTTACACTTAAACACTCGACTAACATTTTTCTAGAATCTAAAATAGTACATTAATACATAAAAATAGTACAGGAATAGTCCCCAGTAACCAGGACAGTATACCATCACCGCTATGTGAAATGAATCACCAATTCCGTTGAAAACGTTTTAATTCAATGAGCTTTTGTTTAATAATTACAACTAAAAATAATTGGTGTTACTCACAGGCAATGTTAAAAATATCGTACTCATATAGATAATATACTCTCAATGTCAACAAATCATGCTGGATCTCCTAAATAAATCGTATATGAAAAAAGGATAGTCACTAAAACTGGTGTGCTTCATTCACACAATTTTTAAAGTTTCATCCAAAACAGTAATCCGAAAATTTGATACTCTTTGGGCAAGTGACCAGTCACAGTCGCGAAAAATTAGTTGCGCGAGCAAAATCCGAAGAGACAAGACTCAAGATAGCGTAAATCATCAAAATCCCGTCCATAGTCGGGTCGTAAATGACGATCTGCCAAAGATACGCATCGGACACTTCCTCAGTCCGCGAGCGCGGGTTCAACGATTTCCGGGAGGCTGTAAAACCGCGATATCACCGCGGGCTCCTAGGCTGACCGGCTCTGTCTCCCGCGTCCTTTCATAAACTACGGCTAATAATGGCCCGCGCGGCGCTATATTCCCGGGCGCAACGACGTTTAAGCAAATACGAGGCCGTTATCCTCCTTACCGCGGCTATTATAATTGCACCTCACGATCGACTGGGCCCCATTTTCCTCCTTATCGCGACGCGCTTATAGCCCCGACGCGCGAACCCGCAAGCCGAACCGCACGATATGGTATATATATACATATCCGCTCCGCGCGTATGGTACACCCGCGCGTATCGCAATGCTTACACGCCACGCCAATAAAAGCGAATTAATGCGCGCGGACGAAGAAGGAAAAAAAACTGCCGCGCCACAGCCTTGGGAGAGGATCGAGCGGGCCGGCTTTTATATTTATAACCTATGCTTTCGAGAAACGTTAATTTCGCCTATTACCTGCTGTTATAAACTTCGCCGCGCCGTGTGTGTACGTGTGCGTGTATACGTATATGGCATATGCATACGATGGCCGTACTCCTCTCTAAACCCGCGATAATATATGGCCATTAGGCGTTTCGAGTGTTTTGAAAAGGTTAATGAGACGGCGCGGCAGGCGTCCCCTCTGATCGTGAGCCGCCCCGAGCCTCCCGGGAATCCGGCGATAAAGCGCCCGTATGAATGATGTACGAATTACGCTTTATCGTCCGGCGAATGATGTACCTGCTGTGAAATTGGCTGCTCCTTGCGGCACGGCCCATTTGCGGCTCGCCTCGGAGCCCCGCGAAGTATCAATCAATCAAGCCGCTCCGAAGGCTTACAATTTATTCACGAATATCTTGATTAGGATTTCGGGGATTAGCACGGGAGGTCGGACCTACTCGCGCGTCTTCATAATTTCCGGGGTTAAAGTAATTCTCTCTTTTTTATCTTTTATTTTAACGATTCTCTCTGGTAGGCGGAGACAATTTTTCCACTAAAAAACTGAAATAGTCAAAATTAGTGTCCTCTCAGACTTACATTTTAAGGTAGAAGTTGCGATTTTAATGTCATCACAGACATTACTGATATTCCTGGAAAAATTACAATAGTTTCTATAGTAAAATTTACAAAGTATTATAATGAGTAATTTAGTCCATAACGACATTAAAATAGACTCAATACTTTTGATAGTAATGTTTTAATTTTTAGTAGACTTTTTCTTCAAGTAATTTCAATTATATTTAACAGATACTGTTATAGCTCATGTAAATTTTACAAGAAACTATTGTAATGTTAATCTGACAATTGACTATTGTAATTTTTAGTAGGGAATTTATTCTCCGTATATTGCAAGCGAAGGAGAACGTAAAAAACAGTAAACGTTATAAATTAAAATAAGAAAATAAACAAATTTTACGAGTGTATAGAGATTAGATTCTGAACTAATCCTCTGTTAAAAAAAGGATGGCAGGATGTTGTGAAGCATTTTAAAACGTGATTTGATTGGAGCGTGGGCATATCCGGTTAAATGGCGCTGAATTTAAAAATCTAACCTCAAAAATTTTAAATGCGATTTTAAAAAGTATGGACGCGCGGAGCGCGTTGGATTTTGCTAGTCCTTTTAAATTAATGAGTTTATTTTGTTTTTACCTTGAATTCTGATGTAACGCTTAATATTTTTATGGTTCGTTACATCATTCGTTATAAAGCCATATTCAATGCTTTTTTTTAAGAATTCAACTTGCATGATGCAATAGCTTTCTTTACGATTTCTAAAATTTACTTCAAAACAATGGAGAGGAGGAGGTGCATTATGTGCACAATCGACCGGAGTATCGCTCTAATCTTTTATCAAGGAATAAATCATCTCGAATGTCTATTTATATAAAAATGAGATAGATACAGTCGAAAAAGCGTTGTTTACGTAAACGAGCAAATTCGTCGATAATGATCGGAGCAATTATAAATAATTTACCGCGAGTTCACACGGAATTAGGCTCGTATATCATTCGTGATTTACAGGCAATATTTTTCGTAAGAAAAACGGTCTCTATTATCCTCGTTCGCGAGAAATGTTTTTATAGCCGCAATAAAGCATTGTTTGCCGTCATTTTTTTTTCTCTCTCTCTCTCGTTTTTTCTTTCCGCCGTACCGCATTAATGATCGGTTATACCGGTAGCCGCGCGAGCGCGCGATCTCGTAGTCGCGCGGCAATTTTCGCTCCCGGCATAAATCTCGCGCATAAAAGATCTCTTTCAGCTTTTACGACGTTATTATCTCATTGTGCTCGAAACGGGCCCCTCGTTCATAAAAAAAAAAAAAAAAATGAACGGCAAAGAGAGAAAAAAAATTGTCGGCTCACCGCGAGCTTTGCGATAATTGCACGGCCGATCGGTCACCTCGAGCAGCCGATCGCTCACCTTACGGGTCGATGTATCGCGCGACCGGGAAATATATCGAGGTCGCGGGATGCCCGATACGGCGCGCCGGCGAATAAGTGAAATATCGCGGCTCGTTTCTGCCGAGGCGACGGCGGCGGAGGGGAGCAAAAAAGTCCGGTAGCCCAGCGCACCGTACATCATCGTAATCTAGCGTCCGTCAAGCGCGGCAATGGTCCCCGGGTATTGTGCTCGTTATTGGCGCATAAACCGTCGGCGACGCGCTGCTCGGGCGAAAGCGCTGCTCGGAACGGCCTCCGTCGGAGTGATGTATGCGCTCGCGGTATGGAATACTAAAGTTTCGGTAATTTGCTTTTGGGCGGAGAGGGGACGTACGACGCATGGGAATAGTCCGGAATGAGGCATAAATTATTTAAATGTGTAAGCTGCTCGAATCTTACTTACACTTATGTGCTCTTGTCGAGACGTTTTCTTTCGAATGTTCTGTCGTCGTGTTTTCGGTAGTTCGAACTTTTAACTCCGTTTGCTTGGGGAATGATGCTTGGATAATTACAATAAAATGTGAATGTTCAAATGAGTACATTTAAACTTTCTCGAGGAATAATAAATTACGGTGTTCATTTCTATGTCATAATTTTATGTACGTAGACTGAGGGAAATGTTTTAGTAAATTTTACTGGATAGTATACAGCACTTTGGTCGCAGAATGGTATTTATAGGTTTCATACGTTAGTTGATATTCTACTAAAAATTATTATAATTCTCTTCGATAATTCGTGTCCATGAAAAAACTAATTTTCACTAGACAAACAATTGTGTAGCTGACAATAAAAGCACTATCCTCTAATAATTTCCCTGCATTTGAAATGTACGGCACTAAAAAGAAATGAGATTGAAGTGTATAAAAGTTTCTTCCTTCAAGCTACTATATATACTTTCTAAATATGAATTAATAAGTGAAATTTTACTTCAAATAAGTGACTTTTCATTTTATAAGTCCTCTAAGTACATATCGAATAAGTGAAAGGCTTATCACGTAGAATATGTTAACATCCACTTACAAGGAGAGTGTCAACCCTCCAGGACATGGATTTGGCTCAAACTTTGCAGAATGATTCTTTGGACCAAAATAATAAACACGTGTCTCAGGATTTTGTCC
>JAWWEN010000020.1:9407844-9419661 GCA_035582955.1 Sycophila texana
GAATAAAGGATCTTCTCTTGGTGAAACAATTGTGATTTATTCGACGCCCTGAACCTCCTCATCCCAGGATTCCAACAAAAATATAATTTTTATTATAATTTTTAATGTTCATATTATTTTTCAGAAAAAAAAGGTTTAGGTATAAACCCACCTCAAAATACTCATTCCCTGTATAAATTTTAGAGAAAAAAAAGTAAACCCGTTTGAAAAAAAAAGAAGAAAAATAAATTTGTATCCATATTATCGAAATTGCAACGCCAGCTGCAAGAGGAAAATGTTAAAACATGAAACGTCAGCGCGCAAAAATTTTTCCGACAGCTGATTTATTATGTGGGTCATGCAGTCGCGATAATGCTCTTAATTACGAGTGAGCCGTCTTTGTTGTCGGCCGACGCGGCATCGGCTTTTTGCCGCCTCTCGCTCGTTATTGATGTTTCGTGAGTCTCGGAAGTCGGCGCTGATGCTTCCCGGCGTGATTCATAAGGCTTACTGTGTCAGCGCCGTTTGAAATATTAAGGTGAATGACATCCCACCGCAGTCCGACGCTCAGTATATAATATCCCCCGATGGATTCGTCCCCGATGAACGCACCAATGCGCTTTAATTAAAAGGTATACCGAGATATATGTATATACATCTATACAACATTGTGTTCCCCTCAATTTATCTCGAACAGATTGCTTTTAAATTTTACGACATTATTAAATTAAACGCAAGAAAAGTGAATTGGCGGAACGATAATGTATATACCTTCGATGAGAGATAAAGGACAAAAGTAATTGTGGAGCGTCTAAATATATCTTCGATATTTAATTTATCGCAATGACTTTTTACTGAAATTTATTTCGGTGAGAAAATTATATATTCGACTAAATTAATTTGTGGGATATGCTTATATTCGAGAGAGAAAATATATATGATAAAGGATTGAGTAACATTAAAATTTGTAAATTTTTAATGAATTCATTAATATGCAGGCTAAATTTACTTCACAAATGAATTAAATAACGAAGATGTATTTATTAAGTTAAAATGTATACACATGCAATTATGATGAGTTTATATTTATAACTATATGTAAATGTAAGTGCAGTTAATAAGGCCAATATCCAGGTAACTTTTTAATGCACATATTCAACATTTATCACGATAAATAATTGAAGTAGCACAGAAGTTGACGCACATGCCGTTTAATTATATAAAATGTCAATCCGACATACATTATCCATCGCCGGCAATAAAGCATAATGAATCCAACCGTAAATAAATGGCAGGCAATTTACCGAATTAAGCCGGGGAATTCCACGTACTCAAAAACTCGCACGAAAGGTAAAAATGACGCATGTGCACGGTGAGGCTTTAATGAGCCACCAAATAAGCGTCCCGCTCGAAAATAATCCCATCGCCCCAACGGAGTCCTAAATAATTTAACGAAGCGTTGAAAATTCTCCATCAGTAAGTATCTCGTTCCCCGAAGTTTGTCGCCATTCAATTAGCCCTTAATCGGCGCCCTCCCCTCTTATTTCAGTCGCGCACGCGGGCTAATTTCGACGACGAAAGCGATGAACCCGTTACCCGCGGCAGCACTCCGACAGCCGATAATAACAGAGTACTCCGCGATAATCAACGGCCTCCTCCTCCTTCTCCTTCGGCAGGCTTTTTTTTTGTTTTGCTTTTTTTTTGTTTTGCACGCGCGTTTCCCCAGGGCCCTGGACTCCTTCATAAATAATTCTCGCGCATAATTTCGCAAGCCTGGGTCCCGCATTATGGGAGCAGCCAAAGTGCGTAATTACACGTGCGTCGAAGCCGAGCCGAGTGAGGGCCGCGCGCCGAATTACAAAACGAGCGCGCGTTGCCCGATTATTTATCGCGAGACGCGCGCGAGTCCAGGGCTTCGTCATTACCCGGCGTGAGATGCGCCGCGGCGATTGGTGCTCGGACGTGCGGCTCCGAAAAAAAAAAACGGAGGAGGGAAAACGCGAGGAGGTATGCGCGCGCTTATAAGCCGTTTCAATCAGTAAGTCGCACTTTTTGCGCCAGCCACCTGGTCGGACTCTTATATTTTTTTATTTTTTTTTTTTATTGCCGAC
The DNA here is from genome assembly GCA_035582955.1 of Sycophila texana. NCBI lineage: Eukaryota > Metazoa > Arthropoda > Insecta > Hymenoptera > Eurytomidae > Sycophila > Sycophila texana. The sequence continues at coordinate 9,409,935 of JAWWEN010000020.1, forward strand.
CGCTTGCCTTCGGAGTGGCGTGCCGCGCTCTTTTCCCTTGTAAATTTATCGGGTGTATTTATTAAAACATCATTACGCGCTTTAATGTACAGCCTGAATGAGCTGTAAAAGTTTTCGGCGATTTTTTATTGCGCCCATTAAAGGTAATCGTGATGGGTTTGTTGCGGTGCATCGAGTTAATTCGTTATCGCGGTTTCAAAGGGGGAGCCGCGCGGGCCTTTTGTTTATTTATAAATTAGTGTAATTACTCACTTACACTTTTCTCCGGCAGGGCAGCAGCGGCATGAAAAATTGCATAATTCCAGGCCGGATGTGTATTTAAAAGCTACTTTATGTAAGAAGTATATATCTTATTAATTCTCAATTTCAACTGAAATTTTCTCAGCGCTGAGACAGATACGTACCACACGCATTAAAGGTTTTTATTCTTAATTGCTGTTTTTATTGAATGTTACGCTGTAATTTCTTGGCCTGCAGGTTACTCGTTATTTTTTCGTCATAAATTATTTAATGATAGGGAGAATGCACTTAACTATTAAATTGCTTGGAAGCAGAGTAACAAAAAAAATATACATTGTTTCTGGCAAATCCAAATTTCATTCAACATCCGATCAAGCATTGTTTATTGAAGTTTAAGACCTGAATTAAGGAGAACTGCATATAATTCGTCGAAGCATTAATCTGAAAGCGCTAGTTTAATAAACGACCGGCCGTAAAGTGTGCAAAATTGTCCGATCAAGCCAATTACAAGCCCAGGCACCAAAAGTCATTGGCGCGGCAAAGAAGAAAAGTCGAAAGTGCTTGTCATTTACATGTAAAGGACGTACAGGACGGGCGAAACGAGCGCGCAAAAAGGTGCATTCATCAAACTCGCAAACGAGTTTTCGACCTCCTAAAGCACACCGGACTCGGCCAGTTTAAGGCCAGTTTAATCGATGGATTTTCCTCCTTCGGGGCAAAAAGAAGCCGCGCTGCGAACGGACGACGACAAAGATTAAAAAAAAGAGAGAGAGAGAGAGAAGAAACGCGAAAGGAACGGCTCGACGAGTCCGGTAGGAGGGGAAGATTAATACGTGCCCGCGAGATCCTTATATAAAGCGACGGGCACCTGCGCGCGCCGTCCATAAAGATGTCCGGATACTAATTGCCGGTTCGACGCGCGTCACCTTTCTCCGGCGACGCGCGCGTTTAATTTCACGGCGAGCGAGGCTCCACTCTGTAGTTTCGGTGAAGGCGCACTTTTCGCGGTGTAATGAAATCGTTATTTATCGGCCGAGCGGCTCGACGTAATTAAGAGGTATCGCGACTCCAACATCGCTAAGTAGACCCTTTCCGAAGGATGATTATTTATGCGAATTTTCGCCGGTGAGGCGCTTTATCGCGCGGCTAGACGGCCGAGATGACGCGTGAAAGTTTAATAGAGAGCGCGCGGATGGCAGCGACAGGTTTATGTGCCTTGCGTAGCTTCTGGATTATAACCGGAGTCCTCCGTCAGGCTGGATTCGTTCGGTCTGGTCCGGCGCGTTTCGTAATTCGGGTGTCGAAATGTTTATTCTCGATGTTTAAGAGCAAGATTGATGGGCCAATTCGGAGCCTTCTTTTTCATCGACTCGAACGTTTTGATTGACTTTGTTACTCAAGCGAATTTTGTGTATTATGGCTATCGTTTCGGTGTAAGCAAGAAATTTCAGCGTAATATTTTAAATCCCGCCGGCAGAGTGACGCGGTAATTTGAATTAATGCATGTAAATGTGTCAATTAAGGCACTCAATCATTGATGAATTAACATTCGAATATTTATTTAATGATTTAATGAAAATGAGGTATTTAGCGGATTTCACGTAGCGATGACGTTTTAGGCATTTCGCCTAAACGTGCGTGCGTATAATTTGAAAATATTTGCAGAAATAACAAAATTCATCTCGCATTTTATTTTGCATATCATGAATATTAAAAAATTTCGACTTTTAATGTATGCGCGTTTTATGACTCTGACGCTATCGCGCCGCTATAAATGTGTAAATAAACAAGATAAACCTAATAAACAGAAGATAATCCATAATGCATTTCCGATCGTTAACAGCCCCGCCGGCATCGAGGCAATAGTATTTTATATATGAGAAACATTTAAACATTTATCAATACTCCGCCGAAGAGGAAAAAGAGAAAAAAAGCAGACACCATTTCTTTTATCGCAGCCCCGAGACCTTAATAAAACGTCCGAATACCGTCGAGCGAATATTATAATAAAATCTAAAATCGCATCCTTAATTTCATCGACTACGCGCGATAAATATTCTCACCTATCGGCCGAATCGGACTTTTACACACCACTTAAACGGGATGAAGCTTCAGTGTAACTCCTTTGGGGCCGCGCTATCTTAATCTCCGGCGCGCATTAAAGGAGCCGACGACTCGCGGACTAAGCGAGGGGTGAACCAACAGAAAAAAAAATTACGACCGCGTAGCTTTTCAATTCCGGCTTTGCATATTACCCCAGGAGGCTATTATCTCGCGCGCCCACGCATCCCGCGCGGCTAATCGGCGAAAAGTGTATATAAGTCGGATCGAGGGCGAAGGAGTCGCGACGGGCGTAAAAAAAAGAAAAAAAATATATATATATCCGGAGAGTCAGCAGCGCGGCGGTAGTGCTCTTGCAGCGAGCGCGCGAGGGCAGATTTTTCGTGACAAGATAAGCCACGTCCTGTTTACTCGCCGGGCATAGACAAAGATGCTCGTTAAGCCTTTTAGTGTCGGCGTATCGCGCCGGCCGCGAAGCCGTACATCACCCACCCCTGCGGCTCGCCGAGCTCACTCCGTGTACGTGTGTATAAGCGATGTACCCCTGCCACCCCGAGCAGCTGAACGGCGGAGCAGTGTACGTGCACCTTGGTTACTTTTTCCGACGAGTTGAGCTCGCTTTTCCTGATTCCCCGGTGCCTTCCCGTTTTCTTCGACGAGAACACGGGGTCTCTGGCGCACGTGAATTTGCAGGATTTGTCTTAGTCAATCTTGTAGTAATAATTTAATTATTTATTTATTTGTGTTTGAAACGATTGTTCTTTAAGGTGCTGGCTAATGACACCGTTCAATTTTCTAATTTTAATTAATCGAAATAAGCCCATAAATTTGCGGGATTCAACTTAAGTAAAATTTCTAATGTATTTGTTTATTAAAGGTGATTTAACACCTTTAAATTATTTCTTTTTAAATTTACCTGGAAAAAATAAATTTTAATTGAATGAAATAAACCTTATTTATAAAAGCAGCAAACATTTATGAAATCAAAGAAATTTAAGTCGCTTTAATAGTATAGTTATCTGAAATATTTACGTAAATGATCTTGATTACTACAACTCTTCAGTCCGAAATCATATATAAAATACTGACAATTTAAGTCTAATTATATTAATTAAGTTTCAGGTTTCTAATATTTTATCTTATATTGTCATTATACTTTCGATATATATTACTTCGACTATTAATTAATTGACATTTCTTTCTTTTTCACGCAACTTCAAGAAGATAAGCTCAAAGGTGTTGGATTGCCTTAACGAAATTAATCATTTAATAAATTTTTCAAAAAATAAGTAAGTACAATTATAAATAAAGACAGATAGATATTTACATCACACTTCAAAGTTAAGAAAAATATTTAGATATTTATCTTAAATCTAATTAATAGTGTAATAAAAAGTGCAATAAATAAACAGATAAAAATTGAATTGCATAAATTACTTCCTTTAATCGTTTAAACGCAAAATAAGAAAGAAGATTAACGGTGAAGATTTGCAATCGCAATCAGCTTTCACGTCTCGCTCATTGACATGCCTTTCATATTTTGCAACACAAGCCAGCGGCGCGTCAGCTCCTGCTCAATAATACTTGCAGCGCAGGACGAAATCCGCCGAATGATTGGAGGAGCCACCCGCGCGCGCGCACTTGACGTCCCGGACCCCACGCGTCACCTCAAACGTCCCTTCGCTGCGAGGCTCTTCGCCAGCCCCTCGGCCGATCGCCGCGTGCTTTTCGGCCAAGTCGCAAAGTGACTTTCATATTAATACCCCACGATGATGGATCGACCGAGTTTGACGACTAACTTTTGTCTCGCTGACGGAAGGCTTCGACCAAGGCATGAATTTATGAATCGCGATGAATGGCAGTGATATTTTTTTCCACATGTCGTACGCGTCGCTCGTAGAGGAGGCTGTCTCTTTTTCTGAATTAGAAATTAATGATATCCAAGACTTGAATTGTACAGAATTTTTATTCGTCATCACACGAGAAAAGAGGCGAACTCGAACGAGTGTGGCGCATCCTCACTGTCACCTCGCGCCGACACGCGAAAGGGCGATAAGCTCGTACATACAGTGAAAAGGAAAAAAATAAAGCGACGCGAGCAAAACTAAAAGAAGAAGGTTACCCGACATAAATTTCAATTAAACAACGAGGAGCGCGTCCAAGAGACAGGCGGGCGATAAGGTCCCGCGGAGTGAGCGTTTAATAACGAGCTAAAATGACGCGTCGCCCGCGATCGCGCTCGCTAATAAGGGAGCGAGCGATAAGGCCTCCCGCGCGATAATAACGCGACGTTTTAAAGAAGGCCATCGCTGAGATAGCCCCGCGGGGTTAACGAGGATCTCCGCGCGATCGCCGCGGCGCGACCTCCTCTACCGTGTAATTTCCACGAGGCCTCCTATCTCGGCCCATTAATTCCCCCTTTGCGAGCGCCGCGGCGCGCAGAAGACGCGCGCGACTGCCTCCTTTGGCGCGTTCACTCGTTTTTTTCTTTTTTTATTTTCTTCCTCGCGTTATCGCGCCGCGAGCGATCCGCGCTCGGCCGAGCGTAATCGACCCGCGCGCTGTGCATAGAGGATTTTTTTTCCTCGAAGCGCTGGATGTATCCACGCGCTCATCCTCGTAAAGGATCAATCGGGGCTCTTCGTACGTTTCAATCAGCCGACCTTTTTGCCTTTTTATCGCTCGACCGACAGGCGTAGACTTGCTTCGGAGTAATTGCGGCACCGAGTTGTTAATAGAATACTCGCTACTTTTGTTGCGGTCTATTATGTAAAATTACAAGTTGCGCCTCGTAAGTGTACGTAATTATGAAACTTTATAAGATAAACTGACACTTTGGCTTTGAGAGTTTCACTATGTTTTATAGGCGTTTTCATGTTTTTCAAATTTTTATCCTCGCTTTTTATTAAGTGCCGTCGGTTTTATGTACACGACGGTTTACCTTCTTCGATGCAGATTAGAAAATGCATATTTTCTTGTAAAAAAACACGATGAGGACAAAAAGTGCTGTTTCAGGTTTGTTTCCATTTCAACATGAAATAAAATTGAATAGAAAAGTTCGCATGCGAGTATTTTTCTATACTTACTTTTAAAATTCATTTTACTCAGTAAATTTAATAAATAACGATTCACTTTATAAATGTTTACTCTTTAAATTTGATCCAAGGAAAATTGCATTAAAAAAAAGCGAGAATACGTAAAAGTTTCTGGAATAAAACACGCAAAATATAATTTTGACAAACGAAAGTGCCAGTTTTATTTTCCACGCGGTAAGAAGGCTAATAGTTCGGCGGCAAGTAACGCCCAATGAGCTAATCCGAGAACAAAGTATACAGCTGAAAAATGCAAAGCAAATTTTCACGAGCGCATAAACAATTTGGCTCCCACGATTAGCATACCCCGCGCGCGTCGTATTCTTAAAGCCGATGCCCGCCGCGCGTTTCCCCGTATAATTCCACGGCGTCGTTGCGCGCTGCTCATTCGCACGCACAGGGCCCCGGCATGCCCATATCCGCGCGCGACAAAAAAATCCCCGGAGTGTGCACCGGCGTTTAGCGCTCCTCCGTGCACTTATATGAAACATCCTCGCTCGCGCTATCGCCCCGTGTAATTCAGTAGCCAATTACTCGGGCGACAGCGCGCTACAAGGCGGGAGAGCAACGTACGAGCCCCGCCGCCGACGAGATTCCTATCTTGAAATGTATAAGAGGCCCGTCGGCGTATAAGCTCGCGGCCTCCTCCTACCACCTCACGCCTCCTTGTGCTCCCCCTCGAGAGGTGCGACCGGCTTAATCAGCCAGGGCTCCGTTCCTCTCCTCCGCGAGCGATTTCTCCTGAGGCTGTTTCCTGTATATGTATATGGTTTTTCTCTATAAACGCCGTCGAGGAAATTATTTCTGTGGTTTAGTTTTCAATTTACGTGCTGTGTATTTTATTGCGGGTATATATTTGAATGAGAAGAGCTCGATATGTGCGGAAGCCTTTTTAGTGTTACAAATGCGACGATCGCTGTAGATTGAATTTACTGCTCAATGAAACTGGACGAGCTGTTGGAGAAATAATTTTGTCCAGGCGCTACAAATTATGTTGTGATTTTTATTTATTTTTTTATTATTCTATTTTACATTCTATTTTCGAAACAAAATACGTTTGCAGCGGAAGTAATAAGCAAACGAAAAAAGCTCCTCGATCGATACAAATAGTTCGAATTATTCCGCATTTTAACAATCACGGCATAGGCAATAAATCGCATATCGAACGGCGCCGATCAAAGGCATGTCAATTGGCAAAACCCCAATACCCCGGTGGACACATTCATCAAGTCGAGTCGGGCCCCCGAGGTCCTGAAAAACTCCGAACGGCTCGTCGAGGCAAAGTACTCGCATCAATTCATTAATACTCCATCGGAGGGTCTACGCACGGCGTGCACCTTTTTTCCCGTCATATAACCAGGCAGAAGAGCTACACGAGAATCGCACGAACTACCGGCGCAAAAAGGGTCCTCCTCGTCAAGACGCAGCGTCGCGCAATATTCGAGCGACGGCGGCCCTCCTTTTCCGCGGCCGATGTAAAGGATCGCCGGCCATAAAGTATCGGGAGAGTCGCTCCGACGCAAAAAGGGGGAGGGAAGGACGAGCGTTGCGGGGAACGTGGAGAGGACGTCACATCCGTCACACCGAGGGAACGCATTAATCCGACCGCGATATGGCCGCGTGCGCGCGCGCGATTATACGTCACGATAATGCGAGATGAATCAAGAGTCGCTCGCGCGATCGTTTCTCATTCCGCGTGCAACGACGAGCGAGGCATAATGCCAGGCCCCGCGCCTTCCCCAGGGACGTATATACCCCGACGGCTCCTGCAAAATGCATCCTTGCGGGAGCCCGATCATTTCGCGATTTCATCTTCGTGTTTTGCGCAGTAAGCAGCGGGGATGCCTCAACTTTTCATCGGATTTTAATTAATTATCTTCGACGGCTTGAATTGCTATATCTTTAGGATGATTTTGAGAGGTCGACGAAGATGCAAAGTAGTGATCTTGGTGATTAAACAATTTTTCATGTGATTGCCGATGAATTTTGAATATTTAGCATATTGTAATTATACATGGAGAGAAAAGATCTACTTACCAAAAATTGCAATAGGCAATTTGTATGGCCTCAGAGGCTGACATTATTGAAATTACAATAGCTTTTTGTAAAATTCGCAAGAGCTACATAGCAAAATTAAATTGCCATTCATTTTTACAAGAAAGTATAATTTAAAAACTATAGTAAATTTTAGAAGAAAATTTTTTAATTTTCTCAATTCGCGTTATTAAAATTTTTTATTATAATAACAGAAAGAACGGAATGGTTTCAAATTTACTTAAATTATGATTATTATACTACTTAATTTCGTAAGATAACTAAAAATACGTATAATTATTACAAAATTTTACTTATAATTATGATTTCTTTACGATTACAGTCCTTTTATAATGATCTATAGAATTTCGATTTTAGTTTGCTGTCGACCCCTCCGATATTGTTAAAATACATTTATATTCTTAAATTCGCAGTCGATAAAATAAACGCACAAAAGGAAGGTTCCAAAGTATCCACTCCGAATTTACAGTTTCGCGTTGACAGTGGAGTCGAGTCGATATCCAAGATCAAGAGGGTTCGGAGCAATAAATAAAAGAAAAATATATAGATCGAGCGAAACCGGGCAATTGAAACGCGCCTCCCTGTAATTTCGTTCTCGCCCACGAAGAGCGGCGGCGGCTTCTCCCCGAACTTTCTATTTAATTTTCGGTTTATACGGGTCGAACCGGTAGTGAGTGTAACCGCGGCGTCCGGAGGAGCGGCGCTCAACAGTCGCAATCGTAAAAATCGCCGGGCCGTCAAATCATAGCCGCGGTGTAAAATAAATAAATAAAAGCCCCGTCGGGGCCCCGTCTCTTTCCTCGCGCTGGTCCGGTTGAATTATGCTCTGCGGTCGGGGGCCATAATTCACTCCCGGGGCCGGGAGTTTATGCCCGCCGCCTTGCGTAATCCCGCGCCGCCCGGCTAACGGCCCCTACCTGGCCTAATGAGTAGGTGTTTGTCGGACATCCTGACACATTTTACGACTCGGCAGATTACCTCCGTCCGCTCGGTAGACGGCGCAACCGTTCCTTCACCTTCGCCGTTTCGCGCACACACTTACCTTATATACCTATACACATGTACGCGAGGCAGCATAGGTGTGTGTGTGTGAGCTCCAGGTTTCGCGAACAATGAGACCGAATGTAATCTTTCCTCTTTTCTTCTCTGTCTTTGTCGCTTTTTGTCCCTTCGCTGGCCGATAAAGGCCCGAGCGTCCATTGTGCTTAGTTCCACGGCGATAAGCCCTGCGCGCTCTTTCTTTATACAGCTGTGTTGTGTCAAGACGGGACACTTTGTCGACGAGTCGCGAGGTCCTGGAAACTCGAGTCACCGGTAGTGGGGCCCTTTTGTTTAAGAAAATATTGCCGCGGGGAGGGAAAAAAGCGCTTAAGTGAGCATCGACGAGTGTCGGAGGTATCGCTGCTTACTTTATTATAAGCTACGCTTATTTATGCACGCATTAATGCCTCGAGCGTAAAAACGAAGCGGGCAAGGTGTGGATTCTGGAGACTCGTTTCTTTTTTATGCGAGAATTAGAGGGGTGAATTTCCGAGGGAATATATTGACTCGCAGTTCTCACCTATTTTATAAAAGCGACCCGCAGCTGTATTCTATAATCTCATACATAGAGTGTATGACAATCCTATATGTACCATCATTTCTTATACCGTTATATCTCTTTTATTATCTTTTCGAAATCTTGTTTTATGGCCGTTTCTTTAAAAAGGATTCGAAAATAAAAAGTATAATAAATTTTTTACTTTGTGGAGAACACTTATACCCTCTATATAAAGATTTCCTGTAGTACAAATATAAATTGACATTTATTGCTGTACACGTAGAAACCGATACTTTTTTACTCGTAAATAAAATTTTAATAACCGCAATAGAATGTAAATTATTTATTTTGAAAAATTCCTAAAAGCATTGTTGATATTGAATCTCATGCATAACTCTAGTTTTAACGTAGTTATAATTAAACTTATCACCATTACGCAAAAATTGTGCATAATTTGTATGCGCAGCAAATGCGACATTTATACTGATTTTTTCACAAATTCTACAGTAACATTATCTGTAGAGTTTCTATAGATATTTTACATAAATTCTGTAGAAAATCTGCAGAGAATGAAAAGAAAATTTTTCTGAAGATTTTCTGTAGAATTTGTGAAAAAATCTGTATAAATTCGTTGCATAAACTCTATATTATAATTTATTTATTTTATTTATTTATTTATTTCTCCAGAAAAATAGTTACAAGGTAAGTACATATTACCTAGTACTCCAGCAGAGGAAAA
>JAWWEN010000020.1:9419761-9467881 GCA_035582955.1 Sycophila texana
AAATTTTATTTGCTTGTATTGATTTATCACTAATTAAACATTCTGCTACTTTATTCTTGAGTTCTTGAAGTGTTCCTTGTTTTTTTGTCTTTTTTATCGTTATTTTTGGAGTTATTTTATTTTTCATTATATTTCCTGAAGTTGCTTCCGCATACGAGTTCATATGAGGTATCTTATTTCTATTCATTTTCTCTTTATTCAGTAATTCTTTTAGTAATTTATTTATATGCAGATCTTTTTTATCAGGCGCATTGCGCCTATACTTTTGTCCTTTTGTATATTCGTTTTTGATGAAGGTGTGTATTTCACCTGTAAAACAACAAATACACTCTCAAAACTTCATCCAGTGAAATTTCACTTACAATAGTGCATATTCACTGAAAAACAGTGAGGATTAGGTCACTAACCTATTAGTGTCACTAACCTATTAGTGTCACTAACCTATAGTGACCTAATCCTCACTGTTTTTCAGTGAATATGCACTATTGTAAGTGAAATTTCACTGGATGAAGTTTAGAGGGCATACAAATAAATAAATAAATAAATAAATAAAGTTGCAGTGAAACTATAAATTCCGTACCTCGCAACGCGGCTAATTCCCATCACCCGGCGCCTGGTAAATAAAGCAGCAGCAGCAGCAAATGTAAAAGTCCAAGCATCAACCATCGAGCGAGTAAAAAAAAAGAAGAAGGAGAGCGTAACAAGCGGAAAACTCGGCAGCCGAGGACGCGCAGGCAACATTTTATCGGATTCCACGTAAGCAGCCGGGGTAGACGCACGACGTCCCCGACAGCCGGCTGCACGCTAGAGCGAAAGCGCGAGTACGTCCTGCCTGATTTATCGCGAGCCGCGTACGATTTCATCCCGCTCGATTCCCGACGGTGGACGGCGGCGGTGGTGCACAGTGTCGGGCCGCTCGTTACTCTTCGCGTCCTCGGGGCGATCGAGCCCCGCGTCGATTGGCCCGTCGCGCCGATTAAAAATTACGATCGACACTGATTTAGCGTCGAGGCAGGAGAGGAGTACTCGAAAGCCAGGGCGCGAAAATCGATCGGCGGGTCCGGCCGTCCGTCCGGCCTGTCGGCGCGCGCCCCGGGAAAAGCTCCGCATTTTTATGGCTGTCGTCGCTCTTCGCCGCCGATTTGTTCCTCCGAGCCCCGACGATCGCCCCATTGTGCGGCCGGGCCGCTGTTATCGAGTGCATCCCCTTCTCCTGCGCGCTTTACATAAGTTATTTCCTGCGCTGATTTGCGCCGATTTTCGGCGAGACGCGATTTCCGCAGAAAAAATTGGCCGGGGATAATAAGGAAGTTTCATCGGCTGCGTACTGAGTCAATAATTTTTTTTTTTTTTAAAGACAAATAATTTTAGTAGGTCGTGACGATTTTTTGTTGAATTCGAGTTTTTTTTGGAACGGGCTGCTGGATTTCCATCTCGGTAAAAAGAAGGAGTGTTTTGCAACAGCGAGTTATCGAGACTTGCGGCTGATGGAAAATTGCGGAAATTAGTTATTCATTGAGGAGAAAAACGAGGAATTAGCGTAAAATCTGAATTAATCTGGTGAGTTGATTACAAAATTATAAATTTAATGATCCACGTTAATGTGAAAATTTTCATAATTAGAGTAAAAGGATTGATTTTGGAATTTATAAATGCGGCATTATTTACTGCCAGCCTTTTTTTACGATCCGAATTTACGACAAATTCGACTTTTACGAGCTGGTTGTTTTCAAATAAAATTTTGAACATTAAACGTAAATTAGTAATTAATTTGCATTATGCAACAGCTGCGCGTGTTTTGATCGTGTCGAAATGAAAACATTTTTATAACCTTTTCGTTTTATCATAGAAAAATCATTTATCATTGACTTTAGTAGGCTTTTAAAATTTAAGTTGGTTTAAGAGCTAATGTTAAACTACTTTGACATACATTTCTAGAAACTTTAAAAAAGGAATCTTTATTTAAAATAAAGATCATCATGAAATCTGTATACCTAATAATCTGCGTGAACGCACCTTGCTTTATTATATAGAGTACCCAAAATAATTAATGGAATTTTTAAAAAGTAATTGATTATCTCGCTTATTTTGTATTTACTTTTTCTATTTAATTTCAAGAAGCTTGCATTATATTTTTGAATTACGTTCCACTTCGTAAATTTAAAGTCTCAGTGAACGTATAATTTAGGTCTCGCGCGGAAATAGTTATCTTCCTAAAGTGTGAACCGTAATTTAAGACAATTCCACAAAGTGCAAGTTTCGAATTCCAAATTGTTAGAAGATATTTTAAAAATGAGTGCCCATTTAGAAAAGAAAGTAGTTTAGCTAAACAAAGTGCTCCTAACAGTTTTTCCATACACCGCCTCCTCGTGCAAAAAAAAAACCAGACTGCAAACAAAGTTAAGATATTCAGCTACTCTGTAATCACGTAAGACATAATTTTTACAATTTTCGACGAAACCGAGCCACTCGCCATGCAATTTCGCAGAAATAAAGATAGCTTTCTGGAAGCCGAAGAAAAATTAACATTCCATCTCCGCCGCTCTACTCCACACAGTTATACATATACATATACTATTGTATACGCCGTCTTCCGCCATCAGAAAACATCTTAGAGCGTTTAGTCACAAATCGGTAGATCGCCGATGCTTCAAGATAAATGACAAAAAAGCAAACAAAATCGAGGGCCCGTCAGGTCCACTTATAAACGTAGAGCCCCGACGAGTCGCGCGCTGGGCATAAACGGACTCACTTGCGGCGGGAGAGTATCAATTTCCCCGGCGGTGCATCGGCGTAATAACATCCGCGAGGTGCAAAATCGGCGCCAGGGCACTACTTAAGGCCTGGGCAGGTAACTGCGCACTTTCGAGCCGCGAGGCGGAGCGGCCGGAGATCCTACGGGGCGATTCCGCGAAGGAGGAGGGCAGGAGGTGGGCCCGGCTCGCGCCCTCTCCTCCTCGCCGCGTTAAAACGTCCGACGCGCTATTTCGGCTTCGCGCTGCACGCCGTATCCGCTCGTAAAAGTCGCCCCGGGCGCGGGCATCCATCCTAATTAACAACCACGGAGCCGGCTTCGGGACCATCTGATATTGAGCGCGCGCGCCCTCATCCCCTCGAGTATAATCCGCTCGTTACCAACACGAACGGCCTACTCGGTTCTAGTTTCTTTTTTTTCTTTTCGTTAATTCTCCTCTCTTCGTAGCTGCTCTGTCTCTCCCTGCCCTCTGCTTGTCGATGCGCTCTCGAAGCCTTTACTTTAACATCGAGAGCCACCCATTCGACGTACGTTGGAGGGCTGTTTAAGTCATTCTTGCGTAAATGACGCGCTTTTTATTTTCTCACTATCCTATAATTACAAGATGTGAATTAATTTTTTATTTATTTATTTAATTATTTATTTATTTATTATACTGAAAAGAAAAGATTAGTAATTTCAATAAAATAATTCTTCAAGGAATTCCAAGGAAATGGTTTAATTGATTCAATGAAACCATTTCCTTGGAACTCCTTAAAGAAATATTTTGTTGAAATAATACTAATTTTTTTCAGTGTAACCATTAAACAGGCTAAAAATCCCTTTTACGATAAAATAGAACACAAATATAAGAAAATTAGTTAAATATAATCAAAATTAATATAAACTAATAAATTACTGTGAAAGAGCACATTCTTGAACGTTTGTGCTATATATTTGTTAAATTTGCTGGAAGATTCCACAATCTCCTCATACATATTTATTTTTAGTAATAGTACTTTTCTATACTTTTAAGTAAAATAAAATGATCACTATAGAATTTTAGTTTTTTAATTTTGCTATCGTAGAATTTTTTTGCAATACCGTTTATCTGAATGTAGCAAACTAATTCTTTTTTACATTAAATAAACATACTAGCGATTTCCGACTATTTTATATTTCAAAATTCAAAAGTCGTAGAAAATCTCAAGAAAAATCATAGTATGAGTGTTACAACACCTGGCGGAGAGCAAACACGTCCGCCGGCCGAACAATCGCGGTGCCTGAAAAAAATTGGAATGCGCACCGTGACTTTGCGGTGTGTAATATATTTCAGCACTCTCTCGGCTCATCGCGAGCACAGGGAAATTTTTCAAAAATTTTACAACCTCGCGCGCAATTACGGCCGGCGCGGGACTAACGAGCGACAAGCTGTAAAACAGTCAGCTGCGGCGGATCGCAAAAAAAGGCGCAGGCACGCGAAGAGAGCTGATTAAAAAAAAGTGAAGAAGAAAACAGAAGCGACGAGTAAAGTGTCAGAACTCGCTCGTAATTCGGAACTCGTTAGAAGCTCCTAAAGAGGCGTAATCGCCGCGGGAGCTGCACTCTCGTAAATATTCACGATTCCGAGGGGCTCGGGACGAAATTGCGGACCGGTGGACGAACTCGGCCTACGTGTGAGGTGTTGTCAATTTTTTTTCGTACCATCGAAAAGAAAGTATAAGGCGAAAAACTTTATTCTGCACTAGAAACGTGAACGGGTTTGCGTCAAGTAAGTATCAGCTCTTGCAAGAATTCAATTTATAAATGTATTTCAATTTTCGAGTAAGTTTTTATTGTTGAGTCGGTAAATAATGCAAGCAAATTATCGAAGTTTCTTGTCAATATTATTTACTTAAGTATTCAGCAACCTTTGAATTTATAAACTAACCGTCGTAAAATAAGCGCGAACAGTCGACAAGAGAGGGAAAAAAAGGTGAACAAGTTAAGAATAATAAGATGAATATGCATAATTGACCGCGAGAATCGTAAAAGTATGCAAAATAATAACTGGAACAAGTCCGTAAATATAATGCTCGGCGTTAAACCACATAGCAAGTACATTATTAATGCGAGAGCTTCCTTGTACAGGCGCGTATAAAAGTGGTCGCCGCGCTCCTTGCGCGTATAAAAATAATCCCTATAAAATACCAAATGCTGCGCGGCTGCGTAAATTCATTCGTATACCCGTGCATATTAGTGCGGCTTTTTTCTCAGCTCCTCGCGGCGGGAATATTGCCGATCGATCGGCCGCCCGATCGTAAAAAGACCGAGCTCCGACGTCAGCGGCCCTCTTAAAGGCATTAAAAGCTCCGCTCGTTTCTTGCGCCGGCAGCGGCGGCGGCAGCCTCCCAATGAATTCGCTAAATTATCGGGCGTCGTTAAAACGCACCGAGACACTTTATACATCCCCGGGGAGGATGAATCGCGCTTTCGCGAGCGACGTGCAATTTCGTGCCGCGCGCGAAATTGATATTCGCCGGGGCGTCTCGGTGCACGCTAGAGGCAATTACACCGGCGTCGATCCGCCAAATAAAGATCCGCGAAATTATACGAATACGGCATTAACGACTTTTGAAGAGCTATTGAATAACGCCTGATTTTATCTCGACCCTCTCTCTTTCTCTCTACTGTATATGTACATGTATATATACGTGTATATGCCGCGGCTTTCGCGATAAATCTTCGCGCGAGGGCCTGTAGCCTCGGCGCGATCGTAAAGGTGTTTTTCGAGGTGTTGGCACGACCGAGCGCGCGCATAATTTACAATAATAACGCCGATCCCGCCTTTTTTTCTCTCTCCGTCGCCCTTTTTTATTCGCGACTTGCATCGCACGTCCCTCTCGCTTGCTCCCTGTCGTTTCGTATCGATCGACCTGATCGTAAAAGACGCGACGCGAATTCTCGCGTCTATCTATATACGTGTATAATGTGTCGAGCTGAAACGATGAATTTGAGAGAAAGAGCGAGCGAGACGGAGTGAGGCGGAGGGCTAGGAAGGGAGTCAATCCGGCGGCCGCCGATGAAGCTATAGCGAGCTCCGCGCTTTACGACGCCGTAAATATGTCAATAGAGTCTTAAATAACCTCGGGTTTCCTTCGCAGCCTGCTCCTTTTTTCGCGCGGCGAGCGATATCTCGGGCGCGTGTGCGCGCCGACGGAACGAGTGCGCCGGGGGGATAAGGCCGCGGACGAAAAAAGATCGCTGGTACTTTCTCAAAATATACTGTCGAGAGTATCTTTCGGTTTTGAGCGTAAATGTTGTACTAAACTTTCCGGGAAAGTGGGTGTTTTATGCTATCCGCAGTTTATGCCTCGCGAGCTCTAAAACCGGACGAGTTTTGTGTTTTCCCTGAAATTTATGACTTATGGCTGAGACTGTACTTTGATATACTTGCGAATATGGCAGCCAAAAATTTTTTGAAATTCCATCCTTATACGTGTTTCAAATAGAGAGTATTTACGTTAATATCATTGAAGTAATAATTGAAGTATGCATTATAGTTGAACAAAGTGAGTGATGTATCCTTTTGCAATTCCTCTACGTTTGGAAAGCCAAACCAGGTATATTTAAATGGCAACCGAAAACGTAGATGACGTTCATCGTATGAGACTAAAATGAGAATCATTTGTTATTTAGATTAAATAATTTATTGCAGATAGTACTGTTGTTTTTAAAAAGCACAATCGTTCTATTCCTAAATTTAATTTTCTTGCACATGCATTGAAAACTTCTATAATAATACCATAGTGTGGTGGATTATGGATGAGTTTTGTATAATGCAGGCATACCAAGTATCCCGAACATCGATTGCATAATTTTTAGGATGCTTAATGAATAAAAATTCTGGTTGAGCGCCGTGATCACTGCGGATAAGTCTGCATTGTTCACGATTCCCGATGCAGTGCCCCTGAGGCTACAGTCTGTGTAATTCGGAGGTGGCTTTTTCAGTGGGAACTGACCATCAGGAAAAGCAAGGCCCCTCATCAGTCTTTCGCACATGCTAAACTGACTTTTTAAATTTGCGGGAAATATACCAAGGATATGAAGTCCATGGACTAGGTCCTCTTACTTTTTGTACTAAAATTCAGCTTATAACAATCCAATATTATCTTTGGTATTTGAAATATTATTTAAACAGGTATTCAATTTTATGGTAAGTATAATACGTGTGTAATTAATTACAATGCATTCAAATATCTAACCTACAGCTTATCGCAGCACTTTATGCAGTTAATAACATAATTTTGACAAAGTTTCAATGTAGCTTTTAAAAAAACCTCAAAACCACATTTTTACTTGATCAATCTATACGCAGAAAAATATTATATTAAAAATGACTACTGAAGTAAAGACAAAATCGAAAAATAAAAAAAAATGGTTTAATTGCTAGCAAATTTCACTATAAATATAGTAAACAATTAATTTAAAAAGTAAAAAATTTACTATCCACAATACTATAATGTTTTTGTTTTTTATTTAATGGTAATACAATTACAAACTACACTCGCACCAAAATCTTTCCAAGATAACTGATCTCAAAAACTCGCCGATAAAAAATAAAATAGAAAAACCCCGAAGGCCCAGGAGCAACAAGGATCGGAAGGTCGAAAAACGAACGAGGAGCGCTAGCTGTCGGAGCCGGTGTGCTCGGCAGAGTCCGGGGGTCGGTTCGAGCGAGAGGTGGTCGCGGACGTATATGTATTTTAGCCGCGGCACGAGTTTTCGGTGGAGACGTTACCGTTATTTATGGGCTCGTTTATCAGGGTAGCGCGTCCCCCTCGCCGCCCCCGCGGGGCTCGCCTCCCCCGGAACGCGCGCGAGCCCCGGAATATACGCGGCGACCCCCCGACGCGGACTATCCGCTCGCGGCTGCGCGAGAAAGAAAGGGCAGAAAGAGGGCGAGGAGAAGAGAGAGCCAATCCCCGAGATATATCGTCCCGATACCGAGCCGAGCGACGCCGACGCCAGCGTCGAAGCCGAACGCTCCGGAGAGCTCTCGGAGCCCGAGGAGAGACCCACGCCGAAGATAAAGGGCGAGACTATAGCCTTCTGCTCGCCGCGGCCAAACTCCACCGCACTGAAATTTTTTAATCTTTTCAAACTGGATTTCACGCTTTTTTCTCTTTACTTCGGGAAAATTAGAGTTGACTTGATATAAATCTCTTTTGTGTGTTTTATTATGCCCACTTTTAATATCGACAAAATTTTGATTTTGTTTCATACAACTATGCAATGATTTGATATTCCTGGCTAATGCATTTGGCGCCGGTAGAGAGACGTCGGGACTTTTTTTTACGAGCCATCTGCATTCATTTGAATAAGCATTATGGTACACATTTTATTATTCACATCCTTTTATTTCCGCGGTGAGTTATACTTTTTTATTATCTACGTCAGCGTTTATGTTAGAATGAAATGTTTTAATATCAGAGATTATATGAAGCGGGAAATAGCCGAATTGTGAATTTCATAGCGATATAACGGTACAGGGTGGAAGTGGGGAAATGAATGGATAATAATAAAGCCCGGAGTGCACGTGGCCGCTCGAGTCGTGAATTTGTTTGTCGATATTTCGAGGGCGATAAATCAAAGATGGTGCTGGATTTTTCTCTCGCAGGAAGATTTAGAAGGAACTGAGACTCCGATGTTATTGCGCTTTCGAGAGCAAGCCCGGTGATTTATGCCGGGGGGATGAAGCGAAATGCAGATTTTTCACGTCAGCTCTTGCCTTTTTGATTCCGCATTCTTCTATATAACAATTCTCATGGTAATAAAGTTATTATATTTGTGAGAATAGGGAAAAAACAACGTTGCTATCGACTACTACTTATTACAACTTCATTTAAAGTTTATCAATTACCATTGAATAGTTTCTACATAAATAATATATTATACTCTCGTACAATCGAATTATATCTCAAGTAAATAATTTTATTTATTTGTTTACTCAGAGTATATACAAAAATTACAAAGTTTTTATATCGATCGCTTAATATTACTATTACAATGAGGAAATAATTTCCTGTGTGCTAGCCTGGCATTATACAAACTAAAATCTTACAAATAACTTAAAAATACAAAACATTTTTCATTACAGTATTTATCGTTTGAGCAAGATTTGTATATAAAATAAATGACGAAACCACTGCCTTAAAAACTATAAAAATTCAAAACATTTTTCAATGCATTTTTATCCAAGTTCACGATGATTCGAGCAAGGCGTACACGTATACATAATAAAATAAATGACGAAAGGCACCATTTTTCAAGCTGTAACATCAGAATTTCGGTAAACAAGCGGGCAATCCAGGAGAAGCGCTGCGCCAGCTTTTCCAGTGTGCATCGATCACGGCAGTCTCTTCCGGAGCAACTTTTCCCGCCGCGCGAAAAGATAAAACGACTCCGCGACAGCTAGCCGTGGCGCAACGACCACCCCGGAGGACTTTGAGCGCGAGCGCAAGTGCGCGCGCCGCGGCCGCGCATTAATCAAGCAGATTCAAATCTGGCGCGCGGGCCTTTCGCGCCGGTGTAGCCCGGCGCCGCCGATTTCGGATCTTCGCCCGGGGAGGCGCGACCTGGGCTTCCGCAACGAGGGAGTCTGGCCGCAAGATGGATAGCCCTCTACTCCCGCAACCCTCGGATATGTCCCTGATATGGGCGTTACGCCCTATACGTTGTTTGACTTTTTCAATTGACGAGTTGAATCTCGGGAGCATGAAATTGCATTAGAATTGTATACTCTAAATCTGAATTAGTGAAATTTCATGTGATACATTGTGATATTTATGATATATTGCAAGTTAAAAGTATCCCACTAATTGAATTAATGAGATACTTTTCACTAAGAATTAGTGAAATCACAGAATTTTCACTAATTCAGATTTAGAGAATAATCCGCGTTTTAACTCTGAGATTAAAATGAAGTTTATCTTCACTACAGTGAAAAAGAATTTTTTAAATCCATGAAAAATTTTGTTGATATAGTTAAATGTTTAGTTAAATTTTTTAACTAAAGCTTTGATTGATTAAAATAATTGCGTAGTTAAATCAACTAGAATAGAAGAATTAAATAAAATTTTAGTTGAATTTACGAAAATTATTTTTGAGGGGTCGAATGTACATAATTTTTACTGTCTAATGTTTTTATTTCATTCGAACGATCTCTCCACATGGGCTGAAATATCTCTTCTTTATATGCTAATTGAAAATGAAACACGATTCTAAATTTATTTACCCAAAGCGTATAAGTTACCGTTGAAAAAAGAAAATATTTTCCCTTCAAAATTTATACACGGCCTCGTCAAACACAGGCTGCACCCTACGAAACGCATCGAACGCATTAGCAAAAATAATATTATTCTGTACACTCGAACATATAAATCCTTCAAAGTCATTTCGAGGACAGTCGCAGTGTATTGACTGCCACTGCCCCGACCACAAACAACCCCTGAGGCGAGGCAATCCATTGGGCGCGAGCATCGTCGCGCCGTCAGGACGAAATCGCTCCTCTCTCGGAAGCCGATAATCTCGCGCACTTGCTGGCGCGCCACTCCGCTCAATTAATTTCTCGGGTTCTTACCGCCTTTCGAAAAACAGCCGCGCGAACTTATCTCGGGAGGGTTTCGTGGAAGCGACCGCTAAAGCTTCGCCGGAGGCGCCGGCACTGGCTTATGCTCCCAGGAGGGTTCATTATGCTAATACGCGCTGGGGTAGGATTGGCAAGGTACTTTATACATCGAGCCTGACGAGTCTTACTGGTTTAGCAGTCGTGTTTAAGTGTTTACTGCTTCGTTTCCTTTTTTTTTAGCTTTGTTCTTTCATATTTCTGCTGGTGAATCAGGTGAATACTGCTTATTGGGAAAACGTGTACGAGTAATAATTAAATTTCTTAGAACAATTCTAGTTTTCTTAAATGGTTTTATAAGTGTGTTAATATTTTTGTCAATGACGTCATTTTAAAAAGGGTCAACTTTTTCTTTAATTATCGATCAAACTAAATTATCTCGTATACGTGAAGTTCGCTCGTAATTATGTGGGATCCTTGTTTGAGTGATTAATAATACCCTTTCTTACTTTTGTTTCTGACCCTTTTTTATCGAAATATATAACAGTTTGAAATTTGTTAAATTTAAATTGATAAAGAAGAATTAAATATATGTTTTGATTCTACTTTATCAATTTTTTAGTTCAATCATGAAACCACTTCACAAAGTTACGTGATATTATTAACACTTTTCTACTTGCCTCTGAAGTATAATAGTATTTGTAATAATTAATTTTTTTAGAAAAATTTTAGTTTTTTAATGTTTTTGTAAGTGCTAATTACCTTGATTACTTATCAGATGTCTAATGTAATAAAAATTGTATTTTTTTTATTAAGGAGTTACAAAAACATATTGAATAAAAGAAGTGCCTTCTACAATTATTTATCTATCTTAACTTACTTAATTCTACTCAAATCATTTCTAATTATAAACAACCAAGCAACTACTAAAAAGTTATTACATGTCATTATTATCATCAGCACTTACCTACTTACCCTTGAAACATTCAAAATAATTAAAAGAAAAAGTAATAAATCACTTTGACCAACACTATCTGCACTCGTTCTAAAATAGAAAAAAAGAAAAAAAAAACAGCCGAAACATATTCGCGTAACCTCGTGCGCAAAAGGCTTAGCGATCAATCTAACAAAAAAAAAAGTGTCAGCCACGAACGAGTCCCGCATGCAGGCAGCGTACTTTAATCGCGCGGCATCGCGCGTCAATCACGTAAAGCTCTCGTCACCTCTGTTCGACGGCGCAATGCATCACTCGAGAAAGCTTTTTCTTTGCGGGGTTATTTCGCGAGTGAGTTGAGCCGCGCACGCTGCAAATCTACGCGCGTATACATAATCCTCGAATCCGACAAGCGGCTGTGGCCTTGTCGGGCTTTGTGCGCGGAAAAAGCTCGCCTCGCCGCGGAATAATGGAGAGAGCGTCGCAAAGAAGGCGCACCGCGGCAAAGATAAATAAATGAAGGAAACGCCGCACAAAGAGGAAGCAATATCCTTCCCCCGGGCTAATGACGACTCGCCGGTAAACACGCTGTCGGCTGCACGCTCGTTCCACTCTTTACTTCCCTCTCTCTTTCTCTCGTTTTTTTTTTCTATTTTTTTTTTGTCGAGCGCGCGACGCTCTTTTGCGCCGCGCCTCCTGCACTTTTCATCGCGAGCGCGAGCTTTTGTTCGCTGAGTCACCGGTAACATAAAAGTGACTGGTGTGGAGATTTTCTGACGTTTCGACGCGATTGTTCTTTTGGCGACGAAAATACCGTGTACTTTGACCGATGCACAATAGCATTATCTCTCCAAACATTATTATATTTTTCTGGTTTAGCAATGTAAATTTCAAATAATATTATTAATTAATGCTTAATTCTTGTGTGCTCATCACACGTATTGAGACTTGTGTGAATGACCATCTATATATTTTACTACTTAATTTTGAATAAGTATACAAAATAGTTACTATAACAATTTTTTATATAGAAGTAGGGGTAAGCGGTATAGTCGTTGGCAGGGGAGTAGTCATTGGCCGCAACCATAGTGATTGGCAAATTTTTCATTAGTTTGTATATCTATAGATATGCCAATCACTATCCTAACTAGAGCCATTCACTATGTTGCGTCGTCTGCTTCTGGTGCCAATCACTATACCGTTTACCCCTATTTTCTTTTTCTTAATGATTCGAATAAAAATGATCATTATATAAATTTTCATGAATTCGAAATGAACAAAATCGATTTTTAATCATCCATTGTTACAATATAATAAAAAACCATACAACGTCAAATTAAAATAATTATTGAATAAAATCGATGCTGTGTACATACGGTATGTGTTAAGCTCGACCCCTTCAGATTTCATTCCGTTAAAAAAATACAACGAAGTTGAAGTATTAAAGTACAAATTGAATGCACACCGAGTTCGTGCTATTGTCCAACAAACGTAAGCTCCAGGTTCGATCGATCGAGCAAAGTACCGACGGCACGGGAGAACATCCCCTTGGAGCTTTCCACTTACTCGTTTGCCGTAAGCCACTTGATACACCCCGGCTCACGTCACTTTTCTACCAACAACGAACTTTGCTCGCTCGCAGCTCGTTTCTCCATTTCCTTGAGGCCCTTCGCTAATCTCGCTTTTACATTTCTGCACGCGTCGCCTGAGCTTGACTCAATATTGAAATTGAGCGCCTTCACCAATGTTGACACTAGCCAGTCTGCCCGTTCTTCTGGAATGATCGTTTCGACGCCTGATTAACGCAATAACTCAGAGATCTTGTCGTCTGATCGTTAGATTGCTCGCATCTAGATTGAATTTTTAGTGCTTCAAGTATGCGAAAAATTTTACTTTTAGTACCCAAATTTATAAATTTATTTCAAGCACTAATTTGTTGCATTCCTTACAAAAATAAATTTACTGGATAAGTATTATTCTAATGCAAATACTAAAAATTAATGATGAACTATTTCTAGAACTGATTACGTTTATTTAGAATTACTATAGTATCTCTAAATAGTGTATCCGTAGTTCGTCAGTACTCGCAGTCAGTAGCTGTCAATTTACTATTGAAATTGTGTCAATCGTCAACAGTGCATGA
This sequence comes from Sycophila texana, assembly GCA_035582955.1. NCBI lineage: Eukaryota > Metazoa > Arthropoda > Insecta > Hymenoptera > Eurytomidae > Sycophila > Sycophila texana. Next base: position 9,433,179 of record JAWWEN010000020.1, read on the forward strand.
GTATAGTCCATCAGTACAGCTTGTACATTAGTAGTGCATTACTAGTTTATATCGTAAGTAGTGAATCAGTACTTTATGTCGTCAGTAATGGATAAGTAGTTTACATCGTCATTAGTGCATCAGTAGTTTCTACCGAAAGTAGTGCATCAATAGTTTACGCTGTCAGTAGTGCATCAGTAGTTTATATCGTCATTAGTGCATCAGTAGTTTCTGCCGAAAGTAGTGCATCAATAGTTTACGCTGTCAGTAGTGCATCAGTAGTTTACATCGTTAATAGACTCTCAGTAGTTTCCGTCTATCAATAGTCTTTGTATCAATTTTTTCCCTTATTAATAACTACGCTTAGAAACGTTCATAAATTCAAATTTGATCGCGACGACGATCAGGCTAGACAAATGCCAGTCCGCGCGAAAAATCGAAATGTAGCAACTAATTTGTAGAATCCCTTTCAACTAAACTCTAATCTCTGCCCGGGAATGAAACACGCATACAACAAATGCGGGCAACTCAATCCCGTCGGTAAACTCGACCTCGAATCGTTTGTCAGACCGGCGAAGCCCTCGGTTCTCCGCGCGGCAGCGGGAAACAAAGCACCCCTGTATATTTCCGGGTCGCGCGCGCGCGACGAAAGGGATATAAAGAAGCGCAAACTCACGGCGGCGAGCTCCAACGAGACGTGGAAAATTGAGAAAAGCGCTCGCTCGACACACAAGACACACGAGGTGGAAACCCTTCTGGCCGTGCGAGACCCGACGGAGGCGTAGGGGGTGGATGGAGGGAGGAAGGCCGCTCGAGGCGGAGGTGCGGATGGGTGGAGGGCTCGTGTGGCGAGCTCCGGGGGTTGGCGGGAGTGATTTAGTGGGGTGACCGCTCGACGACTGACCGAGATAACCCGGCCTGTCCGCGGAACAACCCCATTTGTCCGACGTCTTCCGTTACAAAACTGCCTCGCTCTCTCACCCCCTCACCTCAACTATCCCTCTCGCTCTCTCTCTCTCTCTCTTTCTCTTTCGCTCTCCACTTCCCGTGGCCCCGCGTGAATAATGGCTCTTCTTCGGGTGCGCTACCGGATGATAATGCCGGACGCGAGTCGCGCGCGAAGAATGGACGTTGAGTGCCCGTCCCGAGCGTAATGCTCCCGCCGCGCGGCAAAAGCGCACTTCTTGTAATTTATCATTAGACCGGAGGGAGGACGAGCGTCGGGCAGGGGGAGCGACGCGCGAAGTGTCCGCCGCCACCGCGAATTTATTCCGCCGGCTCGAGCCGCGCCGGGACAGATACGGGCACGCGTGGGTGGCGCGCGGCCCAAGCGGTGTCGGCCGGAATGAGGAATGAGCCTTTTGATGCGGCGCTCGGCCCCGGCGCGACGGTCCGAGTAATTCACTGGAAATATGCGCGGCGACCTTGATAAAGGACCTCGCTGATTTTCCTCCTTTCTCTTTCCGTACATATACCCTTCTCATCCAGATTACACTTAATTAAGGATAACATTTTTTTTTTTTGCTTTGTTTATAACGCAGTTTGTGATACACTCGAGGGATGTTTATAAAATTTTCGACCACAGAAGCGGTGGAGTATTTATTGCTACTTTGCGACGGCACAAAGAAGGGCTTCGGAAAGACAGAAAAAAGGTAATTTATGAAATGAATCGCATCGATCGATATTTCGATCGATCCTGAATAATTCATTCGCGCCGTGAACTTCTAAGAGATTCCTCCTTGATGTGCGATCGCCGTCCTCGGAGCCCTGCGACAGACAAGATAATATCGGCAGTTAATTATCGGCGGAAGAAGAAAAGTCGAAAAACATCGCTCGTCGCGCATTCGGAGCAAAGCTCGCGCATAAAGAGAGAGAGCGCCCGACGTTTTTCTCCCCTCAGTGCGAACAAGAAGCAGCAACAAAGAGGGCATCTACGAGGGGGACGGGGGAGGAGCGCGCGCGCGACCAAAGACCGGCGAATATCGAAGCGGAGAAGAGGGAGAGAACGAGGTGGGCCGTCGGTGGATTTATATCCCGGGCAGGCACTTTGAGCCATCAGCGGCTCGTTTGAAGTGCGCCGCTCGCGCGCCAACGTTATAAAGACAAACTACGCTCGCGGCGAACTGGTCCCGGCGTCCACCTCCCGCCTCTCTCGCGCGCGCCCATAACTCTCTCTCCTTTCTCTCTCTCTCTCGCGCCGCTCGCGCTGAGCGTTATTCCTTTACGGTTATGGCCAGCCGCCGCCAGGGTAATAAAGATGGTTCTGCTTATGTACAGCGGCGGCGGCGGCGGCGGCAGCCGCGGGAGGCGGAGTCGGGCTGCCCTCCGTGGGCAGGACTAACGCAAATGACTCTTCCGCGCTGCAAGATGGCGTACCGAAGCCCCTCTCTCTTTCGCTCCCTCTCCCTCTGGCTCGGCTGCCTCTTCTGGCTCGCGGGACGAGAGCTACCGAGCGCGCGCTCTCCCTCTCTCTTTCGCGGCTAGGCCGCGCGAACGCCAAGCGCGAGGAACTTTTATATTTAGCGCGCTTCGCCCCCTCCAACGGCGCGAGTTGCCTCGCCCGGCGCTGCTGTCCTCTGCAGGCTCCTGGCCGAGTTGTGGCTCACGAAGTCGGCAGTCGGAGACATAACAAGTCCAGCTGGCTGTTGTCGAGAGGATCCTTTTTTTTATTTCAATTGGAGCTTCGGGATATTGGTAGGCAAATTCGATCAAAATAGACACATATAGGAATTGATTTTGTTTTATTAATGAAGGTACTTCATTCTATTCTATTCTATTCTGTTTTTCAAGAATTTCAATTTTATCAATATATTATTAAAATGAAAAGTTTTTTAATAAATTGTAGCTTTGTATAGTCTGATTTTTTATTTTTTCATATCATCGTTCTGTTATAATTTATTTACGAATTTTTTTTTTATAACGACAGTGCCGTGGAGCACCCATTTTTCATATTAAGAAATTATATGAACATTTAAGTTAAAATTAAATAGCATAATATAACATCATGCAAAATGCATTTTTACTGAAATAGGAGTAAACTCATCTAATTACGTTAATTCTTTTAATTGCTTTAAAAACATCTAGTTAACTCGATACTTTTAATTGCGAATTATTCATACTTTGAATTTATTATACATTGTGAACAATCGTTACTAATTACTTAAATTACTCATACTTTTATTACCTCAATTACTAAAACTTTTTTTACCTCACTAGACGTTTACTTGTACTACTTGCATAAGCATGCGAACATTAAACACTGCATATATAGAATCTAATCACGAGCAATTAATTATTAGCTAATAAAATAATTTTGATCTCCACCAAAGTACCAATTAATTACGCCCAACAAATCTGCAATTCCCGCAGTAAAAATAAAGAAAAATAAATTGTCAAGATTAGCGCCATTCATCACTCGCAAGCCGCCGTCGAGTACTTACCAAATTACTCATTACCGCCATAAAATTAAGCGATTCAAACGAAATTCACTCCCGGCATGAAGAGGTTGAAATCGCGCCGCCGAGGCACAAAAAAGGGGGACGCTCGGCAGCCTCGCCAAGAGAATAGCACGCCAGTGCGGACTGCCCGATAAATTCCGGCTCGAGGATCCATCCCCGGCGACCGACGGTGGCCGTTGGTCGCGCGCTGGATCCCCCATCGCCGGCCAGCCCCTCCAAAAAAAATAAGAGGAGCTACTACAACCGCGGAATTTCCGCGGGCGCGCTAATACATAAAAGCCGGATCGCCGGTAAAAGGGCGCCGCGTCGATATTTCGAGCCGGTGGTCTTTGTCGCGAAGCGCCTTACATTCGTCAGGCTGCACCTCCTCGGCGGCTCCCTCCTTTACGCGCGGCATTCCTCCTCTCGCCGCCGCCGAGGACGTCCCTTCCCTCCTCCTTCGTAATTCAAATGTTTCCAGCTTCTTGCTCCACCTGCCTACACGAGTTACTTGCCCCGGGACAAGTCCGCGCTCTCCTCTCTCTCCTCCCCGCGGCGCAGTCGCCTTACCTCTCTTTTCGCCGACTCTGCGCGCGCTCCGGAGGCTTCTGTGTGCACGCCGACGCGAGACACTCGAGTTCGTTCACACGTTGACAGATGCCACCGCGACGAGCTCCATTGTGAGCTTTAAAGTAAATCCGACGAGTGCAAAAATTTCGAGATCTTTTTTTTCTTCGAGCACTAGTATACCTGTAGTATTCCAATTATTGCTAGTAATTTTAAAATCGTATTGAAATTTTTATCAGCACAATGTAATCGTCGGTGGAAAAATATTTTGTATTCTTTCCTTGCGAGTTCTGTATATGTACACTGAGAGTAGTTTTTCTTAAAAATTAAGTGAAAAAAATGTCAACTTTGGATGATTAGCCAGCACAAAAATTTTTACAGGAAAATCACTGTTATTTCTACCGGAACATTATAGGAGCTTTAGTGAAGGTTTCTAATTTTTGCAAAGCTCTGTAAAAATGACGTCAATTTTCTCGTAAAAATTACAAAGCTTCAAGTTGCAGGTTAAAATTAAAGGATTATCTTCTCGTAACATTTTTCAATGCTTTAAATCTATTCCTCGATCTCGTTTTTCCACGTCATTTTTATACGTAAAGCTTCACCGTCACTTTGTTACGAGAAAATTCTCTCAGTGTACTTAAAAATGCGAAGCTTCGTTTTTTCTTTTCAAATTTATTTCGATCGCTCAAAATTCAAGCTGCGTATCATAAGAGAATTCTATTCCGTTCTGCGAGTAGCATAAAAAAGTTTTACAATGTATCTATCGCTTGAATCGAGAGGAGTTCATTATAACAAAGCTGACATGCCTTTGGATGTGCGAATAGGTATATACTGACGTTGATTAAGAAGCGCCTTGGTGCGGAATACCGATGAGGAACTTAGCGGATGATTCAGACCTTCGTGCGTGTGCTTCGAAGTGTATATAATCCTTATAAATTATTTCCTAGGCACAGTTTTATTATTTAACATAAAAATGCTATTTCGCGGCTGAATATTCATTGACGCTGTTAACACGCCTTATTGTGCAATCGTAATCGATCAGGCGATCGGCGCAGCGTAACGTTTCAGCTTGATTTTCATTTACGATTAGTTTAATTGATCAATTACCTTATAATCGGCTGGCGCAATAAATCTTGAATGATCGATCGAGCTTTATCGAATTTTTCCACGATACGGTCCCCTTGTATTTCATAATTAGCGCGCGAAAGAATTATTGAAAGTTCGTTAGTCACGCTAACAAAGATTAATACTTTCGCGCGGTTAGCAATAATGAAAGAGTTATTAATAACTCTTTTAATAACTTTAATAACTTTTATTAATAACATTTTCATATAATATTTTCGAATAAATAAAACAATTTTACACGAAAAACAGTTTAAATTCTGTAATCATCAGAGAGTACGTATATAGAAAAGAGCAGGTTGCTAAACGCTAAAATTTCAACCGTCCAAGGTAAAGTAGAAAAAACAGCGTTTCTTTGTATAGAAACACGGATACTGTACTGTAAAGATGTCTTGGCTCGTCGGAGCTCTCTTGCAGCTCGCGGGAAGAAAGCCCACGGGAATCCCGAGCTTCGTTTTCGTCGGGGAAACGGAAGGAGAGAGCAGCTACCAGGACGAAACAATCGTCGGAAGGACGACGTGGTCACTTCTCTCGGTGAACCGCTAAATCTCCGGGGCGACGCCTAACCCATGTTGCTAGCGTGAACATTTGCTTTCCCAAATTTCGGGCTTGCTCGGCTTAGCTTCCCTCGACTTCGCTTTGAGATTTCGCGGGGCTGTGTTTCTGCTTCTGGATAGGATTATTCTCATAACTTTTGACTATGACTTGCTGATGGAGATTAAATTGTTTATTATCTTGATTTCAATCAAAATGTAACATTTTATATCGTTTAGAGGGTACTTAATAAAATAAAAATCAAGACTTGATTGGATTATACAATTCAATCAATCATATTCCTGAGATTTTAGTACTTAATAGTAATTAATGAAAAGGTAATACTTATATTCTTGATTAAAAAAAAAAAAAAATGTTTTCAATATGATTGATTAATGCTTTTGCTATAAATAATTTTTTTTTTAAATCATACATAAATATTTTGTAAAGACCTACTTATACCAAATAAAAATTGTTGTTATTGCATTAAGACAGTCTGTAACTACTATTGGTTAATCAGGATATTTCAATTATGAATAAACGATTTTGGTCATTCATGAAGTACTCATTAAATCATTTTTACTATACGCAAGTTTAGCACAGAGCGAATAACAAAAAAAGAGAATGAAAGTAAAAAATTTTTTTTCTTTTGTTTTTGATAGGTTTTATATCAATGTTAAGGAGTACAATTTGTTCTACATTGGGGTTTGCTACGTTTCGGTAAATTGTTCGTTATCCTCTTCAGGCACTAAAATTCATTTGATAATAATTCTCATTTCGGTGAACAATGTTAATCGTCGTTGAGTTAAAATTTAATCTGGTTCGTTTAGCTTCTTTTTTAAGAATAACCATAGTCAAATTCATATAACACTTTTAACAGAAACGTACAACAAAATAATTTAGGACAGCACTAAGAATAAGTTAACAATTATTAAAACAACACAATAATAAATTAAACACAAAAGGTAAGCAAAAGCAGTCAGACTCAATTAAAAGGAATGTAAACAAGAAAAAAGACAAGTTATCGAAACGTGGCACATACCAATTTACAACAAGTTGTACTCATTAACATCGATATAAACTTATCCAAAATTACCCTTAATAAGACAAACAAATTATATTTGAAAGTAAAAATTTTTGCAAATATATGCAGTTACACCTCTTCTACGAGAATCTTTAAAAAAAAGTGCCTCTCCACCGGCGACAGTGTAAAGGCACTTTATTTTCGAGTTCTTAATGGCGAAGCACTCTATAAAGCAGTCAAGAGAACCGCTAACAAGCACACGCACTTTATAATTTAAATAAATTTCTGACTAGTTGAACAGGCAAGCAGCGCGTTTGAATTATTCCACGGGCGTCCCGCGCCACGCAAGACAAAACAAACGAGTACAAAAAAAAACCAAAAGAGAGGAGCAGAGAGAGAAGCAAAGGAAGAAGAGGCACGAGTGGCGAAAGAGCGGAGGATCTCTCTCCGCGAGCCGAAAAGCAAATGCGTGCGCACACAAGTCCGCACGCATTTGCGCCGAAGCGTAAATTTCGCCTCGACGCCGGCGTGGCATCCGCTCTCGCGCTCAGAGTACGCCATACGAAAAACAAAAAAAAAAAAGAGAGTAAAAAAAAGCACCCGAGAAGAGGTTCGCCGACGGAGAGGGGGAACAAAAAGATCATTAGTTTCAATATGCTAATCAACAAGCTTCTTCTGATCCGCAAAACGTCGATCCTTTGAGAGCACTTTTGTGCCCGCCGCGGGCTCCCTTTCAGCCGCGCCTCTCCGCCGCCTCATTGGCAACGCGAGGCATGTCCCGCGACTTCTGCGGCGCTTCTCGTCTTACCCTTCTTCCCCCCTGTCCACTCGAGGGAGAGAAGGAGACGGCGCACGGACAGACGGACGACGCGCTTGACGGCGGCGCGCTTTGGCCAGGACCGCGGGGCTCTTCGTCTACGTCCGCGAGGAGGATTGATGACGCTGCTGGCCCCCCTCCGCTCTCGTTTCTCTTCGGAGCGGACGGATCCTCGGGGCAGGCGCGCGCGACTCCCGCTTATGGAATATCTCGAAATCGCGGGGATCGATCGGGCCGCTTTTGTATGGCCTTGCGCAACGGCGACCGATGGAATCGGCAGCGATGACGGCCTCGCCGATTCCTTGCTATATATATATGTGTGTGGACTCGCGCGAATTGCGCCACCGAGGCATAACCCGCTCGTAACTCGCGGTTAATGAGCCCCGGGAAGGGGGTTGAGTTACCAGGGCCCCCCTCGGCTGATTAGTTTATACGCGTGCCGATCGTTGTGTATACATTTCGACTGGATTGATTATACCAGGAGTCGCTCTCGGGATTTTCTAGCGGGGCACCTTTGCGTCAGAGCTGCACCGCTAAAATTATCCTTGCCGAGTTTTTTCCTTTCGTAATCGGGTTGTTTCATTTTTTTTCTTGCGCGAAACTAGTTTGTTAATGCAGCTCTCGTATATACACCTGGCTAAAAAGATCTTTTTACACAAAATCGGTTTTATAAACTATATGGATAAAGATTGGCACAGGTGCTGGAAGCGATAAATCACTTTATTGAACGTAATTCAATTTCAAGTGCTACCTATTTCAGAGATAAATTCGAGAAAAGAGTAAAATTCATACTAATCACAATGAAACACTACTCGCCAGACCGGGAAAATATACCTAATAATAATTAACGAGCGCAGCACAACGCCCGTATAACTCGCTTTCAAAATTAATATCTTAAATATATCGCAGCTAAAGATACAGGATATGCTTGTAAATCGATTGCAGCTGTTAAGTCCGATCGGTAATTATCATTCGGTAGCCGTGCAACCCGCATCGATAAAATACTTGCTCTATAGTAAATTATTCATCGACGGTAGGCAGAGCCAAAAAAAAAAAAAAAATGTAACAGTCGGGCGAGCATTCGATTTCAACGCTCGCCGATCCGGTGCAATTAATAAACAATGTTGCGCCGGCGTGACGGCCTCGCGCGGTGCAATTGAAAAATTGCCCCGGCAAGAAGTCGCGCGGCGTCTCGGCCTGCTGCCTTCTTCGATATAAAACGCCTCGCCTCGGCTCGACCAAATTCGGTCAAGACACGGTGTGCGCTGAGAAAGAGCCAGTTCAACGCGGCTTACCTTCCCCGCGCTATTACGCGGCTCGCACGTCGCTCGCGGACTTCTCTACGTTTACGTGTTTTTAGCTCGGCCGTTTTTTTTTTTATTCACGCGCGTTGGATTTCGCCAGACGGCCGCGTTTGCCGGCCGTTAATTATGTACTTACGTCGTTTTGCGTCTTGATTTGTAAATTGCTGTCGAAATGATATTAATGATTTCGTGGCTCTTTTTTTTACAACGATTCCCCGTAACTTGTGAAATTGGAACTTGACGATTCTATTCGGTTGCTTGCTCAGGTGGTGAAAATGTATTTATTTATTTTTTTTTTACTTTTTTTTTATTAATTATTTATTAGTTAGGTTAGCAATCGTATTAAAAAAATTTTGGTTTTCGGTTCTAGTATTGAATGTTGGTTTCATTTGTTCGAGACCCTCATACAGTAGTGCAAAAAGCGCCTTTCGTTTTAAGTTTAATCAGTGAAAAACTTCTAATATTAGTGGAAATAATTTCTTCACTAACTTAATAGTGGAGCTTTTTCCACTAATTTTTATTGAAATCGTAGTAGTTTTGACTAATTAAACTTTGTGATTGCGAAGTTGGCATAAATTGTTGATCATAATCTCTTATTGCACTACTATTATACTATAAAAATTCTCTTTAAATTTTTTTAAATCCTTAACGTACAGATCTACTGGCTACGTTCTCGCACAGCGCAGCAAACTCGTTTAATTTACTCTTTTAATGTTTCCGATTGATTAATATTCATCCACATCGCGATTCTTATAATGACGCTTTTAATTACTGCACGAAGACGTAATCGGCGGAGAATTACGACGTGAACGTCAAGCCCGTCTCCTCTCGATTCCGGACAAATGAATACGTTGGTAGTTTAACGAGCAGTATTTAACTAAAATCTCGGATTTTCCTTTTGTCCGTCGCCACAAGATTTAGGTGGCCGACTGTCCGCCCCCACCCACAGATCCCTTTGAGCCCGACGTAATCTCGGCTTCTCCTCTCATTCCCGTTTCGCTCTGCCTCTTATTTCCGCCGCGCGGAGCGCGCTCCGAAGACCGGAGGCGAGCGCTAATTGCGTTCGTCATCGGGGCCCTTTGATTCCGCCGGCGGCCTCGCGCCGCGACTCTCCCCCTCGGGTATATACGCTCGTCGGCTTTTTTTGCCGCGACGGAGGGTCCGTGCGCCCGGGTGACGGCCGATCGGACGTAACAGGGTGACACTGATCGATAGCGCGTAACCGAACGGCCGGCCGAAGCCTTGACCCCTCGCGCAGATAGGAATCCGGCCGTGGCTTAATGACGGCTCGGTGATGGACGGGCCTCTCGCACCCGTCCCGCGGAAAGAAGGCGATCCGCCGCGTCACATCAGCGGCCGGGGCTACGACGACTACTCCTTCCCTCTCGGCGGAGGGCTTCAATGCCGATCGGCTGTCGCCGGTGCTCTCTCTCTCTCTTTCTCGTCTAGTCGGTGTCGCCGCGGGATCGCTCGTTCTATCCAGCGCCAATCAGCGAGCGCGGCTCATGCTGCTTCCTCCTTCTGCCTCCGTCGTCCCTATAGTCGGGGCTTCGACTTCCCTTTATTCAATCGTCCCGACGTTTTCTTATTGTTACTCCGAGCGATCGACATCTCAAGTGGTTAGTTGCGGGAGATTGCTTGAGGCCTGCACCCGCAAACAGATCGTATATATATATATATATATATATATATATATGTATACGGTAAAAGCGTATACGCTTTTTTTGTTCTTCGAGAATTCTTTGAGAATATTCGAGGTTTTTTTTAATTTTTAGTGGTTTATTTACTTGAAAATTGGCGAACGATTTTTTGGCGGCAGAAGTGTAACCAACTAATTCGCATTAGAGCTACTCATGATTTTAAATTGAGACTGTAATAAGATATTTTTTTCATCAAACTTCCCTGGTAGAAAATTTACGGGGTTCTGTTTACCTGCCCAGTTTCTGTTCAATTTTCTGCAGAATATGACACATAATGTGACAGATTATGTGCTACATTCTGCCCATATATCCTGCCAGCCAGACGATTTCTTACAAATATTGAAAAATACATTGTTTTCATTATTCCTTAGGCAGGCAAAACTATTATACTACCATTTTCGTTGATATTTAAAAAAAAATTTAAGTTAAGACTAAATATTCAAAAATAGATCGATTTAATTATGTTCCTTAGCAATTAGAGAAAAAGCCATATTGCCACTTACACTGACAGTTTTAAAAGATATTTCAAGTTAAGATCGAATGGTCGATCCGATCGTTAATAATATTAATTGAAAATATCAAAATAACCTTTGCTCGCATCAAGTGTCAAATAAACTGCTTAAATCTAATCTGTGCATCTCTAGTTGATATGTACTGTAGACTGCAATCGCAGGTAGATCGTCTAAACAGAAGCGAGTCAATCTTATCATGTTTATTAGCCCGTGTACTTGTTTAGACTCAAGATACGATGAGACTTTTTATTAAGTACAACGGTTAATGTCAAGTAACAGTCTCAGTGGCAATCAATTGAAAAACACTCGACAGTATTGAGGAAAAAACACTCACAGCAGGAAACCTAGCTTATTTAATTAAAATATGATATTCCCAGAAGTTTAATCGGCACCAGCAAATGAAGAGTAAATTTTAAGGTGTTCTCAGTAATCCGAGATATCGTTGCTTATTTTAATAACAAACCATCGATAATCTCGATAAAGTTAAAAACAAATTCTCGAAAAAGATCGATTAAATTTTTAACACAAGAAGCTCTTGAATAATGTGACATTTTCCCGCTGATATGCATCGCTTTTTGCGGTACTCAAAAGTTTTATAAACTTTATCGGAACAATCCGTCAATATTCCATCGCGTAGCGCAAAAATTAAAAACATCTTAATTAAATTTCTAAATATTCTGATAATTTAAAGTAATTGTGTCGCCAAATTATTGCCTATTGATAAAAGGTAAATTCTTATTAAGGGGATCCGCCGCTTTTTAAAAGGCGGATAAAAAACATATAAGAAAATAAGTATTTTATTTTATTAAGTATTTATTACTATTATTATGCTGAATTTATTTCGAGTACTTAATATCACTTTTAAAATTTTGGCTTTATTGCAACCTACAGGGTTGCATAATGCATAGATTTTGATGGAACCAGCTTTAGACTTAAAGAGTTGCAAAAACCAAAATTATATGTGTAAGCACTCAAAAGTGCAAAAACAGTGTACATTCATGCCCAAATAATTTTAATTTCTATAACTCTTCAGGTCTAAATGACATTAATTACCAACACTGTAAACACTACTTTTTATCGCCCTTCTTTATAATGGTGGTTGATTCCACGGCGTAAAAATCCATCGTGACCTAAAAGAGCATCTTTGTCAGGTCTGCTTCACATTTTCATCGATTCGTCTCGCGGCATAATAGAACCGTTAAAAAGTGCCTTCCGTCAGTAGCGTATATAGACACTCGCGAGCAGCGCATCGAGCGCTCGTTCAACAAACCGGTCGACGTGTTTATACGCGCGTATACCCTCTCTCGAGTGCACACTCGCGGCCGTCGCATTGTCCGCGCCGCCATTTATAATGGGCGCGTTACCATTACTTACGCTACCCCCATAAATTAACCGGGCAATAAATGCGTGGCCGGTAGCCGCTCGAAATAGTAAATAGAGAATTCCGGTAGCCGTCGGGGAGGAAGGGGGCGACCGGGGGATCAAAGGAGGCGCGTCTTACCTATATAAACCCGCCCGCGATTGGGTATCTCTCTATTCTTCCTTCGCTCTGTCGGGCCGCCCGAGAACGCCGGTGAATGATTGCTCGGCGGGGCCGACTGACTTTTATTGTGCCGGCGGATCGGTCTATTTTGCGTGAATCATGTAAGGTAACGAGCGAGCGGCCACCGAAATTCGAAAGAGCGCCTTCTTTCTTTGTGCGGCCTCGATTCTTTGATGTTTTGTGCTCTCCTGTGTTCTACAAAAATTTCACGTGGGAATCGCGGATTGATCCGAGTCCGAGACGAACATCTCGGGCAGTCTTCCTTACTGCTTGTCCGATAGTCGTGTATAACAACCTTTGAGAGTCGGTATTCTCGCGATGAAAAGCCACTCTATTCTTTACTGATCTCCTTATAATATTTACTTTCTGGGCAATGATTTTTATAATTGACTCTTTGTATTTGAGACACTTTTATGTAGTTTTGGAATTCGAAGAATAGATGCAAAGAATATCTATAGCTTTTTTTTGAAAAATTCATTTAGCGGATGATTAAATTGACGTTTGAAAAGATTCAAATGCTAAGTCAATAGGTTTAAAAAAAGAATCCGATTACACGATAGGAATGTTTAAAGATAAAATCTTTTGCGTTAATCCATTAGTGGCCCTTATTCATAGAATTAGTTTTCTTACTGTAAATTAAAATTGATTGTAATACATTTTTGAGGTCACAGAACCACACCGCAGAACAAATAATTACCTATACGTATCATTAAAATTGTAAATTATTATTAATCTAACGTCATTTTTTGTTATTACATAATCAGTTTCCGCACTACAATAAAACGAAAGCAAATCGAACGTTCGAGAAATTAGTAATTGTTTTCTTGGAAAACAGCTTTAATTTCCTCGCAACTAGTAATCTACTCGCGAGATCCAAAAATTACGATTTTTTTTCTCTCCGTTGCTCAGCCATCATTTATTACTGCTTTACATTTTATTGGTCTTAATGCTCGCTCGTTTTTCCCTCCTTGTTTTTATGCGCTGAATTAACGTGAGAATGGTCTCCGTGCTCATCGAACGAGGTCGAAAGCTAATTGCAGTTATCTGTGACAAAACTTTACTGCAATATTATTAAGAAAATCGCGGCAATCATTGCGCACCTCGAGGCGATTCTTTAAGTAACGATGATGAATGAATCATTTGCCGTTTCCGCATTTGCTCGTAATTATATCCAGTTTTTTTTCTTCGTTCGGTCTCCTCTTCTCTCGCGGGTTCGAAAATGAAAACAGAAATGTATATACTCAGGATCGCGCAGGAGAGAATTGCAGTAAAATATATGAGTGGCGGTAATCATTCTAAAAGTTTATGACATTTCTGACAACTCAAAAATATGATTGATTGTAGTTGATTACCTCAGAGTTATGTAAAGCTGTCAAATCACGCATAAGAATATCATCACTTAATACTCGCTCAATCATCCGAGTTGGATAAATAAATGCCGTCGGAGTGTACGTGCATTACTGCTATCGTAAATTCTGTTTTTTATTGTACGTATAAAAAGGAATATACGCGTGCTATTGAATCATACTTTTTGAATGATGTTTCCCTCTTAAAAAAAAATCGACGATATTAATGCACAAAATTTATTTTAAGATTGCGGCAATTTATAATTGCTCGATTCAAGTTATTTAAGCGAATCTTATTAAATTTACACTTGAGATCATGATTTTCTAATTTTATATTTTAGAAAGTGACGTAATTATAGATTAACTGTAGGTAGACAGGTGTTTGGTTAATCTTTTCAAGTAATTTTTTCAAAAATGAATATAAAGATGTACGTACTTTATGCGTTATTAAAAAAAATAATTAGGCATTATTCGCGTACTCAAATTTTTATACTATATATAATGGCTTTATTTATTTATTCATTTATTCTTTCAGTGTTCATTATTGCATAAAAAACGTGAGTATTTATGAATAATTCATATTTGAATTATTAGTATATACTGAAACTTTAACAATGACCGTCATTTCATTAATTTTATTACGAAAGTAGCAGCGGTAAAATAATCATAAAAGTAATTGTTGTGTGCAACAATAACAGTCGAGCGGGCACGCTAAAAAATAATTTTTCCATCAATCTCCCGGCAATAAAAACTTTAATCTGCAAGTCGTGCGCGGCCGGGAACAATTCATCAAACGCTCTTTTTTCCACGATCTTCTGCAACGCTCGCCGAGACATGGCACATGCCTCTCTCTCTCCTCTCTTTTTCCGTCTAACCATCCCTTTCCCTCTCTTTCTGACTATATATACCCATCTCCTTCTCTCTTTCTAACTATATATTCTCTCTCCCGGGCGCACGAAGCAGCAAACACACATCAAGCGGACAGGGAAGAAAAATGCAACTCGCGATAAGTGAGATAAAGCGAAGTGACAGCTCGGTTGTCTCGGGCTCTCGCCCGCGGCGCGCTCCCGTCCTGCAGTGCACAAAGCTCGCGTCGGGCGCTCCCAGCGGCCGATCGCGTTACACACAGAGGAGAGCTGCAGCAGCGCCGATCTCTCCGCCGCGAGTCCGCGTCCGAGTATAAGCGGGACAGAGATAAGTGTCGGCTTTAAGAGAGTGATTTTGACGCACGGCGATCTAGCGCCGACGTCGCCGCGGCGCTGCTCGATCGATCACGACCCATTTCATTGTCTAGCCGACGCCGACGGCACGATAAATTATTGCTTCCGATAAATCGGTAAACAGTGCACTAGCCGCTGCCGCGCTTTACACAGATAACTCCGGCCTGACACTCTTTCTGACGGCCATTTTTCTTTTTAAACCTAGGCGTGTACTCCAATTCTATTTGCAGCGATCTCTCTCCGGCCGTTTTTAAAAAGCGCCCTTCCGCTCGCGCGCCTGAATAATCGAGACTCTCTCCGCTGAAAATTGCATTTGCTCTTTGGTATGCACATCAGTGTACGTCCGCGAAAACGTTAAAATTAACTGGTGAAATTTTTAGCGTGAGGCTCATGCTTTCTCTCCGTGATACGAGATACATTTTTATTTTTTTATTCGGGAGGAAAGCCGAGAGTGGAGTAAAATTTTTTTTTTTTTTTTTAATGCACGACTGATTAAACGGGCCGATTTCGTGTACACTATAGTTTGTTAATTAATGAAGCGGCGAGTGTATCATTGAAACGTTAAGAGGCCTCGTCCCGACGCGTCATAAATAATGTTCATCAATCTCTCGTCAATTTCCATTCGCAATTACCGAGCGGTTAATTAGCCAAGGGCGTCCGGTGATTCTGCGGAAGTCGGGGAAACTCCGCAGCATCATCGTTACGCCGTGAAATGAATCGCGCGCGCGGAGAGAACCGCACGGCCAGAGGCTTGATTTAATTACGGCGTTCTCACGACCGCCCCGCGCGGAGCAACTAATCGAAGACGAAACGATTGTCGACGACGGGCAGGAAGGGGGAGGGGAGGGGGGTATAAGGGGAAAAACGTTGGAGGCAGTAACGCGTATCTACATAAAAGCCGAGGGATTAATTAAGGCGCAAGTCTCTTTTATAGCCGGTCGAGCGGGGATAATCAATCTGCGTCGGGGAAGGGGACGCGCGGGGAGGAAAGAACTCTGCGCGACTTTCGGCCCCGTGCGCCCGGACGCGCGCTCGCTCGAGCGATGAAGCGGCTAACGCGCTGCCTAATGACGAGGCGTTAATTTCGCCCCTTGTATTGGTGCGTCTATGCGAGACTTGAGTAATGTGGCCACCGACGATTTCGAGCATCTGCTCGTCCGCACGCGATGACAAGAACAATGGAGCGATCTTATCGCGTTCGTGCGAGCATCGCGTTGCCGCGAGAACCCCAACTCGCGAGGAGACAAAGGCGTAGCCCTGTCGTTTTTTTTTACGAAATAATTGATTGTTGCTACGGAAAAGTTGAATGTACGTGTGATGTTCCCCTTTTTCTGAGTCTTATATAAATTTTTTTCTGCTGAATTCGAAATGGATGTTTCATTAAAATTTTTACTTGAAATTGTGCACATGTGGATTGGCCTAGAAATGAAAGATCTTCTTAAGGACTACTCGTGATAAAAGTATTTTTAATGAAATTAAAATATAACATTGAAAACTGCAAGTTACTAACTGCAGATTGCTAACAATTTAAAGTTCATTTTTATTACATTGGAGAAAATGTAATTTGGCTCTGACACTTTCATTATATAGGAATAATGGAAAAACAAATTTTCTCTGATGGCGCCAGTTTCAGAAAGCAATCGCCAATCTTACTACTATACTTATTATTCATAATATACTATTAAGAAATGAAGAAATTATTACTTGTTTTTTTTCTCCCTTTCTCATTTTATATCATTTTTTTTATAGCTTATTATTTTATTTTCAGCTTTATAAATTGCTCGAGCAAACACGTTGAATTATACATAACACATATCTATTTTCCATAAAAATATTTATTATACTGGCAGTAATAAAATAAAAGAATTATAAAATTTAATTATAATAAAATATAAATAAAATATTTCCTCAGCAGTTAATTTGCAAGTATAAACAGCACTAACTGCGATCATCAATAATTTTAAATAATCATTTTGAAAAATAATTTTAAATTTATCTGCGAACAAAGTCGTTAATGTCACTGCCTATCGGATAATAAATATGATTGTATTTCTGTAAACAAGATAATTTAGAAGATACAGTCGTATTTTACAGTGCATTTATTTACATAAATTAACGAACAGCAAATAAAAATTAAAAAAAAAAAATTTCTTAAAAACCAATATACTTAATTCTTTTAAAAATTAAGAAAATAAAATATTTCTTTCTCTACAATTAAACGAGCAAACGTAAAAAGCCTCATAATTTACAAAGGTTTAATTAACATCGAAGTAATCACGAGCACGACTACTAATCATAATTAAGAAAAATTTACGAGCTATTTATCAGTCTGCGTGGCGTTTATCTGCGCGAAAAACCTAAAATTAAGTCATAACATTTTATAAACTAATTAGCTGGCCATCGAGAGGAATGCGCGAGGGAGTAAAAAAAAAGTCGAGCGAGAAATCTTAATAACAAACCAAAGCGCCTTTCATTTTTTTCCGACCCACGCCAAGTGCGCGCTCCAAGAGTCACGTAGGCGCAAATAAGTCCCTCTCGCTCCTCCGATTTATTGCCCGCGCAATCATCGCCCTCCTCATCGAGCGCACACCCCCTCCCTCGAAAGAATGAGAAAAAATTAAAAAAAAAAAAACAATCCAGGAAAAAAAATAGTCACCTCGCGGAGCGAAAGAAGCTCATTACGCCCGGTGTGTTTATACGAGCCTATAGATGGCATTATTAATGGACATCGCTCGGTCTCCCGCGCGTAATTTTAAATAATTGCCGCACTAATTAAATTCACGAGTGGCAATTAATCAAGCGCGAAGCATTAAGCGAGCGAGTCGTCGGGATGGAGGCCAAGAATGCTCGCGCCAGAGAGAGAGAGAGAGAGAGAGAGAGAGAGAGAGAGAGAGAGAGAGAGAGAGAGAAGGAGAGAGAGCCTATACGGCGGAATGACGAAAGCGCGCCGGATGGTAAATCAAGATACCGGGAGTACAGGAAAGAGACGCGGGGGGAGAGTCGTCGCGGGAGCCGTACGTTGCGACAGTTATACGAGCCATCCATCATCGTTTAACGGCGCGGTGTCTGTCGGCGGCCGTCGCCAAATGCGCGCGAAGCCCCGATAATGACGCGCCGTGCTAAGCACACCGTCATATGGGCAGCCGTTTATTTATACCGGCGCATAAGCGCGAGAGACAATGTAATTAAGCGGACGCGAGATAAAAGGCCCGTGTAAAAATTTGTCTGGCGCGAAGAAGCGGCTGACCGCTGACTGACGCCTGTCTCCTTATTATTGGGACGCTTGCGCGAGTTACGAGTATACCGATAGCGAGAGGCGACGGTCGATATCGGCTGTTTAACGAAAAACTCGAGAGGCGATCTTTTTTTTTTCAATTTCCTTCGTTTATTCGAGATTTTACCGGGAGATACGGGCGGTTTATTTGCTCGAATTGTTGAGAGACGGAGGGGAAGTTGGGGGAGTGATAAAAAGATACGTGCGTGATATCGTAAGGTATTAAATAATCAAGCGCGAGTGTAAAAGGCATAAATCTCTCAGAAATTTTTTCCAATTAGATGATTGATTTACGAGGACATTAAGAGTAAGGTCTCAGTGACCGAGTCTGATTAAACGAGAAATATTAATTTTTCGATTGATACGACGAGATAAAGAATTATCTATTTTTAATGCAACAGACTCGCTCGATCTCGCAATTGACGCTGGAATTTTTTTTTTTCACCTTTCTCGAGCGAGCGGCTAGTTCGCGTGACTTAGTGAATTTTTTTTCGTCACTGAATGATCCCCTCGTTAATCATACACAAAAGCTGGAATAAAGTAAAGGATATATAGTGCCAGAGTTGGGCAAAAATGGCTCCATGGAGACATGGACTTGTTAATATTGCAGCGTTGATTCTTTTAATAGACTTTCGTATTATCAGCATTGGAAATACATGTTATATTCATTCGATGTTGATCAATAATGGAGCACAGAAAATTGACTGTCACGTTGCTAAAAAACGAAAGAGGAGATTATTCTCGAACCAGAGTAATGTCTGAAAGCTGTCTAACTATTTAAATCGATGTGATAATTATACCGCATTATATTATTTGCAGTTATTTTTCCTACACCCTATCAATAGTTATTTATTATTTACAAATTCTTAAATATTTTATGCATAATTAATTAAAACAACTCAGACAAATATTTAAATAAGTAAAATTATCAATACTTAATTTGTACGATAGAAAAGTTTACTTTAGAACTGCTCTTGCAAAATAAAACATACGATAACAAAACACTTATAGTTGCATATTTTCGTTATCGTGCACTACATTTTTCCAGAAGCAAAAATAATTAAACTAGAATCTCTTCCTTCAAACTTGCAAACAAACGAAAATTCATAAAAAATTATAAATTTCGCGTAGAAACAATTTTATCCGTACCGATCTCCACGAAAAGCGGTGTTAGAACAAAAAAAGAAAAAAAATCCACCGGCCATAAAGAAAAAAAGTACGAAAACAAATCATAAAAGGAAGATTTTTTTTTCAATTTCCGCACGATATAAAAACTCCATAAAATTACCCTCGCCAATCAGTCTCCATAAAAGGCGTATCTCGAGCGGGTCCCGCATGCCGGGTGGCTGCTCCCGACAGTTTGACTGGCTCTCAATCCCCACGGCGATAAGCAAACGCGCTGCTCTCCGCGGCTCTCCTCGCAGAACTCGGATAACGTTCGTTCGCGCCGGCAGCCGTCGTTACGCGGCAAAACAAGACGACGCGACGAAGAACTCGCCTCGACGAGGAGGAAAACGAATAGAAAGAGGGACGACAAAAAAAAAGGAAGAAACGAAGAACAAGACAGAGAAAGAGCGCAATTACCGGCGCGCGTCAGGAGCAAGGGCAGGGACGACAGGTAGGGTGTTTCCCCCGAGGTATGCGCCAGCAGGGAGGGGTGAGAGTGTAAGGTCTCTCCCGGAGGCCGGCGCACCGGGAAGGAAGCGAGGAGAACGGGCAGACGCGCATTGTGCGCTGATAGATGTGTCAAATCCGGGCCGCATTGTGCGCCCCGGCGAGCGCGCGCCGAGATAAATGGAGCCGGAGTGAGGAAGCAAAACACGCGGCTTTGTTGCTCGCTCCACTCATCGAAAGTAATTTAGAGGGAGAGAGAGAGAGAGAGAGGGAGCGGCGGCTCTCTCGTGAGGCTTGCATTATATGCGCCTCTCGCGGCCTTCGGAAAAAAAAAAGTCGGGGCTGCGAATACGGCCCGGGACTGATTAATCACCTGCGAGATAAATCATGCGCCGGGTATGAGGGCCGCACGCGAGCGACGCCCGTCAAGTTCCGAGGATCGCCGCCGTCGTGGGCGGACGGCTTCCCTTCTTCTTCGCCGTCTCCGTCTTCACGCACGGCCGCCGTCGAGCGACGTGGATCTACCTCCGGCTGCTTTACGCCGATTTGTTTTGCCGCGAGAACGAGTCCCGGGAAATGGGCGAGTTTTCGGGAGGGTGAAATTTTCGAAAGGTCAATTTGTCTCTGACGCATTTGCCAGGCGGAACGTTACAATGGAACGCCTCTTCATTATCTATCGAGCGCCGTGCTGTCTTTTTGGTCCGTTGGGACGTGACACTTTTTTATTTAATTAAACGTCGAGTAAGTGAAAAATTGTCGTCAATATTATGTGGAAAAGTTTAAGCGAAGATTTATTTTAATATACATTAATACACACTTTTGATAGCAATTATTAATATAACATGAAAGGATAAATTTTCATAACAATATTATGTTAATTTATTATTATAATGAAGAGAATAAAATAATGGGTAGTAATATTAAATTAAAGAAAATCTTTTAATATAATACTATAGTAATATTAATGAAAACAAATTTATTTTGAGACTTTTTATTTGTCACGAGTCTTATATAAATAAAGTAAATTATAATGAGAAGAAATAATATCTAGCGTATGCCCTATCTTTCACAATATAATTCACATAAGTTTACCTTTCATTTAAATAAAGTACGCTTAATAAAATTTAACGATCAAATAAAAGAAGTTCTTTACGTTTATTTCTAGCAATAAAGGTACGCTCTCTCATAAAGAATTAGAAAAGATTAATTATTAGAGATAATATAATTGGAAGTATTCCTCTAGCCTGTTAAGCTCCATTTAATGGAAGCGTTTCCCCACATTTCTTGCGGCAGTTAAGTTGGCAATATACTGGTACTATCCCTCTGTATCAAGGAATAAAATACAGCATTAACGCTACATTTAGTAATTGATTTACAAGGGATAATCTTTCTGTAATATTATTGTGCACGTAATGAACCACATTTATTTTTATCTTATTTACACATAACCGTAAAATTTTTGTTTACTTTTTCATACCCTGATTGAGAGACCTATTTTAGAAAATATTATGCACGCCAATGTTATTTATTAAACGTCAGAAAAAGATAATGTTCTGAATTGTTTTATTTAAATTGACGAAACAAACGAAGGTTAAAAAAACAGCAAAGGTTTTTTTTAAATGCCCATCCAATCTTGGATTTTATTCAACCTTACTCGGATTAAAATACTTTACCTCATCAAATTTCATCTATTAGTCCTATTGAATCATTTTTTAAGACCTCTTTTCTTTCTTTTACCTTCACTTTAATTATCTATTATTGATAGTTATAATCTTAATTACTTAATTTAATTGTTTAAGAACTAAAATATATAGTCGTTGAATTATTAAATAAATAAATAAATAAACAAGCCGATACAGTAAAGAGTCATTTCTATGATACACCTCGATCCGGTGCGGCCCAACGACGATCGTCGTTAGCATACATCCCCGGCACTAAAAACCATTCCGCCTGCCCGTTTAAGTTTCTCGCAGCAGCAGTGGCGCGCATCACGTCTCAATAACACGGTAGCCGCTAATCTGCAACATCGTAAAACGCCCACCTAGACTGTGGAAAGTCCCGACGCCACAAGCAGTACACACACGCGCAGCTCGCCTATCGGCCAATAAATCTTATCCCCGAAGAAAAAAGCTTGTTTATAGAAAAGCCTACCCGCCGTTCATTGTCTCGAGCTTGCCCAGTCTCCAACGCGAAGAAAAAAGCCATATAGCTCCAGAGAGAGCGGAGAAGGCCCGTGGAGAAAAAGGGACAGCAGGGCCCGAGCCATATATCTCGGCCGTCCGCAAAGATCAATCGGCGCAGATGAGGTGCCATAAAGTTTTCCACTGTTGCTGCGGCGAGGCGCAATTTGATGCCTTTCCGGAATTTCTCGCGCGCACGCTGCGCGGAGAGATAATGCGAGCGTCCGGTGCTCGGCCGGCTGGCCGCATCCTCTAACCCATAGCCCCAGCGACCTATACCTGCCGAGGACGCACTTTAACCCAGTGCTCCCCGGCTGTTTTCCCTCCGACGTGTTTTAACGTGGGAGGTCCGCGAGACCTCGAGAGCGCAAACTCCGCTGGACTCTGGCCGTTAAGCGAGAGGAGCCGCGTGAGCTCGGGGAGAGAAAGGGACCCCCTTCGAGGATGTCTTGCCAGGCACGCGCTTTGCGGATAGCTGCTTTCCAGGTGACTGAAGAATTGTTTTAGCGTTGGCCTGTTAATGCAGTTCCGAGGAAAGTTTCGCTGTCATCTGACAAATTTAACGGTATCGTATGGCTCGCTTGGAAATTTCACTTAACGATTTTCAGAAATGGTTAACAGTGTGGCTCAGTTGGGCAGAGAATAGAAAATAAAGTAAAGCGGAGTTTTTAGAGTACTATTTTTATTTTATTGCCTACTTTATAGAAATAAAAATTACTTGGCACTAAGTTGCACTAAATAGCGTTACCGTTATCGTCTTGATGTTCTAATAGAATTTAGAACTACCTAAAATGGACAACAGTTTTTAATGTCTATAAACTAAATATTAATAATTAATACATTTTTCAAATTGCAAACAAATTCAAAAAGTTTCGTTTTTTATTTAATTACTGCGATTTCAGAAAGAATCAATTATTTTAAAAACAAAATACATTTTTTTATAAGAATTTCTCGGAATAGCACCAGGTTAAATAAATATGCATCGCTTACTTGAGTTGTCCTGTATTGTCTGTCTCTTTGGTTTAAAGAGAACTGAAATGTTCATAAAATGAATAAATTGATATACACAAATGAAATGAAATAAATAGATTTCACTGTTTTATTATTGTAATATTATAATAATATTATTTTAAAAAAGGATTGAAATTAAGAAAAAAACATTTAAACTTTAATTTAACAAAAACACAAGGTACCGAATTAATGACAATAAAGTACATTAGAGATGTGGTCACATATACATATTTTGAAAAGAATTAGTACATTTTATAATAAAATTTATCTGCAAATTTACGATACTGTTCGATAATTTGGTATTACATTTTTTCAGAATGTCAGTTTGTAGCCAATATCCCAGACAGTATAATAATTATTTTTACTACACATTTTATTCTCTCATTGTACACACCTTTTTCTTTATGTAACAGTATAACAAACAAAGTTCAACCAATACACCTTCCACGAAATGCATTCCGCGATATAATGGTCTCCCAGTGACAGACTGACTTTCGTCCTAAACACTCGGCCAGCTCAGTGGAGCGTCGCATCTCTCAGTGAGTCAGTTGGTTTCCTGCACCAGCAGCGCGCGCGCGCCCCGATGATTTATGCCCGGGCAAGTGCGAGCGCAGCGGCGAGCCTTGCGGGAGAGACGTGTAAACTCTCCCAGCGTGTCTAGTCGCGCGCCTGCGACCCCCGGACTCTCGGAGTAAAGATTTTCGCCGCGCACGACGGGGCCGACCTTCGCCGCTTAGACGTTTCGATAATGAGCGCGTCTGTGATGAAAAACCGGATACCAGGGGGTAGCGACTCTCTCGGCCAAGGACGTCCCGATGAGCGGAACCAAGTCCACGCTTCTCCAACTTTCCTTTCTATTCTCCCGCGACCACCGTGCCTGATGCCTGCCGCGTGCGTCCTCCTCTGCTCGGAAGGAAGAAGGATTGCGTGGCTCCAGCTGCCGGCGATCTCGCGCGCGGATACTCTCGGATGGGATTTCTCTATGCTTTTTTTAACCCCCGAGGGCCTTTGATGAGTCGACGCTGATAAATTCCGTGTCTGTAGCGCGCGATGTGCTCCATACCTACGGGCGCGAGAGGAACTGATAGGCATCTTCTCGGATCATCCTGAAAGAAAATCTAACGCGTCTGGCGCTTTCGGGATGTTATTGTGCGATAAAACGATTGTTGTATCCTCGTGCAGGGCGTTAGATCTGTTGTGCCTCCCGGTGGTTTCTGTATTAATTCATGCGGCTTGTTTCAAGGGTGCTTTTGTTGTTTTTTTTTTTCTTTTTTGAATGGAATATTATGATCTTTTTTCTTCTCGGTGGGCTTTTGTAAGGCGCCAGAATTTTTTTTTACGGGGCTCGTGTGTGTAAGCGATAAGTATCTAATAAATCATTGTGCTTGGATTTTAACGAAATTTTTTTTTTTTAAGCTCGGTGAATCATCCTTTATGAAATTGACGTACACTTAAAATACAATAAGAGAGGGAAAAGCCGTAAATTCAGCCGCGTGAAAGTCACGCTCATTCATCATTTTCACTCTATATGTTTCGGTAGTCTCAATGTGTACATGACAGGGTGCAACATATTAGCTCGAACGTTTTTCAACATTTTTTTTTCTTGTCACTAGACGAAACAGACACCCGGACTTTGTTAATGGTCGCGTGTTTTCTCCACGAAATTCGTCACGAGTTGCCTGCTCTTTTATGTAAAACACTGCTCTCGCTACTTTTTTTTTTTCAAAAAAGGGGACCATTTTGTACTAGTTTTAATGCAAATGCAAATGCGCCATTCCCGTCTCTAAAAGAAAAATTAAGTAAGCCGAAGAGTTGCGTCGTTAAAAAAAAATATTAAATAAAAAAATAGCTGCTGCATCCTCCATTCCAAATTAGTACACTAGACGCGTCAGTCTATTTGAAAAATGTTCGAATCTTTCCGTGAACGACAACACATCATTGAATAAACGGGCGTAAAAATCACGGCATAAAAGCCTCCCCCATTATTCAAGGCAACAAACTCACTTAGCCGAGGCATCGTGCAGTTCGACAGCGAAAATCCCGATCATTGTATCCCAGTAACTTGAATGAACGACCCCGACGTAAAGCTACGCACAACGCGACTACTCGAGAAATTTGTACTTCCAATAACCCATAAATAAGGTATCCCGGAATCCCAGACCTCCATGACTTTCACGCTAACTTAGTAGACAGAAAAAAAAGGAGCAGCAACGTATACATCAAACCCCGCAAAGAAAAGAGAGGCCACGGCGTCAAAAGGGAAGGAAACAAGCAAGGGCATTGTCGGATCTCTTCTTCTTCTTTTTTTTTTCCCTCGCCTCGGCCGGACTAGAAAAGACCGCGTCATCCGTTCGAGTTGCGAGACTTTGACTTTGGGGAAGGCGGCTCCGAAAAGTGGAACGAAACGCCGGGGACCTTGAAGACGCATACCTGCATAAGCGCTTACATACACACATGCCGGTTTGGCTTTTCGCAGGCTGTGCCCTCGACGCTCCGGTTTCACGGCCCCGGTCATTGTGCAGCCGCCCCGCGGGAGCGCGTCTCTCTCACGCGCGCGCGCGCCTTCATAAATCAACCGGCTGTTTTTGCGCGTTTGACTGCCGGGGCAGCGCGCGTCATTAGACGCGGCTTTCACGCTCGCGCGCGCGGCCGCGAATTCCTAATTTATCGCTCACAGCGTGCGCCACGCCGCGAGTGACTCTCCCCTGCGCCCGGAGAGTTCTTCATCCGCGCTGGAGGGGTGAGATTGAATTTTATCGCACTAGGGGTTGCGCGGCCGCTAATTGGCCCTTTGCGGCGGAATTAATTGCGTCGATTATTCGAGCGCGATTCCGGAGGATCGTAAAAAGACGCGTGGTCGAGTGATTTCGTTGCTGAAAGCCACCCGCTTATAAAAAAAATTAGGCTTGGTTAACGTTTATGTACATATGTATATATGGATTAAATCCTGATTAACTACGATTTTTAGAAATTTTGGCGTAAAAAGTATCATATTAAGTTACTAATAATGATTATCATTTCATTTTCATTCAAACATTCAAACATTTGAAAAATAAATGAAAATTGCTTTTAAAGTAAAAACTTAAACATTTTTATTTAATGTGTGTAAATACTTCATCTAAAGTTGGTACAAAATTGTCAAGAATTTTTTAAAAAAACTCTGATCATTTAAATATCGAACTTTAGACGAAATCTTTTCTATACTGCTCTGCCTATTTGAATAAAATTTGATAAGTTATTTACTATTCTCGTTGCTTCGTCGTGTTATGCATTACACAAAATATTTAAAGAAGTCATTTTTTTAAATTTATTTTTCGGGTGTAACAGTAAAAAAAAAGGACGGACGCATTTATCTCGCGGACTTACATGTGTTTCCGCGCGGATCGCGGGGCCGTATAATAAAGTCGAAAAACGAGACATTAAATTGCCAAGAGTTAATTCGCAAAAAGTGCGCGAGCTTCGAGCGAGCTGCCGGGAGAGAGAGAGAGAGACGGGTATTTCATCCAAGGCCTTTCCGCAAATGAAAAATACGTAGAAATAATAAATTGTCCGGTACAAGGTCTTTGTCGTTAACATCTCTCCGCGAGCCATAAAACCACGTTATAAAAGCCATCATAAAATTTATTCTCTCTATTTTATAGATGCACTATTTATTTACATTTGAATGCCCCGAGGCTCGCGCGTCTCGTCTCTCGGCATAAATAGTGCACTCTCGCTGACTATATACGACTGCGGTCGGCGATGAGCAACAAAAAAACCGAACGACTTTTCTGAAGTCACTCTTTTTCAAACTACAATCGTAAAAAGTAATTCTTTAATAACCGGCAATAAAAACGCGGCACATGATAAAGAGCGAAAGAGAGAGAGAGAAAGAGAACTAAAGCGGTGAATAATATTAATGGTTATTGGAGTACCTTGTTTGCGAAGTGGCATCAGAAGTGTTTTTAATTGAAATTTGCATCGAAGCTGCTCGACTGAATGAAGAGAATAAAAATAAAAAAAGCGTCGCGCAAAGTGTATTTTTAAATCCCTTTTACAAAGCGTCGATGCAGAAATCCCGTCAGTTAAAAAAAAAAAAAACAGAATTCAGCGCGACGCTATATGTAGACATAACTGTCAATCACTTATTTACAACCAGAGTCATTTAAGATTTTTCCCCTCGATTGACCCGAAGACACGCGGGCTCCGGGCTTTATCTCCTAAATTAACCGATAAAAAAGAGCTATGGAAAAAGAAACCATAAAAGAGCAGCTATAAGGTCGTAAAAAAGTCCGGATAATCACGAAAATAAAATAACACGCGTGTATACGTAAAAGGAGGGGAAAAAAAGTAGGAGGAGGAATAAAGGACTGGCGATTGTCGGGGGAAGGAGGGACATAAAGACAGGGGGGCAGACAGAAAGCGCATAAAGAGCGAAGGAAAGGAGGAGGGGGGAGGGGGGCTGAACGAGTGAAGGAGCAGAGAGAGAGCCCCGTACCGCGTGAGTAACGCCCCGAGTAATATTACGATGACAGTAATTGCCGCTTTGATCAATGTGGCCCCGACTGCGAGTAGGCAGCCGTCACGCCATCGGCGGCGCGCGATCCGAAGACCGATGCAGCCCCCGTCCCCTTGCCCCTCTCATTCTCGCTCATCTCTTTCGACACGTCGTCCCCGTCGGCACTCCTCCCACTCCGTGTTATTCCGGGCTGCACTCGCAAAATGCCCTTTTACACCGGCACTTTAAGTGAGCCTCATTTCGACTGTTAACATTAAGTGACGGCCCCGCGTGCGCGAGCCAAGGGGGAGCTCGAAATTTTCATTCGGAATGAGCCGAGAACGGCGAGCTTCTTTTTCGATTTTTTTTTTCGTTGAGAAAGAGGACTGTGCGGTTAAACGGCTGCTGTTTGCATATATATTCGACGAGGTTGGAATAATACGGGATCCCGTGATTGTCAGGCGTAATTTGCTTTCTATTCGGAAGGGCACGAGCGGCAGTAATTTTCTCGGTGAGGATATTCCTGGTGGGAGACTGCTGAGAAAAATATAGTTCAACGGATGTCTTAAGGGATAAATGCGAAATTATATATATATTGACACGCTGTAATTTCCGGCTGTTTCATTTTTTTACCATTAGGCGAGAGGAAGAGGGTATTGACGATATTATATAAGTATTTGAATATCAATTTATTTCATAAAAAACTGAGATGATCGATATTCAGACTGGATAAAATTTTCATTTGCATTTACAATTATTCTTTATTAATTTGTACAGCCCAAATTAACAAATTTATATTATATATTTTTTTCAAATTACAATTTTTTAATTTACTTTTGATTAAGCCTAGACTTATAAAAAACTATTATCGTAAAATTTTAAGTGCTAAAAATTAAAATTGTTTATTGCCGAAAGCACTTTAACATCTTCTATCGATATCTAAATCTGAAAATATAAAATTCAAGTAGAAACTGTGAATAGTGAAATATTTTTATAAAGTCACTTACTTTTTCACTTACTTTTTGTGCGAACGATTTCGATATGCAATATATGTCACTATTTACTAGCTAATAAGTTAAATTATTAGTGAAAAGCTACTACTGATTATTGAAACAATTTCCACTAATTTTAGTAGATTTTTAATAATTCAGTTACAGAGGGTACATTTTCTAAGTGAATCTCGCATTTTAGATTTACATATTTTATATGAGTCATAACAGTCCTTACGCGGATCTTCATATACACCATTCCAACACCTGCAAATTGAAAAACCTTGGAAATAAGCAATAAAAACGTTGCATGTCGAGACCCATTTGGAAAAGTCGAGAATGTCGAAGAATCCACGTCTTCGAAAAAAAGTCACGTGCCTAAACGTGTCCCGAGCGTCAAAAAGTGCTCTCTCGTCCCAACAGCGCGAGAGTTAATAAATTAGAAGAAATGCCAGCCGATCCTCGCGGCATTCGCGGCATTCCTGAGCTCATGCGAATCGAATCGGGAGCGATCGTTCCTTTCGCCTCACGCGCGCGTGCGCGTGAATTCCGCCGGCGCTTCTTTGCGCGCGGATGCGAATCGGAGCGCGGTCCCGCTGACTTATCGATGCGCTTTGTCGGCCGCTCCAGCTCCCCTCCCTTTTTGCCGCCGCCGACCCTCGAGACAGATGCGTTTTCGCGTTTTTTTGTTTCTTTTATTTTTGTTTGCCGAACACGCGCTCTCCGCTCTCTGCCTCGTTAATTGCGTATTCGTCTTTTCTAATTATGAGGTTTCGACTGAAAGTGATTCATAAAGGCGACAGTTTAATATCTTTATTAATTTATTTTCTGCGAAAGCGTGGGTTCGTCTTTTTTGTTTAATAAGATAACTATAACTATTTTAAGAAGTAGGAATACTCAGTATTTATACGTGAATATTTATTTTTGACTTGACGGTGAAGTTAAACTTCAGCCAAACTCTATATATACGCTAATTTTTCATCTATATTTGAAGTGCTGTGCAAACTCATAAATTTCTCTCGCGACGATAAGATAACTTTCGAATCGTATATTATCAAGTGATGTTTGCTTTTCGAAATTCTCTTCAAATTCCTTTTTTTCCATGATTATACAGATACAATTATCTCTAAAAACAGTCATCTCGGAGAAAAGCCTTTCCGTTCCAGTGTAGATTACACAGTTTGCTGCAATCTAAGCCGCGCAGTAAAAAAAAAAGTTCACATCCTGTATATCGGGAGTCGAGAAGCATAAAGCATGGCACGAGAAGGAGAGAGAGACGGTGCAACGTCGTGCCTGAGCATCGTTTGCTTTAATTGATCACCTCTGCGCTTAAGACAGGCTCCGAGTGCGCCGACTCGACTCGACGTCGCTTTCGTCCGTTCATCACGTCAGTCCATCTCCGCTTGTGTGTACAAAGCGGAAAGAGAGCCGCGCCTCTTAGCAACCGCTTCGCGAACGAGCGAAAGGCGAGTGTCGACAGCTGACGGGAGAGATGCTTCGCCCGTCTGGCCGTGTCTCGCGAAGCCTTCTAATGCTTTCTGCACACATGGAAAAGAGGAAAAATTATGGGAGACGTGACGAAATATTTATTTAATTTTTTTCCTCTTTTTTTCTCTTACATCTTATTATTTTTTTGTTCCGTTAAAATTGAAGTGTTGAGTCCAATCGTAAATTTAAAAAAAGGAGAAACGTTCCAGCTGTAAATAAAATAGTATATATTACTGCTGGCGAAATAATTGCATAAAGTATTTTTAGCATGTATTTGAAAATTTAACAGTAAAATTAAAAAACCGCTGCCAATTCATTGGCACCTGGTTTCCTCAAGTATATTGTATAATTGTAATCATGGAATGAATCATCAAAAAGTTAATTATTTATATCAAACATTGATGATAAATAAAACGTATAAATGTTTTTTAAAAAATGAAAAAATTAATTAATTCATATAGTGAATAAACAAAAAAATGATTTCATCGACTTACACCCTATATATAAAAAATTACTAAAATAATATAAAAATGTAGAAAACTGGTTTAATATTAGTGTCGAAAATTGGTAAAAAATTGAAGGGAAGATAGTGAATTTTTAAAAAATTTCAAAAAAAGAATAATCTTAAAACAAACTTCTAACATGTTTTTAGAGAAACTTTTTTTTACTATTATACAAAGCTTCCTCAAGGAGGAAGCAATAAATATATAGAATCTGAAATAATCTCCCTTCTCCGTTATTCAAATAAACAACATTCGAGCATTTAAAAATGCATTACGCTCTCATTGTGTTGACTATATTTTAGTTGTTTCTAAATAGAATTATTCTTGTCATTTTTGTACTCTTAGTAAATTTTATGTTTTTGTTTATTTTACTACAAAGGGTTTTTATCGACCAATTTAATACTGTGAAATAATTAGAATTTAGAAATTTCAGTGTTATTCAACTTCAACATTCTGAGGGATGTACATTGAGAAATAAGTGTTTTTCGCGCAGATTTAAAAAAAAAAAAAAAAAAAAAAAAAAAACAAGATAAAATTGAGTTACACCAGTCTAACTCCAGGAAAGAAAATTGAAATCACAATGAAATCATGAAAAAAAACCCTCTATCCGATCTATCTCCCTCTCTCTCAGTCGCAAAACGCTTTAATTAACTGAAATTTAAAGAGCATCAATTCCCCTCGTCGCGCTAAATCCTCACCGTCGTTCTCCGGTGCATTAACGTAAATTCTTTTTAATCGGAGCAAAGGCAAGACCAATCCTCGGCGGGCGGCCCGCCGACGTCGCCTCCTATTTCGTCTCCCGCGCTCCGGGTGCGCAGTAAAGTTCGCGGAGGGTTTAATATCGCAGGGGGAGGGGAGGGCGGGGGGCGAAGAGATAGTAGCAATAAATGCCTGTCAAGTAAATCAGGATGAAGCGCCATCGAGGAGCGCGTAATGGCCGCATTAAGTGAATAACTCACGGCCACCGCCGCCGCCGCCGCTGCAGCGCGGCGCGTCGTCGTCGGCGACGTCGCCTACTCCTCCTCGAGGCGTTGTTGCGCGGGGTGTGATAGCGGCACCATCAAACAACTTTAGTCGGCACTAAGTGCCGCAAATGTCGCCGGACCGCCGCGAGCCGTGACGCATTGCCAACCTAATTCCCCTTGGTGCCGCACTTATACTCTCTCCCTCCATCTCCGTCTTCGTCTCTCTCTCTCTCTCTCGCTCTCGCTCTCGCTCTCGCTCTCGCTTGAATCCTCAATTGGTCGCTTTCGATTTTGCATTCACCAGAATGCCGTCGTTTATTGCAGTTACAAACAAATTTAAATTGCAGCCGTAGATTTGTGTGCTTTAAAGATTGTGATATATTGATTGAAGCTAAAATATATATGTATACTATTTGTTTGTTGAAGTATATGATCATAAATTTTCATTCATACTACTAAGAAATACAATCTTTTATTATTACGTTTTATCAGCAGCAAACATTTTCAACGAATTCCTAAAATGCTCATTTATTGGTATAAGCTTAAATATTAAGCGGCCTTTCAGAAAAGAAGAAGTCGCACTTCTTACATCACTTGGAGAAGCAATAACAGCGCGTTAAATGACTTAAGCTCGAAAACGCGTGTACCAGTTTTATAAGAACGCATTAAGTTCACTTTATGGCCGAAAAACCTCGGGAAAACATATTTATAAAAGGAATATAGCGAGTGTGCTGCTTTTGAAACCGTCGCTTAATCCTGAAAGTTGAGAGCACCAAGAATCGCAATAAACCAAGCGGTGCCGAGGCGAAGTGTCGAAACGGGTCGCGGACAGATAAATTTGCGAAAAGATTATGGTCGTTGTCGCAAGATTGGTTCGGGTTTCCATTTCCAATTTTTGGGGCGCGGCGAGGGGGGTGGGGCGCGATAAAAGTCGACGAGGAAGAGACAGTTGGGGAAGAGCGCGCAGGGCTCTCTCGCGGATACGGGAGGCGAGGAGACCGAGAGAAAACATATTTATAGCCGAGCGAGCTATTAAGATAATTTATCGAGGACATTACCGAACGAACGAGAACATTAATCTATTCTAGCTTCATAAAATGAACTTTGCCGACGATTTTGTAGCCGCGCGCCAAACGAGCGATTCCCTCATACTTCTTCTCTTTCTCGCTCTCTCCTTTTATATCCAGGCTACGTACCCCCGCTGGCCTCTTCGACTCCCCCTTTTCCCTCCTCTCGCTCTTTCATCAATTCCCTAACTCTTACTTTATCGTTCAATCTTATGCACATCCTAATTTATTTATTTGTCTGATAAATCAACGGCGATTCGATTTTATTACATTTTTTTTCTCCGTGACATCGTCCTCGATATCGTCTCTTTTACTCATAAAGTTATAACATTTTATTGATCTTCCAGTTTTATCTTTGTATTATGGTAATGCTGGGATTACGTACTGCTCGGCTCAATTACGAAACGCATTTTTTTTTATCTTAACAGCAGGTGAATATATGCACAACATTTTTTTAATAGTTAGTAAAGCAACCCAAGTAAAAAAACTATACGTAAGCAACCGCAGAGTATTTACTTTTCCACGCGAAGAGAAAAGATCTATACTGAAGATTGGAATAGATGAATTTTAAGGTCGTCACAGATTGACGTTATTGAAACAATTACAATAGTTTCTGGTAAAGTTTATAAAGGCTATAGTAACATTTGTTAAACTTAAGGTAAATTTTGAAAGAAATTATTACATAATAAATTGTACAAGAAACTATTGTAATTTTTCGAATAACGACAATATATGAGGACATTAAACTACACTTTTGTCATTTTTAATAAAGAATTTTTCCACGTACAAGAGGATTATGTAACAAAAAAATGAAAATATGTGAATGTCCCTGATCATTGTCAAGTTTTCAACGCTAAAAAAGAAAAAAAAATCAAGAAAATTAGCTCTGACTTGCAGTATCCTAGATTTCACCAAGAAACCTGAAGAAATTAAATCGCAAGTCGATTTCCCAACAATTAAATCGGCATGTTTAGATTTTTCCCGCAGCCTGGTTTCCCGGCTGACTGAATTATCGCGATGCGCCTTGACGGCTGCCGATAAAACACGGCTAAGGTGCAGGCCTTCTGTCGCAATTACGAGACGGCGCACCGCCTCCCCGAGCCGGCCGTGCGTTTTAAAGAGGGCCGCGCGCTTTTCCGCTCAAATTGATCGCTCAAGATTGCCGTGCGACTTTGACGTATGCGCCCCGCCGGCACCCGGCTTTCCCGGCGATGTTTATTTACGAGGTTCGCGAGCGGCAGGCGAAATTCCCCGCGTTCGCCGGGAGATTGATGAGTAATAAAGCGTCGCCGCGCCTTTTTTTTCACCACCTCCGACGACGGGTAATTTAGAGGTGCCATTGGAATGCCGCGATTCGATCGCACCGCGTGAAAAGCGATTTTTAGGCGCACGCTCGCGGCATTTTCTAGGGAAGAAAGTAAAGTGCGCTTGATTTATGCATTCTCGTGGACGTGAGATTTTCCGAATTCCTTGTTTAACCGGGAGATAATTAAGTGTACTTTTCTTATCGTGGGTACATAACTTTTATTGCTTCTTTTTAAATTTATGGTCTTTTTTTTTAAAGCTTGCATTCTTTTTCAAACATTACGGTGAACAATAAACGTACCTGTTCGTTCTCTTGTTAATTACTGTACTTTTCCTGCGAGAATAAATTCCACCTTTTAAAATTATTATCTGTGGAGTATGTATACCTTGAGTCTGTTTATTTAAACGTTTCTAAGAAATTGATACACTTTTTTTATGTTCATCATCATCGGCACAAAAGAATTGTTATTTACGCAACTTATCACTTTACGATACAATGTAATACTTGATCTTGCCATTAAGTTTTTGTGGCCAATAAAAGTGTAGTAATAACTTGAGTAAACAATGATATTAAACCGGAACGTTTTAATTTAAAAACGCTGCCAACTGCACTGGCACAATGCTTTCTCATAGAGATGCCTGCATCTCTAAATAATAGTGGTAAACTGAAAATTTACAAGTTTTTGAAAAGAAAAAATTGAATAATAATAATTGGAAGAAAAAGT
>JAWWEN010000020.1:9467981-9491055 GCA_035582955.1 Sycophila texana
AAAAGTATTTTTTTGGTCTTTCTGAACCTAAATAAGTACTTTTACGTCAAAATCTGAAGATCGAAAAATTTTGGCGATACAAGGCTTTCTCTATGAGAAAGCAAAATGTTATTAGCATTAAAGGCACCTAAAGTTTACTATACGAGAAATCTTTTCATTCGTCATCGCTGACATTTGCGTTTCTCAAAATCAGAAAAAATTTTCAACATTTCGAATTTATTTATCATTTTAAATAAAATTTAACCTGCAAAGGTTTAAATTTCTTAAATAAAATAAATAAATAAAATTAAAAAACTTGAGTGCTTACCGATTTTCAAGATATTAGTACTCACGAGACTCTTACAAGAGTTTGTTACGAGAAATTCTCTCTGTCATCACAGCTGACATGGCACTCTTTAAAATCAGAAAAAATGTTCAACGAATTCAGTTTATTTACCATTTTAAATAAAATTGAAACACTCGAGTATTTATCGATTTTCAAGACATCAGTAATCAAAAAAAGAAAAAAAAATTGGTCAGCAAGTTAAGCAAATTCTTCCAGCTGCATTAAATCATAAGGACGCTTGACAACTGTGAAAAAGAACAGAGCACGCGAGACCTCTTGAAGAAGAGCGGCTCTAAAAAGTAGGCTGGCGCGAAGGTACAACCCAACGACATAACTCACAATCAACAAATGAAATTCCGCGCGCGCGGCTATGAATAATGAATGCGCGCGGTGTCCGGCTCGCGAGAGGGTCGTCCGTACAGCGGAGAGCCCAGGGCTGCGGAATCCCCTTCGGGCCGGTATAATACCGAGGCACCGATCGCGCCGCGTCGATGAAATACCGGCGCGCGGATTCCGCGCGCGACGCTAACGAGAAGGCCGAAAAGCGCGCGTAACGCGAGGCGAGGGCTCCTTTTTTGCCTACGCGAATTCCGGATTCGCAGAAACGAAACGGCGCTACGCGCGCGGCGCTGCAAACAAGCGCAAAAGGAATGGGAAAAAGACAACAAAAAAAAACAAAGAAAAAGGGAAAAAGGAGAAAGAAAGATGCGAAAGGCGGGGGCCCCCCGATTGACGGCTTGTATTACATTCGGGGAATCCGACGGATTCCGGCAGTGTGCCTTTTTGCCCCGGAGTCCGCCGCTCGGCGGTCGGAGATCGATCTTACATTCTCGATTCGATCTGTACAAGAGTCGAGGATGGAGATTCTGGAGATTTGTGCTGTGTTCCTACGAACATTTTTATGCGAGGTTTCGCGATTTTATCGGCACTATACCTACCCCCTCCCCTCTCTCCTGGGGTATATAGAATTTCAATTGTGATTCGAATTAAAGAGTAGCCGTATTTTTTCTCGAATGGCCAAAGATCGTGCCGATCTTCTAATTTATGCCGATCGTCGCGATAAGATTTGTAAGGAAACTTGAATAAAATTTAAATGCTGTGTTGAATAGCGTAAGTTTCCTGTAACTTTGTATGATCGGCGAATCCTTTAATGATTTTTTTTTTATTTTATCTACGACGAGGGGTTTTATTAGTGCGAAAAACAACGTTAAAATGTAAATCGATCTTCTCGAGTACTACAAAAATTTGAAAAATTTATCCTCACAATTGTTAAATGAATCCGACACGTTTAAAATAATCATCTTTTTAAAAAATCGATGGTAAGCTGTCGTAAAGCATAATTTTCCGGTTAAATAGTGCTGTAATAATATACTTAATATTTGATCTGTTGTAGTAACCAAGAAAATTATTTCTTAAATACATTACTAAAATAGTTATTAAATTTTTAAGGATTCGGATTATTTGTCATTTATTTTGAACAAGAGTATCACTTTTCAGCGCATGAAGAGCAAGAATTTTACTAGTAGAATAAAAATTTCTGCTCTTCAAATACAACATTGGCAACCTACCATTAAATAAAAAAAAAATCAATCCATCTCTTCCACCGGACGAATTTCCATCAATCCATCATCAAACGTTTCAGTTCACGCCTTCTTACTCGATAAAGGAGCTGCAAATAAAAGAATCGCTCAGTGGGGGGAGAAAAAAGGTGACACCCCGGGCAAAGAAGCTCGAACGGAGGCGCGCGACGCGTTGTCGGATGCATTAGCGATTCCTAGTGGGCCGTGCGCGACGTAATGAATGTTTCCGGTGACAAGCGTCGCTGGACGCCAGAAATGCGCCTCGCGACAAACAATGCGCCTCCTTCCTCCTTCCCCCTTTGATGCCGTGGCGGGCTATTTCTTTTTTTTTCACGGACTGTCGCCCGCCTTCCACGTGCACACTTATACACCACTCCGGGGGGAGCGGACGAGGAGTTCCCGAATTCACGCCGGATGTACACCCGAAACCGATGGTCGGGGCTAATATACATAATTTTCTAACGGGGTGATGGTTTGTATGTTAAACACTTGACTGGCCATACATCGATACGCTTCGTTCCGCTTGTTTGAAATGGGGGAAAGGCGACCGAGGCGCGGTGAGTTTTTTACCGGTTTTTAGGCACGATAGAGTCGATTGTCTATTCAACGACGATCCTTCTTACGTCGCCGGTGTGTACAACGAATTTCATTTGGTTATCTTGCACAATGTCCATTCCATAATGATTTTTGTGTTTACCCTTGCCTACGATGCATAATGTATCAAACGAAAAGAAAAGAATATTTAAAAATCGGCTTTTATTTTTTTTTTTTTTTTTTTACTTTTTCTTTAAAAAACCGTTTGAATGCAATCAATATACATATATATATTTACTTATGGATAAATAAAGCTGCGTCGTGCTGAAAGTTGAAGATGAAAAATTCTATTTTCTTTCAGATCCATTTACTAAAAATGCACCGGTAGGCTTTTAGAAATTTGAAACTCTCCGTTAGTCAAAGAGATCGTAGAGCGAGTTTAAAAAACACAATTTATTTGGCCACCACCGCGCGTCTTCGCTTTTTTTTTCGAATGCATTAAACGTCGCTTTTTCGAAAGTTCTCCACCGAAAAAAAGCGAAATGTACTTATCGCCTTAGAATCTCACCAGGGGGGCGGACTCTCGTCCAAGGCGCCGTCGGTGTATTTTTAAGCGTGCATATTGAGCTTCCCGAGGCAATCCGAGCAAGATGAATATGTCCCAACTGAAGACGTAAAGTCACTCTTGGCCCGGCGATTAAGTTTATGGGCTGAAAAACCGTATAAATGCGTTGCACACGTTCCGCTCGGTTAAGCCAAAGCACAAGCGAGAATCCAGCTCAAGCTGAAAAGACGACTTCCTCGAGGGTACGGGGGAGGGGGCCGGTGCTGTGCGCTCCTTGGATCCGGTCCAAAAAGCCATTCGCGAACGCTAAAACGCGACTACTTCGCGCACACACCGATCTAAACGCTATCTACATCGACTCGAGATAAGCGTGTTAATGGCTTCTACTGCAATTCCTTCCGAGCTTCAGTAAGGGTCTAGCTTCTTTTTCTGCACTGCCGAGTCTCAGAGAAATTCTTTTTTTCATTTCCGCGGATAACTGTCTTATGTTATAGAACTTTTAATTGCTCCGCTTTAAATTTAAATTTATATCGCTCTTCTTGCAAGACTTTTTTTTTGTTTTTATACTTCAATTTAAGCTTCAAGTAAAAAAAAAGCAGGTGTAAAAAATATTGTTTTTACCTTAATTATCCATATCCACCTTATAACCCTCGCAGAGGCAGTAAAATCATATTTATTCTCTAGACTCATTTTACTCCCCGGAGAAAAACTTTATTTCCCGGAGACCCATTCTATTTTGCAAAGACACATTTTAGTTCTCGTTTTAGTTTCCGCAGATACATTTTAACTTTTGTAGACATATTTTAGCTATCGCAGATATTTTAGCTTTCGTAGGCACATTTTAGCTTCGAATCGAACTTATTAATTTGAATTGTTGTCTAATAAAGTGGATAAATAAATAGGGTGAAACATTTTATATGCACCTCAGAAAGCAATAGGTGATTATTCACTTGAGTGAATTACTGTCCTCGTTAAAGCCCGGGTAGCAAACTTCAGCCGCTGGAATAATCGCCTATTTTACTCCCTTGGTGTGTAAGTAATTATTAAGCTTAAAAAGTCAAAGGAATCAGCAGTTGAAAAGAAAATCTATTTTTTCAACGCTTTCATCACCTCGAATCTCTCCGTTTCAACTAAAACTTAAGTACTTATAAGAAAAAAAGCTTCTCTCCTCGGTAAGCCCATTCCTGCGCATTTAAAGAGTTAATACGCAAGATTACGCGTCGACGGCTGTAACAGCACTTGGAAACCGGAGAAAAAGTATCTCTCTCTTAAAATGAAGAAAAAAAAAGACCCGCCGCGAGAATCCCATTATCAACGCGATTTTACAAGCGCAAGCGGGGGAAAACTAAGCTCATTAGTCACATCTAAAATTAAATAGAAAGCCGGGCGTACGTGACCGAGCCTCGCATTGCGAGCGTTAAAAGGGGGATTCCCCGGCTCCTCTCTGCCGGTGTATAATTCATTTAGTATTTTTCCTGGGCTCCTTATCCGGCCGGCTTCGCGGCCAGATGAGCGTCGGGCTTATCGCGCAAGCCGTCCGATCTCGTCGCAGGCTCCCCCGATTAACCGAGCTGCCCGGGAGAGATCGGCATTTCGCGGTAATACGGCCACTCGAGCAGATTAAATCTCCACATCGTTAAGTGAGCGCCAGAGATGTGGGCTTAATGCCGCTGAGGTGTGCACTCGCAGGCCGGAGGATGAAGCTCGGGTAAACTCAAGTCGGTATCTGAGTGCTTAGGAGACTCTCGGCTTTCATTGAGTGGTAGATTGGACATTTTTAAAGCAATTTTATCGAAATGGAATTATCGAATGCAACGATAAATATCGATCGACTAAGTGTGATGCACTGTAAAGTAAATTCCATTTTAAAATGTATCTTTCAAGTGTGATGCAAGTGTAAATTAACTTCAATTTTAAATTGTAACTTTCAAGAAACGTATTATAATATAAAAGTCTCGACATTCTACATAACTTCTACTTTAATAAACACAAGGGTCGTAAATGTTTATTGCGCTGATATCGATATTATTTAAATGCAAGATACATAGTCTAATGGAAGGATGACAATTAAAAGTATTTATTTCAAAGTGTTATTACTACTTAGAATGTGAAAAGCGCTTTTAGTCGTATACTTTTATATCAAACGATTTTATGCAGTTTCTATTTGGTTTGGAAAATGCATTTTTCAGACCGAGCTTCAAGGCGACGTAAGTAACGACCGGGCAAATTTCTTACTTCGTAGCGAGGTGCACTTCATCGCAGCGCATTTGCAATCAGCCGATAGCCGCTCGGCTTGTATAATTTTACGAGTCTCGTAAAGTTCGATCGGGGCGAGCTCAGCTCGCTATAGGCCGCGGCAAAAATTCGGCCTCTTTTATCGAGGTGCGCGCGTGGTAGCCTCTCCCTTCTCCCTCTTTCTACAGATTCTGCAAAAAAGATATCGCCGGGGTTATTTATTCGTCATATTTTGTAAATGCGGCGGCGGCGGCGTTTCGCAGGCAACGCGGGCTATAAATTTCTCGCGCTCGCCCGGTAGAGGCGGCCCTCTCCTTCGCCTCTCTTATATCCGCGACTTTAATGCTAAAAGAGTCGTACGGGGAATATTGCGTTTATTTTAACAGTCGCAATTATGTAATTTATCGCCGACTTTATTACGCAGTTTAACGCCGAGCCACTGCAGCCGGGAGCGACTGCGCGAAAATTTCTTCTCCGCCGGAATATATCTCGCTGATTTACGAGACGGAAAATCGCGCGTTGTTATTGTTTTGCCGTGGTGACTGAAGCGCTACTTCAAATCCACCTAATTTAAAATTTTTTTTATTTTACGATGGATTCTGCGAAGATTTTTTTTATTTTAAACGAGAATTTCCTTCTCGTGTACTCTTGAGGTGCATTATTATTACGACGTCTTTAGTTTCTTGCAAGTAAACTATTCTTAAGTAGAATGTTACATAGAAGTATTACTCTTAAAAAATAGTTAAAAATATTATCTTTAATTTTTTGAAGTCCATTGAAAAATTGAACCATGAATAATTATATAAGTAACACAGGATAATTCAGTGTAATTTTGCAAATTAATATTTATCTAAATAATAACAATAAAACATTGAAAAATATTACTATAAAAATTAAGGAAACATTTCTTTGAATCATGTCATTGAACCTATAAACATTTCTCTGAAAATAAATTAATTTTACATTCTCAAATAAATTTTAGATGATTTAAATAAATGTTTCGTAAAATTTCACTTAATTCTTTTTTCATTAATTAAATGATATGATAGATAAAAAATTTTTTATATTAAATAGTCCTAGAATTAATTACTAATTGGAATTTTATCTGATTATTTTCAGATTAAATCAACACTATAAGAAATCGATATAACAAATCACCTTAATTCTCTCTAATCATACTTAAACAAGTGAACCTCACAAATAATTTTCTTACAAGTATTTCGTCCCATCGATTCAAAAACGAATTACCGAGTACAAATCGATGGTAACCGCGGCACGCGAAAAATGCCACCCCGACCATAGCGCAGTCTCATCGGCGCTTTCGTCCGCATTGCGCACTCGTTCGGCCGCGTCAGTCGCTGATGCACGCCCAGAATGCGGCCCCCGCACCCCCACATCATTATGCGCGCATCGTCCGCGCAAAACGCGGCCTTCTTCGATGCCGGCCGCATAGCGCAGCTTCTTAACGCTTCGGAGGGAAAATCGCCGGTATGCCCGCGGCCGCGAACTCGATTTCGCCGCAGCGGAGAATGCGCGCGGCTCCATTTCCGCCGTACCATGTCCGCGAATTCCCCGGATCTCTTACCGTCTGCGCGCCGTCGATTCGCAGCTGCGAATCTCGCGGCCAGTTATTAGCGCGCCCGGAACGCCCGGGCGCGATTTGCGCGCGATGACATTCTCCCCCGCGTCGGCGACTCTTAAATGCAGTCTGTTCGATTTTGCGGCCCGCGAGGCATTTGGTCGAGTCGCGCGCGCGATGAAGAGGCCGCGGCGTCGCGGGATCTGTTCATTGGTGAAGGAGGTTCATTAAAAATTCTCCGTGGCGGGTGTCGTTTATGTAACCGATCGATTTGTCATTGTTAGCGAAGGGGTGTCGTGTAATAATTGGGCCATTTTTCATTCGATCAAGCGTCTATTATTGACCGGATTGGAAACTTGTTACTCTCTTTGGAGTTATGTAAATGTGTCTCCGTAATAATTATACTATATTTTTTATTTAAGTTAAACTTGTAAAAGAAAAGAAGTGATCAATTTTAATCTAGGATTAAAATAGAAATTTTTAAACCATTTTTTTCTTTCTGAAATTTTGTTAATAATTTAAAAATTAAAAATTTATGATTCTAACTTTGATTTCTATTCCACGTAGAATTGTATTAAGAGGTCCTAAAATTCTCTTTCTTGTACTAGATTAGTCGATTTAAAAATATTAGTAAATCCTTATTCATTTGGGTCATATAGTTATCATTTTTTTAGAGATATCTTTGTATTATTGTAATAAATTTTTTAATGACTTCAAATTCAAGACTAAGAATTTAAATTATATGTCAACTCAATCTCATTTCTAAAATGTTATGATTGTGTTGACAAGATTGAGTTGGCACCTTAGCCTGTTAATTTTTCGACGTTGGATAACACGGTTGATTTGATTTATTTTGGCATTCTACTTTAACTACTTTCGGTCCCAAATTAACCAAGACATCGGGCCATTTATCAATCTTACTTGGATGTAGTGTAATAGTTCGTTTTAATAGGTTAGTTTTGCTTTCACTGTGAGATCAATTATTGTTTGATTTAACGACGTTTGATCTAACGAAAATGTTTTCTTGCCTCCACAGACGATTTGTTATCCTTTTTTTCTTCACACTTTCGTCTTACAAAAACTTCCATTATTCATCGAACCGAAATTAGATTTACTTGTCAGTAGTTTTATTCTATTATTATAAATTCCAATCGCGTAAAAATAAAAAATGAGGCAAGCGGCGACGATCGTAAAATCTAAAAAAAACAAGCACAAATAAAAAAAATTCGTCAATATTGATCGCGCATTTATTTCCCGAAATGCGAAGTAGCTGTCGAATTGTTGCTAATTTAACGACGGCTTTAAGACATAATTACCGATATTATTCTCGGAAAGACGCAACAGAGCATCGATTTAAATGCAAATGAAGAAAAAGTTGGGCATAATAACGCAAAAATTCAGAGATTTTTACATCACGAACGCAATAGTATCTACAATTGTAAATCAAGCCTGCCCATTCAAATTTTATTACTCCTCGTGAATCGATAAATCCTCATAATCTTCGCTATCCGATCGTTCACCGACGCAAAAAAATGCGTTTAAAAAAGATAAACGACCACATAGGCAGGAGAGCAAAGCCTAGTGTTTCGATATATATATTTATGAAAGTCGAATAAATTAATCGCGGCAGTTACATAAACGCCCCGATATATGTACGTATAAAACCGCGTACACACCGGCCGCAACAATGCAGAAAAATCATTTTCTAACTCACTCGAATCGTAAATTCCAATTAACTCGGCTCGAGAGGCATCAGTCAAGCCGTTCGCTCTCTCGGCCTCCTTAAAGCGCAAAATTATTCAATCACCTAAATCAAGATCAATTGTTTCCCAACGACACGCCGATAAATTCCCAGAAGCACGTCGCAGATGTTCGCCGAGTGCGCGTCAAAGCGTTTACAAAAGAGCGGAGCGAGTAAAATAAAACGAAGCGCACACACGGCAGCTCGGAGAAAAAGAATCGGCCCACGTCGTCGTCGTGGTCCTTAGGTATATTTACACGTCGGGGAAAAAGGAGAGGAGGCCTATACTTGTCGGAGGCGAATAAAAAAGTCCAGCCCGTCTCTCTCGCTCGCGCACAAAAAGCCGGCGGGAGCTCGCCGGCCGCGGCTATGGGGCGGGCTCCGGGGGCTATAAATTTCGGGCGCGCCGGGCGTCGTCGTCCAGCGGCGAGCCATACGTCATCTAGCGGCTTCGAATAAATAAACGGGCGCCATGTGCGCGTGTATCTCTCTCTCTCTCCTTCTTTCTCCGCGGGCTCATAAGCTTCGCGCCTCGCCACGTGAGTGGCTTTAACTTGATCTCGAGATATATATCTTTTCCCTCCCGGAGAGTTCCTCCGTTTCCAGCGGCGCGCCGGAGAAAGAGAGATTGACGATTTAATCCGGGAGTCGTGTGCGTTAGCGCGTATGTGCCATCCAGGGAAAAGCGACGTTTATGTACGGGATGCAACCAGGATCGCTTCATCTTCCAGGCGAGGGGATATGAGCTCGCTGAGATATACGTGTGTGTGTACCTTAATTTATGGACTTTCGATTTTCGCCGAAGTAGCGTGTGCCGCTGGGAAAAAACCTCTGCTCGACG
Source organism: Sycophila texana (assembly GCA_035582955.1). Lineage (NCBI taxonomy): Eukaryota > Metazoa > Arthropoda > Insecta > Hymenoptera > Eurytomidae > Sycophila > Sycophila texana. The sequence continues at coordinate 9,477,382 of JAWWEN010000020.1, forward strand.
TTTTCGAGAGAAAGTCCTCGAGTACAGACGATTTAATGACGAGTTAATTGAATGATATTCCGGGATCTTGATTTATAAGCTTTGCCTTCTTTTCCCCCATTCGGAGTGGCTTTTCCACGAATTTCGCCTCGCTAATTGGATATCTGCCGCATTATCAAATTTACAATCGACGGCTGATTGTGAAGCTCTTGTCGATAATAATTCACGAGACAGATTTTAATTCCTTCGGGTGATAATCTCGATAGCCGACTTGTAATTTGATTAAAATTTCTTTGCTCGAATGTATTTATTGTAAATTTATATCAGAAGGGGGGAAAACACCGAGTTTCATTAAGTGAAAAAAAGTTGATGAAATTGTGTTTCGCTCCCGGCATTAGTTAAGAGTTTAAACATGAATTTTTAAACGGCGGTACATTCAATTCATTATCTCTCGAAGAGAAAAAAGGTGTCCAGAATTTTTATCAAATCTCCGCGTATATAATGCCCGCACTTCGAACAGCATTTTTCGTTTCAATTGCTTTAAATAACGTAATTTGATTTAACTATTTGATCGCATTAAAGAGCGCGATAAAATACGAGACAAACAAATTTGTAAAATGGTATACCCAACTTTTTTTTGCGATATCGTTTACCGAGTGCATTAAAAGCCATTACTTCGATTAAAACGAAAGTAGTCTCCATTTAGTAAAATAAAAACTTAATGAAATTCAATTAAGTAGAGTGTAAAACATCCAAATACTAAATTTGATCTCTATTTAAAAAAAAAAGTGGAATCGCAAAACAAAAGCACCGATCTGCAATTTGGCAAATTACCGATTGGGTCGGAAGAAAATCACCGTTGAGTTTCTTCACATACAGACTAGACGTGTAGAAGGGCGCGCCGCCGTCGGCAGCGCTCAATGGGTCTTGCACAGCGAGTCAAGAGTCGCGCGTTTGATGACGATAATTTATTCTTGATTAGCATTAATCCGGCTGGCGCGGAGGTCACCATTAACTTCCACGAATGCTTTTATTGGCCCATTGGCCTGGGCCGTAACTCACGTTTATGATTATTAATGTCGACAGATTTATCGGGGATATTGCTCTGCGGAAGTCTGCCGAGGCATCGTGAATGAATGCTACATAAATTCAATTCGGTACGTCGAATCGGGGAGACTAAGCCTTCGCCCCTCCGCGCAGACTCCTCTGCGTGTTTCCGCTGAGTCTCACCTCCTCTTTTTTTTTTTTTTTTTTTCATTTTCAGCGAGTGTAGGACGCGCGAAAAGTAGTTGCGCTCGCGATTGTCCGGAGAGGGCTTAAAATCGAGATTTATATTTTTTCGCCGGAGTCGAGGCTGCGCAAACATATGCACCTTGACGATCCAACGAATTACACGAGAAGAAAGAGGGAGATAAATCCAACGAAGTGGGGACGGGCCTGAGCGCCTATATTTATAGGGGAATTTCTATTTAGCTATTTTCGGGATTCTCTGGATATATTGCGTTCGCGCGCGATATTAATCGATGACATTTTTCTTGCTGACTGTTTATCGGAGATTAGGCTAGAGCTCCGGCGCTATTCTCGTCGCAGTCCTGTGTTTAGAATGTTTCACGATGACTAATTCCTCAGATCGTTAACGATGAAAAATGCCATTTTTTTTTTTAAAGATGAAAGTCAGATTTACATTTTTCTCAATAAAAATGTCCTGCTTGAAATTTTTTTATTGCTACAATTAATATCGAACGAATGGGCGACAGGGATTTTGGGTGGATTTCGTGTGAAAGTTATGAATCGATTGCTAAATATTTGCATGGCTGTTATTACTAACTACAAAAGTGTCAGATCTTCGGATTTTATGGAACTGTGATGTTGTATTTGTATAAGATAGAAAGAAAACTAACTTTTTTAGATAACGTTTTATATTATTTTTTATTTATTTATTTGTTTAATCCCAAAATTAACGGTCATTATTTTCCTTTAACTTTATTTAAATTAAAAATTGGAAAGATTAATAATTGTTTTAAAATATGTCTAATTCACTGTGGTGATAAATAGTCTACAATTGGGTCATATATAACTTCGCCCTCGTCGCCTGGACAGACCCCATTCTGCGCGATTTCAATACCTAAAAAAGGAGTATTTAATATTTTTCTATTTATAAATATACAATCAAAATTTTGCACACTCACTGAGTCCAAGGCACAAATTGTGACACTGCAGATGCTCCTGGCCGAAGTAACTAAGGCCATCTTTGCCGCAAATGGGGGATAAGGGTATGTAAAGTAATTCACAAGGGCAATCCTCCAACTTTCTTGCTAATTTAGCATCGATGCTCAAAATTAAGCACGCAAGAAAGACTAAAATATAAATACACCGTCGATATAGATTCTAAATTTTATTTTTATAAAAGGTTAAAAGTAGAACTTACTTGATGAAACAATGAACTTCATTTTTCCCTTCTATCTTCAGATTTCCTCAGTGAATTCAATAAACTAAATGAATTCTAGCAGAACTACGTTGATTTAAATGCAGCTTTATATACAACTCGAATTCCCTCTCAAAATATTTAACTAATGCGATATAAATCGTTTTGTCATTAGCCTGCACTGCACGTGACTACCAAACGTAAACTAAAAATTGATTTTTAGTCTTTATTTTATTTTGTTTACTTAAGCGATCGTTGAATATTTTTAAATTATCTTAAGTAAAAAAATGTATTTAAATACGAAAAAAATATCTGAATTATAACTCTTTTAATAAGTGACTGTAATTCTAGTTAATTGGATAGATGACTATATAATTGACTAGGTTAAGCAAGATGACTTTTCTTATTAATATACTGCAATGCAAAATTATTGTACTTCCTCTCAATTAAAATAAACTCTGATCGCTTAAAAAAGAATTTCTCATATCGTATCTCACATATGTACCCACGCTCTCCGAATTTACGTGAATTTTTAAAATACACTTTTCTTTTTCCCGTCTAAAACAGAGTATCTTCGTTCCTCCACGAAGCATTTCTATTAATTTAAATTTAATCTCAGCTAAAACTATACTCGTTTAAAAATCATTAACAACTTTATCGCTCGAGTAGCGTTAACCTTTACAAATAATAATAATAATAATAAAGCCCGAAGCGAAAGCATCATTTAGGTATTACAAGCGGGCAACAATCTGACCTCACGGCTCGTTTGCATAATGAATTGGCCGCGCAATCTTAGCACATCGACTTTTAGCCAGACGCAGCTCGGCTTATCGGTAGCCGGCATTACACAAATATAATGTAACGCTGAAAAGGAGCCTCGGCGGTATATGGGCCAACTCAGTGCCAGCGCATATATACGGGCTCGCTCCGTTCCCTCTTATCATCCACTCGAGCAAAATGTCAAAGTGCCAGATGATAATGCTCGGCGAATAAATCAAGCGCGCTGAAAAGATGACGGTGATAAATGTAGACACGTCGTCCGCTGCAGCACTGCGCCCGCATATAAGAAAGGAGAGCGAGCGAGAGGAGAAAGAGAGAGAGAGAGAGAAGGAGAAAGAGGAAGGTGTCTCGGAGATATATGGGCGAGATGCGAGGGAACTCGGTGACTGATGGCGATGTCATGAGATGTGCTATCATAATAATTCATAAAGGCCCGGCTCTCCTCGGCGTCGCGTCGGCTTAATCGCTGATTAATGAACGGAGCGCCGCCGACGACGACGGCAACGGCGACGGGGAATCTTCGATCTTCCTTATACTTATACGTATATTATTACTTTGGGCGCGAGCGCCTAGTGGCCTCCTTCGTCTTTGTAATCGGACACGTGTACCCTTCGAGCAGATAGGCCCAATTAATGTCTCGTCTTTTGGACAGACGCGTAAGGATCGGGGACCATAACTCATACAGCCCCGAGCTTCTAGTGTGTGCATATAAGCTTTTAACGCTCAAAGTGGACGTGAAGCGGGAGGATAAGGGACTACTGTATCTTACCAGGAGAAACTTGTATAGTACGATGAGATCTTTTTAAGTTTAAAGATAGCATTAATCTAAGCGATCGGCTGAATTGCCTCTTCTTTTTCCTATACACAATAATGACACTCACTGTTGACCTGTTCTGTTGTTGTAGTCATAATGTTTGTTCTGGGAAAATTAAGTGTTAAATTAATTAAGTCGTTGAAGAAAAATAAATATGAAGTGAAATGTCAATTGTTCAATTCATTTATTTATTATTGAATTAACAATAATAACTACAAGTTATTGAGTTTATTATTGAAAGCGTCTTCTCGCAAAACTTAAGCCACGTCAGTTGGTATAATTAAATTTTATTTGTTTATTTCTCTTTCATTTAATTTTAGAAAATACAAATAAAAATAATTTCAATTTAAAAAAAAACTCCTTGAGGCTTTCATTCTTGAGATTCTAAAACACATGAATAGGTATTTTGTGTAAATTTCGTGTAAATTAAGTTATAAATCGATTGTTAAATATTATTTGCGTAGACTGTTATATTATTAACTAAGAGGACTGTGAAGATGTAATTATAAACAAGACATAGTATTTAAATAACTATTTATATATATTATTTTATAACAATTATTTTTTTGTTTTGTTTAAGAAACAATACAACTCGTAACGATTAATCGATTTAAGAATTGAAAAGTATATATAAATAATCATTTTCATATGATATGATAAAGATCAAAAATATTTCTGATTCTCTAAAAAGAAAGGGATTAATGCCGACTCAAATTCAGTTGTAAGCATTAATCACCTGGGCATGCACTATTATAGTTCGCCACTGCAACGTCTAAAATTTAAAAACCTTTGAGTATTTCTCACAAAATAAGTTAATCAACAATGTATATCCCAATAAAATTCTCACCAACAAAATTCGAAAAATTAGAAAAGAATAAAATAAAATGTTTATTCTAAATTATAGTATTTACAAAAAGGAAATGTATAATATATCTTGATATGTAAAATAACGTATAAAAATTTCACAATTTTTCAAAATTAATAGTCATTTTAACTTTATATTGCACTTTAGTGATATCACATCAGAACTTCTAAATAAATAATACTGAAAAGTATGTCATCACACTAAAATTATATCACAGTAAATAAGTTTAAAATGCCTCGATACAAAAGACAATAAAAACAAGCTACAAATGTCTCGTCAAAATAAACGCAGGACACCACAAAAATTAACCCCATCGTTTCCCCTAAAAAAAAAAACACATCAAACGTTCTTATCGGCATTACTCTAGGGCCCCTTTCATTGAGCGTTAAACCACATCCGCGCGTACAGGCCGATAAAGATACCGGCGCGTAAAGTCGCGCAGCATAAGTTAGCAGCTCCGACGACCACGAGAGTATATAAGCAAGCCGACGTGCGCGGCGATACCCGGCGAATCACGCGAGACATTACTCCGCGCGCGATGGCATCGGTTGCAGCCTCGCGAAAGTCAAGCCACCTAATTCATCATAGTCGCGTCTGACGAGGAGCGAGCACGTCGCGCATTACCCGTGTTCCGGTGCATTATATGCACACATGCGCGGGTTATAATGCGACAGCTGAGGGGGGAGGGGGAGGCCCGCCAGCTCGACACCTCCGAGGCGAGAGTGAAGTGCCGCTGCTGGCTTATTTTACTCGAGATGCAGTCACTCTTGAGAAATTGCGCTGGGTTTTAGCGCGGCCATAGCAGTGATAAATAACGCAGGCTAGTTTGAGCCTCGCTGCAAAAATAATGAGAGACAGCTGGGGCTGATTTCGGCGGAGATTAAAGTGTAATGGGGGGGGGGGGGATTAAATGACAGGGTGACACGTGGAATGGACATACTTTTTTTTGTACGTTATATTCTTGCGGGAATTTTATATTTTATGGGAACGAGGAAATTACTCGGGTACGGGCAATTTGACCGCGCGAAACTGAAGAAGTGAAAGTTACACCTGGATGGAAGTTAATTATTCACTCGTTTATCGGAAACGAACTATGTACAAACAGCGCCGGAAAAAATGTGATTTATAGGGCAATAATTCATTTTCCGTAACTTTTGCCATCAGGTATATGCGCGCTTTATATTTGTAGCGCAAGACGGGAGTTCTGGAAACCAATCAGTGACTTTTTTTCAGATCTTCGGGACGTAAAACATGGGTTTCATTTTAAAATTTATTGATACGGGAATCTTGTATAATAGTCGTTGCAAATGCAACCAGCGAACTAACATAACGTATAATTATGTCAATAAAATTGCAAAAGAAAAGAAACGTTCAAGTTCCGTGGAAACAGGATTATGCTCTAAAAAAAAATCTCTATTTAAAAAATAAAAGTACAGCTACTATATTTGCAATCTGCGAACCAGTATATAACAGTCGCCATAAATAAAGCGGCTTTCTAATCAAGATACACACAAGACTAATTTATTGTTGTTTTCAAAATAACGATAATTAGATACGAGTGAATTTATAACAATCCCGATAAGTAGCTGTCGAAAATAATTGAAACTCAAGAGGCATTCTCCGCGGAAAAACAAAAGGTTAACCTTCTTTTTTCTTAAACATAATTCTATAATTGCGGTACTCGTGTTTCGCGAATTTATTGCCGGCGTTATATCACGAGCGCAGCCGGCAGATTTGACGGTGAGTTAATTGTAGAGCAACAGCCGATTACATTGCACTCGGCTGAAAGTAAAAATGAGGGGGGAGAAATATAAAATAAAACGGCGATATATCGAAGGGGCAATGAATCATTTGACGCAGTGCACACAGAAGCCCGTTCGAGCATTTACAGCGAGAAAGTAAAGAGCACCGCGATAACCAGAGGGGGGAGGAGGCTAAGAGCGCAGGAGGGTGGGTGTAAAAATGGCAGGTACACCAAATGAGAGCAAAAAGGAGCGTCGGAGATAAATAGACAGATAGGCCGAGATCTCGCCGATACAGGAGCTCGCTGATAAATACGCAGATAGAAAGAGTTATTGAAAGAGCGGCGGGGGGAGGGAGGGGAGAAGGCGAAAAGGCGCGCTGCGTGCCTACCGGTAATCATGCGCCGGGGATAAAGTTATTCCGGGGCATAAATAACCGGGCACGTCGGGAGCGAGGCATTAATTTATGTTATTTATCGCCCATTAAGCCGCGAAGAAACACTCGCGCATGGGAAATAATGTATCATTCCCCGCACGCGGGAATCGCCGAATGATTCAGAATGCCAACGACGAGGTCCTCTCTCTCTCTCTCTCTCTCTCTCTCTCTCTCTCTCTCTCTCTCTCTACCGCGGCGTTTAAAGGAGGCCGCGCTTACGCATCCGTCCGAGGGGCCATCTGCATTCGCGGCAGCGCCCGAAAGGATTGCGCGTTTTGTAAGACGGCCGCGTTCTCCTTTTCCTGCGTCTCTATCTTACTCTCCAGCCGGATTTTTTTTTTCCTTTCAAAGGCGTAGACCCCCCGGTCACGTATTCTGCGCGCCGCCGGAAATCGAAATCTGCCGCGCGCGTGCGATTGACGCGCGATCTTTGACGATTACTCCTTACAGTTTGCCAGTTCGGTGCCTCCTTTGCATTGGTTTTTCGTCTCCGATTTATTTTTCGCGTGTAGCTGCTCTCGCGACGGACGCCTGACGCAACCGAGCGACGCGAAGTTACTTTTAATTAACGACCAGTCATCGCGCGGTTATTGATGACCATAAATCTGAGGGATGACGCGGCGAATCGGTTTCTCGCTGGCGAGCGCGTCGATGTGTGTACGCGCGCGCGGCTTTTCAGGTGGAAAAGGAGCACGGCCATAAATAATGATTCGATGTGCGTGAGCGCGTGCAACGATCGGAATAATTCGAAGTAATGCAGTTCGACGAGGTGTGCGTGGCTGCGGCCTTTTTTCCGCTTTTGTGTATTTTTCTTTTTTTTTTTTTTTGCTTTGGGAGCGAGCGATTTTTGCGTATTAGCAATTTTGATTTATCGAGGGGCGATCTGAATTCGTAATGATTGATAAGGCTAATGGAGATATATATTTTTGCACTGCCGTTGCGTCTAATGGAAAGCGTTCATTGATAATATGCTCGCTAATAAGACCGATATCGATTTTGTTATGTTTCTGTTTTTCTTTTCAATTCAATTCAATGACCTCAATTCTGGAGGATTTTATAACCGCGGATATTGATAATGATTATTTATTTCTACTTTTATTCCGCGGCTTCGCTAATTGAAAATCTTGCGCTTTAAATATGAATCAATGACTGCAGCTTAATTAACCTAACGTACCATTTTATTTTATTTTATCTATTTTATTAATTGGTGGACTAAACATCCCAAAAAAAGGAATAATACTCGGTAACATGCAGAGGAGTAGGATTAATAATATTTCCAGAATTTTTTCTTTAAAAAACAAAAGAACCGTAACAGTTAACATAAAGTTTTTTTTAAAAAAACATAGATAATTTCATACGGCTCCGACTACTTTTTGTCTCGTTTCAGTATCTTAATCCTATCACTAAAAAAATCAAAAATAAATTTTTTGAAAATCGAAAATTCGGGATTAAAAAAAACAACTTGGCTGATTAAAAAAATTGTTTTTCACCCGAATCCAGAATTTAAAAATAAAAAAAAATGAACTAAGATACGTAAAATTTGGTCAAGTAGTTCCAAAGATAGAGCGGTATACGTACCCACACACACACACACACACACACACACACACACACACACACACACACACACACACACACACACACACACACACACACAGAGAGAGAAATTTTCTGAAAATACGTTTTTGGGACTCAAAATTCCACTTGTTTCCATAAAGTTTAAACGAAACTCAAAATTTTACTATTAAAAAGCTTCCTCTACGAGGAAGCAAAAAAGTTTTGGTAAACCTCTGTTGAACAAAAACTGTACGGTAAGAGCTTTTCGAAAACTTTCTATCGGTGTTTCTCAATTAAATAACGACAAACGGAAAATCCGAGCACTTAGAAACAATCGCGATTCCCGCAAAGCTCCATAAATCATGTTAACACGCAAGTAAATTTGGCCGCGGTCGAGAGGAATCCGCAAAAGCTCCTCCACGCGCAGTGGCAACGAAGGAGAGTAGCGAAAGTCGATCTGGATGTGTTAGCGAGAGAGCGTGAAGCCGAGGAGACAAAGGAAAAATGAAAGTCAGTGGAAAACAGAAGGAGAATCGCATGGCTTGCGGAGAAAAGAGAGACACGAAAGACGACGCGAGCGGTCGGGGCAATCTTGGTGCGGTTCGCCCCCGGAACCGCACGGGCCGGTGGGGCGTAAATCTCGGCGAGAGCTCCGCGCGGCCAGAGCGAGAAAGTCGAGGCTTGCGTTTCGGAGTAGCAGTCGGCTGGGGCGCACTTAATGGGGCTGCGTCCGCAGACGCTAATTGCGCATTGAGGGCGCAATTTACAGGCGTTACCGCAGCGCGCCCGCAGCCCGCTCATCCTCGAGATTTACTGCCCCCCGCGGTGGTCGCGCTCCACTGGCCCGGCTATGGAAAAGCGACGTGGGGGCCGGCCGGCCGCCTGAAAAACGCACCCGCGAGCTAACTTTCAGCTCGGCGAGTGAGCCAATATTTCAAAGGCCGAGCGGAACCAAGATTGAGGTTAGGAAGCAATAGAGGCTGCTGACCGCGCCGGAAGATAAATTCGTTCCGCAATTGAGGCAGGCGTGCCGCCGTAAATCTTAGACCCCCCTCCCCCCCTCTCGGCAGTACCCGTCCGCTCTGCACGCTGCTCTTCCATTTTCTCGCAAGCACCGGCTGTATCTTTTCTCCACCCTCTGGGTGAGCAGGTAAGACGGGCAGGGATCGCGACTCTGACGCCGCAAACGCTCCAGCGAGTGTGCATGTAGGGGCGAGACTATAAATCGGCGCGCGAGAAAGAGGAAAGCTGCCGGGAGCTTTGTCCCGACTGACGCGCATCGTTTGCAGCTTGCCAACGCGGAAAACGCATTGGTCCCGGCAAAAAGCAGACGTGGCTACCTTTTCCCTATAGGGAAAATTTTTCCTGTATATATGAGCAAATCTTACAAACTATTTACTTTTGAGAATCAGGTTTTATGACAATTCAAAACCCTATAATTCAAGTTCCTAAAGTGGCACGCACTCCAGTAAAGGCTTAAATTGCTCGTTAGTATAAGTAGAATATGCTGTCAAATATTTGGGTAGATCGGAAAATAGCTTTTTGCGGCGTATAATTTTATACGTCAAAAATGGTGCTTTTTTAATAGTTTTGTACACAGATTATTTCGAATAAATAAAAAGTAGCGTACTCTTGATCGTTTTGAAATTTTGATTACTTTTTGTCTGTTATAAAAACAACATTTTAAGTTCAGCCCGATAGATGTGCCGTATTTTATTACCGATTTTAAAGTACATGAAACTTTCACATGGATAGTTACGCGTTCTTTAGAAACGGTGAAGCTGTTTAATAAAATACGGCACATCTATCGGGCTGAACTTAAAATGTTGTTTTTATAACATAGAAAAAGTTCTCAAAATTTCAAAACGATCAAGAGTACGCTACTTTTTATTTATTCTAAATAATCTGTGTACAAAACTATTAAAAAAGCACCATTTTGTACGTATAAAATTATACACCGCAAAAAGCTATTTTCCGATCTACCAAAAAATTTGACAGCATATTCTACTTATACTAACGAGCAATTTAAATCTTTACTGGAGTGCGTGCCACCTTAGGAACTTGAATTATAGGGTTTTGAATTGTTATAAAACCTGACTCCCAAAAGTAAAAAGTTTGTGAGATTTGCTCATATAGGAAGTCAAATTCTAGCAAGAATCTTGCTAGAATCTTTCAAACAGTAAACTTAAAATAAAAATCCGTGCAAATTTCCTGTCGGATTCGTGCATGAAGTTTCTGTAGGAATATCTACGAAAATCCTAAGCAAATTCTACTACAAAAATTTTATTTTCCGCAGGAATTCATGCATAGAAGCTGAATTTCCAGAAATCTTGCAAAAAAGATTTTTTTTCATAAGAGTGTGCAAACCTGTACCGCTATTACCCTTATAGAACTGCTGCTGTGGCGGAGCAGGTCGAATCGTTATAGGTGTACGTTTGTTGCTGGACTTTTTAACGGACTGCTTGACGTTTTTCATTTAGTGTCAATCAGATTTTTTCTGCTTTGCTTTGAAAGAGCGCGTTTAATTCAGAAAAATGTTTTTCAATGTTATTTTAAGATTCGATCTCTTTGTATTTTCTTGTACAAAATGAAGATTTTACTTTGTCACGCTTGCCGTTTGAATCTTTCCATTGAAAATTTCTCAAAAATGCTGACGTTCCGCTTCCGAAAAGTCTCCGCAGAAGGACAATAAATTTTAAAAAATCCAGGCAGTAAAAACGTCACCAACATCATTCCACGAAAAACCTCATCAAAGATGAACGTCTTAAAAAGTGGCGAGCAACTGACCCCCCGAGGGGACCCATCCGTGGGTAAAAGTCGGAGGCAACTTTCTTCCATTGTCCCCGCGTTGTATCGGCTCCATAAAAATTGAGAGATCACCGCGCCGGGGCCAGACAAAAAGCGCCGACAAAGACAAAACTGTGCGGCCACGGAAACAGCGGTAAAAAGAAAGGTTGAAAGAGTAGGCTCTGCGACGCGGGGAAAAGACTGCGCCCATTGTTGATTTTTGTTCCTCTGTAGAATTTTTGCGGCCGGACACAAGACAACTCTCAAATGGTCTCCCACAAAAGCGATGGCTCTTGGGTAGATAGGCGCGAGCTCTTACTTCTACGCATGACGGTAATATTTTAATACCACTTGAGCCGAGAGATTCACGCGAGCAACACTTGTAAATCAAATTTTTACAATATTTGCGGAAGTGCGTTGCTCACATGCATCATGGAAATATTTTTTTTATCTTTCAAGGCTGCCTGGTATTAATTAAGTTAATTACAAGACGTTTTTCTAAAAGAACTAAGACGTACACTTAAAACGATTTAAGATGCTGTGAAATTCAAACAGATTTTTCCATAAAAACATCAACTGCGTAAATTATCCTTAATAGTTAACTCAAATCTCAAATCGTTGAGTCTTGTTTTAACGTCTTGTTGAAATTAATTAATTACAAACAAGATGCTTTTCTAAAAATTGTCTGCATTTAAATTAACTTGATGCATTAATATTAACTTGAAGACATACATCGATTTAAAATGCTATGAAATTCGAACAGATTTTCTCCATAGAAACGTGTACTTTGTAAATTATTCTTGAGTTTCCAAAAATCTAATAAAAAACATTTGATACTTTGTGCAGTTCTCAGCATGGGAACTTCACATGTCTCTCCGCTACAATTCTTTCCCAAAGCTGCTTAACGCAAGTGTCTGTATAGATCAATCGTGGGGCATCCCTTTTAGATTCAAGTCTGCATTTTAAAATTAGAAGCCCACTTATAATGCTTACCCTTGGCTGGGTTCTCACGTGTCGACCGAATGGGTAGCCGCACAGTACGTCAAAATCGACCGGAATCCTCGTAAAACTACAGTTCGACGTTTAAAGGGGGACACTTTAGCCTTCGCCGTGGAGGCGCGACTTTCACGTGCATTATTAAGCGCACTTAAAATTCAATAAAGTTGTATAATTTTATATAATGCGCGAGAGAGACTCATTGGAGGAGCGTTAATTTAATCGGTGATTTAAATGAAGGACGGGCGAGGCGACGTTTACGGCCCGGTGTGCACGGGGCACGCGTGTTTGATATACGTCGTAAACGCTCTTTCGGCTAATTTATCGACGCGATTATAACCGAGAGACATAAAAGAGCGAGCATTTCACGAGATATCGCGCGAGCACATTTTTTTTCTTTCCTCTTTTTTTTTTTATAGAGCCCCTTCCCCGATAATCCTAATTTATTAATGAAATTCAACCCGTCGTTAAAGGCTAAAGAGTTAATCCGCGTAAGTCTTAAAACCTCGCGCTTACACGTCCGCGAAATTACCATTTAAAAGGGGGTTCTCACGCGCGTGCGTCTCCGCTCTCGCGATAAAAAAAAGACCGAAGAAGCGATGCAAAAAAAAAACAATGCCAGCGGCGAAAAATTCGCACACCTCGATTGCGCGAGGGGCCACCGAGAGAGAAAAAAAGCGGAGGAACAGGGGAAAGCCGATTTAGGCTGGTCGGCGCGGTTTTTCGCTCCGCAAAGTCTAACGAGTCCCGGCACCTACTCTCTCTCTCTTTCTCTGATGCGGCGGTCCGTTCGAAGAGGAAGCGGCGACGACGGGCCGACAATGGAGCCCCCGGACATTTAGAGTGTTTGGACAGGCTGTCAGCCGACGACAATGGGAAAATGCCGGCGGGTTTATAGGCGGCAATAAATAGAACGGCAGCGCCTCCGGGGGAGAGATTTCGAGATATATATGTATAATATATCTAGCGGCGGTTGCGATGCTCCCGACCTGCGCCCGATTGCCGCGAAGATTCGGCAGGTACCTATCTACCTGAGTAAACAGACGCGGGGATCTGCACTCAAGCCTTTACGGGGTATACCAGATTTTCACCCTGGCGTTTATTGTACCCTCTGACGCGCACTTATACTTTGATGCGCACCAGTCAGTTATAGAACCGGTGGTAAAAGCATTTTTATTGTTATTATTTAAGGGTAGAGTACAGTGAAAAAAAAATCATCTTTAATTTACAATCAATATTGACAGAAATTGAAATATGTTTTTGTAATAAAAAGATAAAGAAAATACATTTTTT
>JAWWEN010000020.1:9491155-9503932 GCA_035582955.1 Sycophila texana
CTTAAACATATTTACATTTCTGTAAGCATAAATTGTAAATTAGAGAATTTAAAAAATAGTAAAAAAAGTACATTTTTGGCAATTTTTCACTGTACTCTACCCTTAAAGGTGTTATTCATAATGGATGGGACCAGTAAAGTGTTTTTTTTTTCGGAAATAAAATTTGTGACGCCATATAAACCATAAGATTATTTTTTATTTTTTTATTTTTAACTATTTATATATTTATATATGCACGTTAAGGACAATGTAATTTAACAAAGAAAAGTATACAATGAAAAAAATATTATAAGGAATGAATGCATTTAATACTTTCATTGTTACGTGACTCACCACCTTTTGTTCTTATTGCAATATTATATGAACATGCTTTATGTAGAAAAATAAGTTTTTCATCCGTAAGAGAAATTATACTCGAATTAAATCCGAATTTTAGATTTTGTAGCAGTGGAAATGTTAGATACAAGTGAGGTACCTTTGCAAGAATTTAAGATTTTTAATCGAATAGTTATTATTTTTTATGATTATTTATTATTTATTATTAAGTTTTTCGAAAAAAAAGACATACAAATTTCAATTCAGTAAAAATGCGTGATTTATTTAAATTCTTTTAATTTATAATTATCTAACTTTTTCGAAAGAAAAAATAAAAATGTCAATTAAATGAAGATCCGTGGTTTACATAAATTCTTGTTTGAAAGCTTACGCCATTTCGTTCACCGCAATAAATATTTCAATAAAATTCAAAAGAAATTGTGGATAAAAAGGTACCGCGCCATAAATTTTTGAACGAATCACAAACGAAGTCGCATTATATCCCTCAACATTCAGTACACAACCCGTGGTAGTAACCATAAAACGTAGGTAAATTTATCCCCCGGCGAAAAAAAAACTGTCCGATTTACGACTTAATAAACATTGATTAACCTTTGAAAGCCCACGGCGACGACCTCGGTAACGACCTCAGCGCGTTACAAGCATAAAAAAAGAAAGAAACGCAGGGAGAACCATACGCGACTCTCCTCCGACGACGAGACGAGCTCTGCTTGGGGAGAGAAAGCCGGTTGTAAGTGCCAGCCCCCTCGACGCAATTTTCGACACTTAAGAAACAGAGCGAAAGCGACAAGGAAGGAGCCCATCACATAGGCGTGTTACGCCAGTCCATTGTGCGCGTCGAAGATCCTCGCGTCCCATGGATCCTCGCGCCTGCGCGAGTGTCTGTTTGTCCGGCGCTGCACAAAAGCGACGATATTTGCATTACTATGCGAGCGTAACTACCGGCGGGACTTACGACGACGGGGGTAAAATGCCTATAATTTCAACGTAAATTAACCTCGTGGAGTATCATCGTAAAAGCGAAGGAGCGAAGGAGCGCATTTTATTGCCGTCGAAGGGCCGACGGAAGAGGAGCTTTTATACACAGCACGCGGTCGATACAGTTCCGTCTCCTGGAGACTGCTCTCTTGCACCGCGACGAGGCGACATTTTTTCCTTTATTGCGCCCTGGGAAACAACGGAATTCTCTTCCACGCTCGAGATATGGAGATAAAGTGCTCGCGATAGCCCCATTATTTATGGGCCCCTTCTACCCCCCTTCTGTCTCTTTCTCGCCAGAGTCAGAGTGTACACTCTCGTGCGACACGGAGAGAGCGGTCGAATTATCGTACGCCGTAAAAGCCGGACAAAGGCTCGCTCGGCCATTTCGGATGATTAGGGAGAGTAAAAAGGACGAGTAGGGCACGTTAAATAAAAAAGATGGAAGAGGCGAGTGTGATTTTCACGCGCGTGCGCGCTCGAGTCATTGAGAGCGGCGAGGAGTCTCGTCACGGAGCTTCGATTCTTGCGGACGCGGGGACCTCCGGCACTTCGTTTGATTTATCCGCGGGGAGGCCCCGAGGAGTCGCTGGAAATCGTTTAAATGCTAAGGGGAAACGAGCCTCGCTATGCTCGCTGCATGCGACTTTTTCGATTTACGAGACACGACCCATTCAAATTCGATTCCTTTCGCTCGGCTCTTTAATAGCCGACGACGCGACTTTAAAACTCAACCCAATGGACTACTTTGTAAGTTAAATGCGTTACGAAAGGAATAGCTATAAAATGGAAAATGATTTGATGAAAAAGAAAAAAAAATGCGCGTGATTCGGCTTAAACACGCGACGCCGATCTAAATGAAATATCCTTCGAAGAATCTTAAATTAAATGCTGTAAGCATCTAAGACTGGATATTTATTGAGCATTCAATATTGAGTATACTAATAAGCATACCTATCGACGATTTTAAGGATCGTGTATTTCAATCAATATCACAATTTAAGCTCTCGAATAATAAAATAAATCTCACAATCCAGTGCCACGTTCGAGTCCCTATCGTAACGCGGACTTCAGGAGAAACGCACGAAATTCATTAGTTTTCGTGTTTACACGCTCGTACACCTTAACGAACGGACTCCTCGGCGCTGTAAATTTCCCCAATGCATTATTAATGGCCGGAGCGCGCGGAAACGATCGGACCCATTTCCATTCGCGTCTAAAACCGGCGGCCGCGCAAAAGGCAGACTAGACGCGATCGACGCGTACACCCGAGGTACGCATTCCGCGTCGTTAAATGAGACGTCCGCGGAACCTCCAATTAGCCCGAGCTAAAAGAGGAAACGAAAAAGGAAAAGGAAAACGATATCTCGCGCTTCGCTCTGCTCGCAAATCAGCACCACGCGGGGCTACAAATTATACGGTATATATACCAGTAGTATATACCAGTCGCGCGGAACGTCAGGTCAATTGAATTCTCCGGACGCGGCCGGAATGCTAATCAAGCGCGGCGCGGATTCGCGATTTACGCGCGCTTTTAGATCTGCATATGGATCGGGCAGCGCTAATGCCGATCGCCTCTTCGAGGTAATTAGCGGAGGCGCGCACCTGGGCCACCCCCGCGATATTCGGGCGCGGAAACAATGCGGGAGAAAGGCCGCAAGGAGAGCGGGGCATGGCGCGCCGGTAATGGCCGAGTGAGTATGATGAATGAACGGACTGCCGGCCTGACAAGCGGCCATCGCTGGCCCGATGATGGATGGCCGCGCGGAGGGCGGCGTTACTCTCTCCGTCTCTCTCGGTCTTCCTGCCGCCACGGCCCTAATTATTTCATACTTTGCAATCAGTACGATAATCCATCGGCGCTGCCCCGAGCCTGTCACGGATAAATCATCGGGCTTATCGGTGACGCGCCGCCGCCGCGGGCCTTTCGCGCGCCTCGTCGACGACGATGACGAGCGACACGCGGAAGCGCGACTATATCGTGTATTTACGACGGGACCGAGGGCAGCGAGGCCGCGCCTAACATCTGTAACGAGTATTTGCGGTTCTCCTGTTGCCGATGTATTCCGGGGGGTGGAGGCGCGCGCGACAGCACGGCAAATGGGACGTATAATATGCGGGCTTGCTCGGTGAATCAATTGAGATACGTAGTAAACGCTTAATTGGCAGACTTTTGGGGGACCGAAATAGTTAAAAAATATCGATTTTTAAAAGAAAATACTTTTTTAATAAAAGACTTGTTTTGATTTGCCATTTTTTAAGTATTAGGAAGAAGTAAATTTATCAGATTTTTGAACAGTTTAGTTTACTCTATAGTGTTTTAAAGATGGCAAATTAAAAAAAGGTCTTTTCTGAAATGTGGTTTTCTTCTAAATAATTTCTTTTTACTGAATGGAAAAGTATAATGTTAGTATAATAATCGAGGATGATTGTAAAAAAATATTGTAATTGTACATTATGTAAATGAAGAAGAACAGAGTGTAATGACAAACTATAAAAATGTTTTAATTTTAATAGAAACTATACTTGCTAAAAATTATAAGTCCCTTATATACCAACTATCTATAAAGTTGAATTACTGGAAAACTACTACAATTAGTCAAATTTCACTAAAAATTAGTGAAAAGCTCCACTATTTAGCGATTAGTAGTGCAATCGCATTTAATTACAGTAGTTTTTCACTAATTCGACGTCGCAGATAAAAGATTATATTTTAGAAAGCAGCAGTTTTTATTAAAATAAAATAATCTACAAAATTCATTTACTCAATTATTTAGAATTTTTTGATTCACATTTCAACAATAGAATAGAACAGAATAGCTGTTTATTGCAAATTACAGTATTTACAAATACGACGGCGAGATAACTTATTGCATAATAAAAACACTTTCAATTTTCAAAATTATAATATCACATTCCGCTCGGATTCAAGATACTTAGATTTCGCAAATAAGCTCGGCCGTAAATATATTTTTAATAGACTCGGCATGGCATGTGTTCTATTTGCCTTCTCGCGAGATTTTACATGCATGTTTACGACGGGGTACGAAGAGGAGCGAGGGCGAGAGGTGGCAAGAAGTCGATGATTTAACGCCTTTTCGCGCCCGATGGAGTAATGAGCCTTTTCAAGTGTCGTGCCCGAGAGAATTATTCGGGAGGTGATTTAAGACTCGAACAAGCCCCGCAAGAGTTCGCCTTTATTTCTCTTTTTTTTCTTCTTCTTTTACCTCACTTCCCGAGCGGCGCGACGCCGCAGAAACGCTGTAGGTTGATGTATTTTAAAACTCGCGTAAATTAAAGTGGAGCGCATCGCGGGAATCGAAAGGAGAGTAACGACGTGCCGGATGTATAATAAATTAAAAGTTATTTAACGACAAACACCTCTCGGTTTCGCAAGAGGTCCCCGTAACTTTCTCCGATATTTCAGTGAGTTTTTCCTTGATTAATTTAACGCGAGGAAACGACGGGACATGCCCGTTAGAAAGATTACAGTCTTTGCTAAATGGTCGAGCTAACTGGTTACTTTAAATTTATTTTCACTTTATGAATGACATTTTAATTATAGTCCTTCTTTTTTTTTTCATCGCAACGAAGGATATATGTAATTTACCGCGACAAGAAAAGACTATTTAGCGTTTTAAATTTTTCAGTAAAAAGTTGTGTATAATTAATGCTTAATTTATTTCTTCCTCTATTATTTCTTTAAAATCTTTAAAAAACGGAAGTATAAAAATAATTTATTACTCTTTCTACAATTTTAACTAAACTGTAATTCTTCCAGTCATTTGTTTTACAGCATAATCAGAAAAATTCTTGTACAAACACTCGTTTATCTGAAGGACCGAAAAAATAAATAAAATAAAATAAACGTGAAACAAAGCGTCGCACTCGCGTAAATTTATGTAATCCTTTCAATGAGATACAAAAAAAAAGGACAACATTCGAACGACCTTTAAAATATTTTATCCCAACCTTTGCAAAATAGGAACAAACACACACGCGGCGTATCGCGTATGCGGTGCAGGCAGCCGTTACGCGAGCACTTTGCGGGTACATTTTTATTGGTCGCCGCCTCTCGAAAAACACATTTTATTGATCGAAGATTAGAAAAACATACAGGCGCTGGCTGCACTCCTCTCTACCCCCTCGGATTGCATATACGTACGTGGACTGCGTCTTTCTCACGCGTTTACGCAAGGCACCGCCTTTTAATAATTCATCGCGCGATCCTTCGTGGAAAAAAGTTTTATTGCTCGCCCAACAAATGCACCGGATCCTCCGCGATAAAGACGGAGACGGATGGATCTGGCGCGAGCGCGAAGGAGACCGATAAGGGCGAGATTAACGGGGCGTAGGAGGGGGAGGAAAAGTTGGTACTAATGCCTCATTGTCGCATTGTCAGCGAGAACGGGTTACATACTCGAATAATTTACGATGGACGGACTACTTTAGGATGGGTTACGAGTGCAGACGCGAAGACAATAAAGATATAAGTTCCAGCTGGAGGGGATAATAATGAGATCCGCGAAATCGTTCGACTGTTTATTCGACGACTTTGTCGGGGAATCGCGAAAAAAAATTCCGGCTAGTGTCAAATAGATGTTCACGAGCTGCCTCGTTTATCAAGTGTGACTGTTCTAAAAATAGGAAATGAGCGAACGGCCCATCTGCGGTGTGTCATAGTTAAACAAATTAAATCGTGTGATGACTTTTCGATGATAAACACGTTTATCATTTGATTTATGTTTAAAAGTTATATCAATTTACTTAAGCAATTGCGTAAGTGACTTTCTGCCAAATCACAGTATACAGCATTGTATAATCTTTCTGCGTTTATAGGTATGCGATGAAGTTGCAGAAAAAAAGCGAAAAAGAAAATTTACTTTCGAAGAGAAACTGAGCGCTATAGTACCCTAAATTTTGTACAGGCATTAGCAAACTTTTCCACTTAACACAAGTTTGTTTGTTTATTTACAAGCCCAGCAAAGTTAGCACGGTCAGTTGCAGCTCCTTCAAAATACTGACTTATACACCGACGGCGTGAGCATTGCTTTATTAACCCAGAGCCCGGTGTTTTTTACTCGACGCTCCATTCAGTTAATGCCCACGCTCGCGAATGAGCCTGTCAAGAAAAGCTATTTTTCGACATTTTTACGCCCGATCGAGAAAACTCGGGCTTGTTTACGTCTTCGAAAGTTTATAGCTTCCCACTCGGTTTTTAACGCTTTTATGCTCGTCGGGGTTTTTTGAGGATTAAGCCCGCGTACATCTTTATGATATGTAAGAATGAAAGATTATACAACTCACGTGTGTTCGTTTGTAAATCGTGAACGAAATTTATGACTTTGACCCAAATTAGCCGGAGGATTTCTCAGTACATAAATCTCTGGAAATCTTCCTTTTTCTCGTGAAAAATTTCCATTTAACGCACTATTTTTATGAATTTAACGAGAAGATTTAGACATTTTAAATATACGTTTTATTTCTTCTTTTCAATATAAATTTTAAAACGAAAGATATATCATATAGGAATATTCATTCTCTACCTTTGAAATAAGCAGACAACGATAAATAAAAGAACTTCGTTCAAAAGTTTGCTCAAATTTACGCTTCATTAGCATGACGTCCAAAATCCACGTTACAAAAGAAAATCAGAAAATCGTAAAACAAATAAAAACAGCTCTCGGCGCTTGTAATCCTCATCGACTTGAGAAAACACGATCCTCCTAGAGAAATATAGATAACACTATTATTCCAGCATAAAGCGAGAAAAGTTTAAAACAATATTGCGATCGCCACCCAAACATCCGCGGCGTCAAAGCGAGGACGTTGAAGAAAAAATCCTCTCCTTTCAAGTGCACGCCTCGAAAGCGCGCAAATCGTTGGCTTGTAAAAACAAAGCCACTGTACCGGTCGAGGCGAAATCGGAGTCGCGAAAGTCCGCGGCTCGCCGCTAAATAAACCACTCGGCTCGCCGCGCGGAAGCGAAAATCCGACGACGACGAGGTTTATTTTTACGCGCGAAAAGTCAAACGGTCTTCGTCGAGTGCCGCTCCGTCTATTTCCGTGCTGCCTCCGCGCGATCGTGAGAAAATCGCCGGAACCACCGATCAATGAAGGATATAAGCTGCACGTGGTTTGTAGACCTACAGCTCTTCAAGGATAAAAAAAAAAAATTGTCGGAGGATCATCGTGACCCATCCGCGGCTTTAATAAGCAGGCGCTGAGGTGCAACCCCTTGTATTGAGCGTCATTAGGATAAGGCGGGGCGTCGGCACGGCCCGTGTAATCTTCTACTAGGCGCCGAGGCGCCGTGTCTCTCGCCTTACTTTTTAAAGAGTCAGGGAGGAGCCGTCGAGGTTGTTCCGATTGACGAGAGGAGTGTACGCGTAGTATACACGCACTGATGGTCTGGTGGATACGGAACAGAAGGCCCGTGGATCTTGAGACTCATTGGGCGCTTGAACATTGGTCGGAACATTTTTCATCGTGTGGGAATCAATTTGCGTCGGTTCGAAGTTTCGCCGACAAGGAAACTGACGGTGAGATCACTTGGCCAGATAATAGTGAGCGTAGCATTATTTTTCACCTTTGGAGAGAGCTGAGTTTGGAAATAGAAGGCCGATTGTATTGATCTTTATAAAGAATCTTTTGACAAGTATAGATAGATGGCGACTGGTAAAATGAATGAATACCTTGGTTACAGCTCGCTTTTTCTGTTGTACGGTGTGTAAACAGTATATTCAAGTCAAGTTCGATTGGATTTTAAAATGAAACTTTTTTAAAAATTGTACGTTCCTTTTGACGATGTTTTGAAACCGTTCCAATATTTTTTACGAAGAAACATTGAAGTAAACGTGCTCTATTTCTCGAGTGCAAACAAGATTTTATTTTGCGATAGGAGCTCATTCATATTTTGAAGAAAAGGTTGCGAGTAAAAACATTGATTTATAGGCGTTTGATGTGTAGCAAGCAAAATGCTATTTACTAAAAGTGATTCAAGTTCTCCAAGAAACTTTACACCTAATAATTTACTGTGACATTTATCTTTATAAAATCTGAAAATACTCCACCGACACTCAACAAATTATTGCTTTCTTACAGTTAAACGCAATTTAAACTAATTGACTACAATTTTTCAGATGAATGTTACTTCCTCAATAAAAAAAAATCGTTAGCAGTAGCCTAATAAAAACGAAAAAGATGTGTCCCAAAAAAAATTTGAAATTTCCATCCAACCCCAGCCGAAAATGACTATTAAAATATGTAAATATCCCGATGATGTCTTTAAATACTTCATCCCAGTTTTCCATTCTCCGCTAGACCGTAAATCTTTCGCCTCACGAATCCGGGGCCATAAATTGCGTCGCGCAGATATTACCGCATAAATATGTTCGCGCTCTAACAAGGGGGGAGTATCCGTAAAAAAATCCCGGCGGCGAAAGTTTCGGGGTCCGCGCAGCGAGAAAAACGAAAACGAGCTGTCCCCCACTTTCCCCCCGCCCCACATGCAAATTCGAGCGGACTCGGAATATATTCGCCGTCGAGTGACAGCCCGCTGACGGGCGGGCGCTCGCGTTCGTTCCCGTAAACGCCTCGCGAACTCGTTTTACGCGTCGACGTGTATAGCAACGGCTGCAGTCCCCCAAAACCATCAACGAGCTTGATGATGGTGTCATTGCGGAATTGGCGCGTGAAGCGGACATTTTTAGGTAGACTTTATAACCAGTTTTCTAATTATGGAGATTTAGCCAATTAGCTGAACGACGTTTCAGCGTAATCGATCATGAAGGTTTAAACTAATTTTTTTTTTGTGTATATAGATGTGTATAAAATGTAACTTTTGACAAATTTAAATGTGCAGCTTTTAATCAACTATTAAAATCCCCCCTTCTTCAATTGATAACGTTTTTAGAGTTAGCATTAAAACACTGCACTTATTTAAAGGGATGCATTACCTCTATACCTTACACATTGTTACCGACAATTGCAGTTTTTCGTTTTATTAATTCAATTTTTTTAAATAATATATTTTTTTAAGCAGAGACACATTCTTCGGTTACTAGAGAATGTGCGTCTGGTCCAAATTACTGGCCAATCTCAAAATTGTTTGAATAAAAAGAAAAACTGTAATGTCGGTATATGACAGGTCCTTCAATATTTGAAATAAAAATTTAATCAATAATCATTAGTAATCATCAAATTTTTTAATTATTTTTATTTCAATTTAAGTAAATGTGCTCTAATTCTAACACTAAAAACTGTATCTACTTATCATTTTAATAATCTTTTTGTTTTCTAACATTCAAGTAATTGAAAATTCACTTATTCGTCTTTTCAAAAATTTCCATGTAGAATAAGTGGAATTGTCACTTATTGGAATTGGATAATTTAATATTCACTTTTTCAAAATTTTGTAATAATATTCACTATAAGAAAAATAATATAATAATAAGAGAAGAGAAATAAAAGGGGTCATTTATTAACAATACATGAAAGATAATCACTGCCAAAATACGCGAATTTCATCAATTTAAAAAACGTAAACTTCTTTGATTAATCCAATAAATACACATAGAATTTTTTAATTTTTAGCATCAATTATCCTTTTATCCTTAACGTGCTTACAACAACCTTCAACTATTTATTTAAAAAGATGATTAACGTCAATAGCCTATATTTAGAATAATTTTGTTCAAAATGAAGTTACAACCAAAGAATATCTAATCAATTTATTTTCACTTTATATACCTAAAACCGCTAAAGAAACATCACACGATTCCATACAATCCCAGCAAAGTGAAAACAAGACGCTCGAAAGGTCTACCCAGTAAATTCGCGGCAGCAGTCGAAGCCCTTGACCGGTAAAGAGAAAAAAAATTCCGCAGTCAAGCAAAAGGAGTTGAATCGCCGTGGTTAATTCGACAGCTCGGTTGTCGAGGCCACACGTCACGCGCTGCACTGCGGAGAGGATCTCTACCCGCGCTCCGGAGGCTACCTCGCGCGCGGACGGAATAGCCGAAGTGGCTAAGCCCAGACGAGCTCGAGAAGGAGCGAGAGAACCAGCGAACAGACAGGGATAAAAAAGGAGAAGGCGCTTATACGGCGCGAGTGAAATAAAGCCGGGCGCGGCGCGCAATACGGACGGCTGGCGCGCAGGGGGAGACTCGGCCCTTTGATGTGTCGGATGTTTACTTTATGGCCCTGGTGTGATTGCGAAAGCGTCGGGGGCGACGTCATAAACGGCTCGGTCCTCCCGCGCCACCTCCTTGTAATCTCGCCCCCTCTAATCCGGCCATTTTTTTTCGCGCTCTCCACCTGCCTCGTCCTCGCGCGGCGAGGAGGCGGATTCTGCGGGACTTTATACGCTCGTCGTGTGTCATGCGTCGTTACTGCCGCAGCGCCGTTATGAGACGTTTACGATAAGATATATGTCGCACCTTTCGCTCTGGACGTCCGCTAGATTTACGCTCGCTCGCTGCTTTTCTCTCTCGCTCGCTCGCTCCGTCGTGCAGTTAACGTCTTGACTCGTTTTCGAAATACTTATCTGATGACTTTCTGCTTTTGTTGGGCTGTTTTTTATTTTATAACAGGTGCGTCTGGATGTGACGGTGGTTTATTATTTTATACTTATAGCGATGTTATATAGGTATAAATATTGTTTATTGCATTTGTCTTTTAAATGCGGTGATGTAGTGATATTTTTTTAGTTGCATGTGTTTAATGATAAAACGTTTAGTGTCAATACAGACTACTTTGCTCATATTTGCATAAGATAATTCAGCAATGAGTCCAATGCCTGAATGTTATATCCATAACTTATGCACTTTTCTATCCATATGAATCTTACAATTGAAGTTTAAGTTTAGTTTTACATTCATATTTTATTACATGATTTTAAAAGGACTTTTATAATAATAAAATAAAATAACAAATAAAACATGTGAATATAGGGGAGGTAAGGTACGATTGAGGTTTCAAGAAACTTTTAAATAAATAATCAAATTAATTTTGAAAAGTGGAGATGAAAAGACAGGTTTTATTTATTTTATAGAAAGATTAACGTTTACTCAATCAAAGCAGCCTACGGAAAGTAGGTTCCTGATCGTTTTGACTTGAAAATCACAACCTTTCATCTGTCGCTCTTCAGATAGATCAACTGCCACATTTCAGCACAACGTGAAACCTTATACAGACTCAAGCATCAGTGATGGATTCGAGCACAACACCGGCTCTTTGGCAACTGCCCTCTTTACACGCGATATTAAATTAACCATCAGCAACTACTCCTTTTACTGATCACTAAGATTAAAATAGTCTTTTTTCCCCGATAGTAGCTTGTCTCTGTAACAGAAAATTTAAATTAAATTTCAAACCATAATCCTATTTTAGATCCTCGACGAGTTTAAACTAACTATATGCGGCACGGAAATTATAATAATTATAACGAATCCTCATGAACATCATTATTGTACAATATGATAAAGTACATTTATCCGATTTTCAGATCAGACAAAAGGCGCATTACGATAATAGCGAGAAAAGGAAATTTCTCTCGTCATCCAGGCACGCGAGGGATCGCTCCGATTTTCGACAGAAGCGCGCGATCGGCGCCGGGGGAGCCGCGTCCTTGTCAGTCCCGAGAAAATTGGAGCCCTGACAAATCGTCTCCCGGAAACGCTCGTTTAACGTCGGCGCGCGGGTCGCGCGATCGGCCTCAAGCGCAAGTCGTGCCCGAGGAAAAATCGTTAGGCGGGCCGCAAGCGCGAGAGTTTCCGTGCACACGCGCGCGCCTTAATCTAGCCGAGCACACGGGGAGCCCCCCCTGAGCCGTGGCCGACGATCAATCAACAGCGGCGGACCTCGAAAGTGGATTTCATAAATCATCGGGATCGATCGGCGGCCTCGAGGTGCCAACGCCACCCTCGAATTAATGTCCGGCTCGTATAGTGTATCAAAGAGATCCCCCGGCACGATCGACGAAACGCGAATTTTCCGTTCGCTGCGGGCGCTCGACGCCCGTTACGGACTAACACTCTTAATGGTCAATTACTTTTTTCTCTCTTTCTACAGATAATGATATCTTGATAAATGGTTGATTAAAGCGCCGGATTATATTTCTTTTTTCTTTATTATTTAGAATCATTGCATAAGTATATTTATTGCCAACCGAATTTCATATTGGTTTTTGTAGGAAAATCCGTAATAATGAATAGTGATATTATTGTTAACGCTGATAGTAGTCTAAGGTCGTCGCCTCTAACGAAGAAAGAAACCTTTTAAAAGAGGCCTATTTGAATATGTAATTTTTTGAGTATACTAACGTAAAGGAAATTCTTCCAAAATTTGATAAATTTAGACTATCACACAAATGATATACTACTAATTAAGGACGTTCTCCGGCGGCTGGGATGCTCAACTCAGAGAACAGTGGTACTCAACTTCACTAAATTGAGATTAACT